>JBBBDQ010001758.1:1117500-1485000 GCA_037127315.1 Ascarosepion bandense
ACAAATTGATTGTTTGTCAACCCAATTATTCGTTCAGAGAAGTTTCCGCCCCTCGGGGCCCGTCAAATGAAACTATTTTTATTCTACACGACTAGTCAGTTATATTTTCCCGTTAAAATCTAACGCTGTTGGACATTGTTCATGAAACTGACAGACGTTTATTTCCTATTATATGTTGCTTGAGACATTGTCGCCGAAATCATGTACGTCCTACGGCCATCACCCAATTTCCAATTCTCTTGCTGTCTATACCCTTGTCCCTAAATTCACGATTCCGGTTTCCGTGTGACTATTTCCGGCCGCCATTAGTGTAATGCCATTGACCACAGACTCAAAGTTGCTTGTCAACCAACTCGTCAGACCGTGATTCCGTCCTTCTTGCTCACTTATTTTGTCTGAAAGTCCATTCTGATTCACCCTGTTCTCAATTAAACTCAGTTCATCCATGATATGGAAAAAACTTTCTCTATATAACACTAGTTTATTGTTCGTTTCTTTTCAGCAATCGAATTCTTTGGTATATCTGTATTTTGGATATTAGCTAAATTTATCTTTACTTTATAAGTTTCAATTAATCCTATCATCTTAGCTCTATGTAACTAACGTTATCCTTTATTCTTTGTTCCGTCTGTAATTTATAAAACATCTTTGAAAGGGTTCGTTAAGGGACACTTATTACACTATTTACATTATTCAGACTATTGTCATTATCTATGTTGTCATTTTTACGACGTTTCGGTCGTTGTACACTCCGGCCTTCTTCAGGTGCTAGGAATTTCAAACCGAACCGATTATTATGATCACTGGGGTATATGTTTGTTATTCTTGGTGTGAAGCTACTTCTGGTAGTCATAACTTAATTCCCTGTAAATTAACACTCTAAGCTATTTGCCAGAAACTTCGTAAAATGACAAGAAAGATGAGGTGAATAGTCCGAACAATGTAAATATTTTAAATACTACCTCATCTCAGAAGTATAGACAAATACTGAGTCATATATTGTCCAGAACTAGGAAGCTGTAAAGAGCCATGGTTCCCCCAGATCATGAAGAATCACTGCACAAAAAAGAAATAGACACTGGCATCATCTTAACCTTAGTCCTTGTAAGTTTTCTAGAGATCTTAGATGCTAATTTTTTTATCTATATATGAAGGATTTACTGAATACGGCAGCATTCTAAATGTTTGTTTTCACCTGGCATGCAAATACAGTGCTATCTATTGCAGGAAACTAACTTCTATCTGGATAGCTTACATTATGGCAATCAAATTTCCAGATAAGAAAAGATAATAACTTTTTAATCAAGTTAAATAATTTAAAGTCGGTATCTGATAATTCTTTATTTGATATTTCCTCGTATGAAGGCAAATATAATATTTATTTTTAAGTTTTATATATGTATTCGTATAATAATAAATCTGATTGCTTCGGTAAGTTTAAATTAATAGCTGATCTCAGAATGTCCTACAATATATCATTAATTGGAGTAAGGAGTGCTTTGTCAATTTTAACACTTCCGGAACGAAATATTCTCTTTTAACCGTCTGAGTGAAGCCTATGTTTATTTCATCAGCATGGCTAATGCAAATCTCCAGGTGAGTGACTCATTTCTTTTTCTCGCGCTCACATTTTCTGCTGACATGAATTTGGATTACTGCATTGTGCTAGATAATTTTTCTCAACTGAATCTATCATATTTATATGTCTATTCTTTTATCATTCATTGTTATCGCTGCCACATCTCGTCTGCATGGTCTATGCTAACAGTTTTACTCATCTTGTTTGTGTAAATTTCTTTTACTTTTTTGCTTTTAAGGAAAAGATGATCTTCAAAAATAAAATGGAAACTCAAATGTTATCGTCTGCTTTCCTAATTCCTGTTCTCTCCCTAATAATTTTTTTATCTAATTTATACTCTCAGACTCAGTAACCTCTAGCGTCTTAGTGTCTTTATTACCTTGTTTGTGGTGAAATGATTAAAATATACTCACGAAAACGTTTTTTATTTTTTCGGTTTTCTTAAGAATGTTCCTCAACATATGTATTAAGCTGACTTAAAACAGACGTATTTTCTCTATTTTTTCTGTTTTTTAGCCTGTCGACAAAACAACATGAATTCTCTTTTCTTGTTTTATAATCTTTTCAATTCTTCTTTAACTGATTTTTTAGCTGATTTTGTTTATTTATTTTTATTTTTCTTTGTTTCTCGCACATCGAGTTATAAGATAAAGAAATTCGGCAGTAGTAGGCGTTATATGGTTTCAACCTTAATTCTACGAGAAGAACATATTCGTATCAAGCATCAATCAATACAAGAAACAAAAGATTATAGCATATAAAAGTTGAAATATGAAAAGCAAACCCACAATTATTAATTCCATTTTCGCTTTTACTTTAGCAAAAACTAGTTTAAGAATTTCAGCCTGATGCAGTCTCAAACAAAATCTAACCTTACTGTCTTCCATACATTTTCAATTCAGTTTATGATAATAACCATTTCATTCTTTGTACAAGTGTCCGGATACCCGATTTCAATGAACGAAAAATCATAACGCACAGAATAATAGTCAATCGCAAAATGTTTAACGTTATCCGTCTCGGATTTTAATTTTAGATATTTCTATTTTATTACTACTCCCTCACAATATCTTTTATTTATATATATATTGAAGCTATATTAAATGATAGGGTCTATTGCGCTATCGAGGTGTGTGTGTATGACAACCGATTTACGAGAAGGAAAATTATGAATTTCAAAATCTGAAAGACTCACTGGGAAATACCACCTGATTATCTTGCCCAATAACATATGATTCACAAATAATAAATGCCTTATAATCAATAAAATATTGTAATAATAAAACTTATTCATCTGTTACTGCGATTCTAAAGGTTTTTCACTTAGATAAATAACGAACAGGCCATGTAAATGAAATTGGCTGTTGTTTATTTCATAAATGCTAGCAAAAATGAAGAAAGATAGAATAGAACAAAATTGCAACAAAATAATCCCTACTGTATATAAATTTTAAAAATGTGAAACAAAAAAATTAGAAAGCCAATCACTTTCAAAATTAAGAACATGTTTTGCACAGAGAATAATGGAAATTGATTCAATAAAAACAGTAATAATGCCACATTATCTATATGCACAAAAACGATAAGGCTGATAATAAATAAACTTAAAAATGATGAATATGAAACTATTTTATATAAGATGTCACAGAAAAATCCGTCACTTAAGAAATAGAAAACTAAATAGGCAATAAAAACAAAATTTGTATATGCAGAGATCCGACAGTTTCTTTTGAAACACAGTTACATACTACAATATATTCCAATGTAAACTTTGTCGGCAGCGACGACCATCTCAAGGTAGGCTTGAAATTAGTCACATGCTTTGGCGACCATGTGCTTGTCCATAGCGGCAAACACCTTCACCTCCACGATGGAAACTTTCAGAGAGTTGACCATGATGTGAGCGTCCTTGTTGGTTTTGGCCTCGATCACCCCTAGAAGAAATAATCAAGAGGGTTGCAGTCGGTTGAGGAGAGCGGCAAGAAATCCGGCAGCCAGTGGTGAGGAACATTCTTGAGCAGTCACGCCTGGGTCGTCTTGGCGTTATGTGCAGTTGCTGAGTCCTTCTGGAAAATGTAGGGGTGTCCAGCAGCGATCTTGTTATTTCAGGGCTTCACCACGCTCGCCAGCACATCCTGGTGGATCTCAGTGGTGACTCTCTGTCTCTTTAAAAAGAAGAACGAAGGTATGATTTTACCATCGCTGGAGATGATGCCATGAAACATAATGGATGAGGGAAACTTTGTATGCTTCAAGACGGAGATCTTCCTTGATGTCTTTTCAGATTCACCTGTCGTTCTGCCTATTGCTAGTCTGGTCATGAATAAAATTCTTATAATCAAAGAACCTAAGCATCCGGTCAGGCCTGTGCTTGAGCTCGTTCAGCAAAGTCGCCGCCTTGACCTTCCTCGATTCCTTGAAGCCATTCGTGATGAGAATGCAGTGAGACTTGCGGCAGGAGGAGTAATTAATGACCTTCTTGATCGTTCGGCAGATCGTCGACTTGGCTACTCAGAAATGCTCCTCACCACTGGTTGGCGGACTTTCGGCCGCCGTCCTCAAACAACTGCAACCCTCTTGATTATATCTGGGGTGTGATCGAGGCCAAGACCAACAGTCTCGCCCACAACACGGTCGACTTTCTGAACGCTGCCATCGTGAGTGTGTTAGCCGCTATGGACAAGGACATAATCGCCATGGTCACCATGCCTATTTCGTTTTCTTTTTGACAAGTATCAGATTTTGCTGCAACACCCCGTATGTTCTACGCTACAACAACTACGATTTAGATTATCTATTTAGTGTTAGATCCAAACTAGTTATGTCAAACCTAACATCTTGTAAATAAGGTCAGACAGAAATAAACATGAAATAGTAGGATAAGAGATGAGACTGGATAAAAAACGACAGAGATAAGCAAAATCTTAAGAAAGAACTAAATACATAAAGGAATAATAGTATGAACTAACAATAAAACAAAAATGAATTCAATATTATCGAATATATTAACATTTACAGTCTTTACGCTTTAACAACATATATTGCGGAACAAGAAATAAACACTTTGACGGAGTATAATACATAGCACTACTATTAACGTGTTTCTCTATACTTGCAGCCTTGTAAAACATCTAAGTCAAGCTTAGTTTATAAATATACCAGTCAAATTCCTTAAGGCGATAGAGCGTTGGACTGAACATCTAAAACAAACGGAGCATACTGCATAATGGAGGTATACTACATATTAGAGGTATGTTGATTATGGGAAGTAGCGCAAAGTCCATTTCGAATTCCGTTCGAATTCATTGCATTCACTTAGGTGCTAATACATTTGGAATGGCATGAATCTCTCTCTTCTCCACTCCTTTTCTTCCACATCTATGAGTAAATATTAGGGCGGACTGGGATTTATATCATTGGGTAACAACCGGTTTAAGAGAAAGACAACTCTGATTTCAAGCTAGAGAGAACACGTAGGCGGTTAATAAATAGGTATTCTTGTATTATCTGGAATCACATGCGGCCTGTTTTATTTCCCTAGGCGTCGCACACTTTGTGCCTTGGATTGAAGAAAGAGAGAAGTGTTGCAACCATACCAATATAACCAATTCGTACTCGGTCGAATCATCATCGATTCTCGTAGGATTCCTTTTTTAAATACGCCAGCACTCAATGCAACTTGAATAAATTTACAATTATGCAAAACCTCATTACCAGAGTTAAAAAGACGTGAGAATGAGCCGTTGTTTTGCATGTTTAGACTAAGATGTTCGTTGTAGTGCAGTGGATATTGAGTCGGAACGACAAATCGGAGTGCCAAGTTCGAATTTCAGTTGAATCCCTTGCATTCACTTACGCACAAATACCCTTGGGAAAGGTATAATCAGCCATTTTCATCCAGTTAAGGGTCAAATACCAGAACAGATTGGGTTCTATAGCCTTGGCTGGAAACTAGTCTACTGCAGAACGTAATGGCAACCTACTGCGGGATATTCTTCTTCCCAGTCAGTCGTGTCTCTAAAGAGACATTATCGCCCAAGCGTGTATCATGTATGGCACTTAACTGACCGAGACTAAGAAACTGTAATAATCAAGTAAGCGATGGACCCAATAACGAACAGAAAACTGCAAAATGGTAACGAAAAGCTAGCTTCAGAACGCCCAAAACCTTTAGAAACTCGGATAAGCCCAAGAAGAGACGCCAAATATCGGATAATTTACATAACAATAAAAATATGTTCAGGAAAATAGTTTTATATTGTACACTTTAATTAAGTGCCGACTCCAGGAGCGCACACCTTTCAGCCATATGATGATTTTGAATAAAATTATAGTATTAAAGAAGACAAAATATTGCATAAGTTACGATTCGACAGATTTTGAATTAATCCAATCTGCAAATAGATGCACGTAGAGATAGTTAAAAAGAAATGTAACCTGAGTGAAACTTTACTTTCAAAGTGGAACACGTTACAAGAAGGCTGGTTATAGAGATCATCCCAGGGAAAATAAAACAACATCAAAAGAGTGGATGACAGATGAATTTCCAGAAATGATGAAAAAGGACTATATCAGATTATAGAACGTAACACACATGATTTAATAACGTGCTAAATAGGGTAAAGTTGTAATGACGTAGAAACTTGTGAGGTATTAACATCATGAATAAGTCAAACACGCACAAAAATAAGTAATTAATAGAACAAAATATACGTACAGCATCAGGTTGCATAGAATCGAAAGAGGGAATACTCATATTAAAAAAATAAATATTTAAAAGCTGTGAATTATTAAACGACGAGAGAGATAAACCTGCAATACGCATGTATCTGGAAGGAAATGAAATTATAAAGTCAGAACTAACATGAACAAAATTGAACTTTTGTACTGTTTGTGAGGATTCTGTTGTGACTCAAGTTTACACCAAGCCTAAAAAGAAATTCGATGATACGATCTATCGCTAAAGACACTGCAAAAATGATCGGTTTCCTATCCCGCCCCAGAAAATACACGACTAATCGCTCCACGCTCGCTCTCTCTAAAACAGCTAGATCAAACCAAGAAACTAGCACTTCCTAATTCTCACTTTCAAACCTCCTCCAAGTTCAAAAGCGGCTGTTCGTCTCAGTGGTTGATGACTCGTTTTCCACCCTTCCATCATTTTCAAACAGACGAAACTATACTAGCCTCTAGCGGCTCTATCGCTGTTTTCATGGCATATGATCGGCTGAACTACATTCGCTTGTTTCTACCAGTGCAGACTTTCACAACTAGAACCCATCATGCCGCGCACATTGAGACGACTCATCAACATTTGCTTCATATTGCATTGGTAAGGAATAAGAGATCTTCTTCAGAATTGTTGCAATGTGAAATAGACACCCGAGAAAATACGTCCCTGGGATGTCGTTTAATAAGAGAAAACACCCAAGAAGCAAATATTAGAGTAGTCAGAATCTGAGAAATACAGAAAAATAACGAAATGTTTTAAAAATGGAGAAAGATGTGAGACCGAAATACCAAGGCAGATTAGAATAGCAAAAAATGCTTTTTAATATATATTTCAGGGTATTAAGTAGAAAATTCTATTACATAGAAATCAGTGATGAAATGTCATGTAATATCAATCCACCTGAAAGTTCCTCAACGAAAAGAAAAAAAATTGACAAAAAGCAGTCGAGGTAACAGATATGGGGTTCTACAGTAGAATAGCGAGAAAAGAGGATTGTAAGTATCTAAGAAAAATATGAACAAAAATAGCCATTGAAATCTGAAATACAAACGTGAAATGTTCGGGAAACATGAAGAAAGAAAGTTTAAAGAATTTGATACTCGCAGGATATATAGAAAACATTTGTGATAAAAAGAAACAGCCAGTAAGTTAAATAACGAGTTTATTTAAATTTATTGATATTTTTACGGCTTATCAATAATTTGCAAATCGTTTAATGGTAGAAATATTATTAGATTGTAAGAATTGTTTAGTGGGAGATTATAATGATTGACTGATACATGTCCTACTAATTAACCCATAGAAAAGAGGATAAGAGGTGGATTTATTCTTTTCCGGACGTAAATGACTATAATGAACCAGACTGTAAATGGAGCTCAGCTCTCCGGTTTCGAATTCCAAAGTGTAATCCTTTACACAACAATCCCACCCATGATTACAATACCTGATATTCCCAAGCGGTCACCCGTCTAGGTACTGGCTAGGTTCGACGTTCATAAACTAAGAGTAAGCGAACGAGAATTGGTGTTTCAACGGGATATAGCTGTAAGCCATTTGTAAATAGATGACAGAAATGGAAATTGGAAGAATAGTAAAAAAGCGAATATTTCTAGACGCTACGAAATAAAGGAAGTTGTATAGAACCATGATCACCCATGTTATGAATGGGCACAACACATGAAGAGGTCGTGTCGACGTGGATATAAAATAAGGCGTAAATGTATAAGGATACGCGAGTTTTACGAGTCGCACTTGAGCAATTCGGATTGTCGTTATCTCACTTATAATCTCTCAGTTGTGTCTCTGTTTTCAGATAGAATGCAACCCAGTTGTGTTTTTTGTCTTCGATCAAAGCACAAACCCCAAAATTAGAAGGTGACTGGTTCCTGAAAACATCTGTCAGCTGCAGCACTACCGCCATTGCATTAGAAATGGGGGATAGATAGTAATGTCGATGCCAGCGCAAGTGATGCTTGCCGGGTATATTCATTTTTGGATCTGGCCCGGGTGCACGCGCTGGCAGGCCCTATATTAAAATGACCTTGTGTCGTATCTTGACTGCGTTGGGTGGAAAGTAGATATCGAATGCTTAAAGTTTATATTTGCTTGATAAAGAAATTCTAAATAGAATTGAAAAGAGAGTAGTGAAAACGATATATAAAAAGAAAGTAATCGAAATTTATAACACTTTCTTAGGCATCTTCATCGTATCTTTCAAATTTTTTCATTAAACCCATTGATGGAATATTTCAATTCTGTCTTCTAGTACTGTTATTGTCTGTAATCCCGATCTTTTAAAAATAACCCAAGGCATTTAAATGTAATTGGAGCAGAAAGTTTTCTTTTAGGAAGATAAGTTCGTATCAGAATTCTTTAGAATTCGTGAAAGTAGGACAGAAACTAGTTATTGAATAGGGGAAGTGTCGCGACAGTAAGCAACGCAGATATTTTCTACGCAGCGGGCAATCAAAAGACAGCAACGTTTTCTAACAAATGTCTTTCATAAAGTGGTCGGGCGATCACTGAAGGAGAATTGATTTCAAATGACATTTTACGGCAACAGGCGCATCAGTTTTAAGACAGGTTAGTTCTTTTTATTCGGACAAAACAAGAGCGGTGAACGTTCGACGTTTAGGGTGGGGTCAGAAAATTTAAGGGAAGCCGAAGAAAGAACAAACTGCGATGAGATTTGGGTTTGTTGGAGAAGTGTTAAATACATGTTTTTAACACGGGCTGAACTAAATCAGTCACTGTGAACTGCGTTTTATTGTACAGAGCTCTAATAAAATATTTCATTTATTGAGGTTCCCTTCAAGATTTTTTTTATTAGACATTTATTGTCTTCTATGCTGCACTGGATATTGACTGTAGTGATCGATATTACTTAGATAGGGCAATTAAAGGATTTACAGGAATCTTTATTATTTAACTTCATCTATGTCTACATTTAGTCGCTCATCTGTTAAGGACAAACTTTTATGGATTTCAATAGACTGAAGATGAACGCTACTATAACAAAGCTGAATTGCTTGTAAAATCGTTTTTATTCGCCAAACACTTCATGAAAAAAGATCATAGTTATTAATGC
Organism: Ascarosepion bandense; assembly: GCA_037127315.1. Taxonomy (NCBI): domain Eukaryota; kingdom Metazoa; phylum Mollusca; class Cephalopoda; order Sepiida; family Sepiidae; genus Ascarosepion; species Ascarosepion bandense. Next base: position 1,126,900 of record JBBBDQ010001758.1, read on the forward strand.
GAATAAAAACGGAATAAATATGATTATGCAATTATATATATATATATATGTATGTATGTGTGTGTGTGTGTGTGTGTGTGTGTGTGTGTGTGTGTACATTGGAAAATGATATATACTATTTTTATTACATATCAGGAACAAATTTTGGGTAAATTATGACAAACACAGACACACATGTATATATATATTTTTGTGGGCTACTACGAGTCATTGCTCTATGGCAAAGTTTCTAAAACCTTTTATTTATTTCAGGTAAGTTGATGACACTTTTTCCAATGAAAGTGAATCAGTAATTTTTTTCAATAAGCTTAACTTATTCCACAAGGCTTTGTCCTTCACTATGGAAGTGGAGAAGAGCAATTGTTTGCCTATTTTGGACGTTGTTGTTGAGTGTAGTAGAGAGTTTTTTACAAGTATTTCTCGTAAACACACCTTTAATGGCCTGTATATGAATTGGTGTGTGTTTTCACATACATCAATAAAAATTATTCTTATCGAAACTTTGGTGTACAGGACGCTCAAAATTTGTTCTCCTACTAGATTATACACTAAATTTGAGAGTATCAAGGAGATTTTCTTTAGTAATGGTTATTCGAAAGCCCTTATTAATCATATTATTAATAAGAAAACTGGAAAATTTAATTCTCTTAAAGATCTGAAGCAGTGTACATGTCCGATTTATTTCAAGGTTCCTTGCATTGTCGTTAAGGGCTAAAGCATAGTTACGCAGGTTAGCAAACTTGCTAACCTGATAACTATTTCTGGTCGTTTTCCGTCTGTTACACTGCGTTGTATTTTTCAGGTTTGTGTTCACGTCTTTTCGTAAGGAAGAATTGTCCTACAACTAATTAAGTAATTTTTCGTACATGAATTTTATTGCCAGTTCGCTGATAGTTATGTAGGGCGTACAGCCTTACTTTTGAAAACAAGAATTAATCAAGATGTAAAATACGATTTGGCAAAATAGATAACATATGTTATCTTCCTCCTACAAATATAGAATCGGCTGTTGCTCAACACCTAACAGAGAATATAGCCTGTGTCAAGTCGTATAGAAAAGAGTGGTTCAAGATTTTACATGTAGCTGGTTCAAATAATCATTTAAATATTTTGGAATCAGTCTGCATACATTACATAAGTCTCATCTTTGCCGACAGAAGGATTTTGTGAAGTTTCTTCATTTCATGGGGGTTTACGGCCATATCACGTTGAATACACCGGTTGAAGAAGGAGCTGAACTTAGCTTTAATAATACCATGTATGCCCAACTCGATGGAGTTTCTATGGTCAGTACCCAGGATCTGGTATTTACAAATGTTTTTGTTGGTTTTTAAAAAAGTCATTTATCTGATTAAAATAGTAATACCCACATTTATTTATGTTATGTTGGTGATACTTTTTCTATTATTGATTCTATGGCTTTTTATAGGTAACTTAGTTTCTTTCATGCATCCTTCTAATTTACAACAGAAAGAGAAAACAATTTACTTTGTCTTTTTGGACGTACTAGTTGAAAGTAATGGTGAGTTGTTGATTTCTAGTGTTTATCGTAAACCACAAGCTTGTAAACTAAACGGGATATCTTTGTCCTAATTATCTGTCAAATGAGCATGATATCTACTTTAGGTTTACTTTTTGGTCCCAACGTTTGTCCTGTTTATTAGAAATTAACTTTGTTAAGTAGAAAGTTTTATATGCTCGCTGACTGAGTGTAGGCTTTCATTACATCAGGTTTTTTGTTTGTTAGGTTGTTATTTTCCGGATTAATTCGGTATTCCCTGTTTTGCCGAAGATGATTTGTCCTATTTTCAAAGCAGTTCAATTGTGTACAAATTGAAATGTCAGAGTGACGCTGAATACACGGGACGGACCAATCAGTGACTGGAAACCCGAATTTGTGAGCACATCCTTCCTCTTATAAGACTGAGCAATTTCAGACCTTAATTAAGAAAGACTGTCACAGACTCGCATTTGCTTGAAAAATCGGACACTGCAAGTAAACCATTATTTTCATCTATTATTTTATTCTTAAATTCTTTTACTAAAAATTGCTAATTATATTTCATAGATTTCTCTCCTCATCTGTTTTTTGATTTCTGAGAGAATTGTCATTATTGTCGTTTTACTTAGCGTCAAAATTTTTGGTCTGACGAAGCGTTGGCTGAAAGGTATCCGAAAGAAAATAATACCTTCGCTAACTTTCATTATGTATATATATATATATAAGTCACATTACCCAGTTAGTCTCGAGTAAGACGCTTAGAAGCCGACACTAATAAAACATCTATATAATTTCTATAATTTGGGCACAATCGGATTATTAGTTTACAATTTACAGTTATTTAAGTGAAGCTACGTATTCCAAATTTTCAAATCAATGAAAAAATCTGAATTTCTTGTATTGATAAAGCATTCCTTTCTAATGAGAAATAATACAGTTAATGCAAAGCAAACGCTTGATACGTGTTATTCGGACTCTGCTGAATCGGAAACAACGCTTAAGAGGTCGTATGCTAACTTTCAACGCGGTCGTACAGATACAAATGCTGTTGAAAGTTCAGGTTGCCCAAAATCAGCAGTTGTCCCTGAAAACACCAAAGAAAATCAAGAAACTCGTTTTGAACAATCGTAAATTGAAGAGCGTGAGATAGCAGAGGAGTTGAACTTATCAGAAGGCAGTGCATACGCCATTTTGCATGAAAATATTTTAAAGAGAAAGTTGTGTTCTAAGTAGGTGCCACGTTTGTTCACAGTCGATCAAAAACAGCAACGCGTCGATGATTCAGAGTGTTGTTTGCAACTGTTTCCACGCAAAAAGAAGGAATTTTTGGGTAAATATGTGACAATGAATGACAGGTGTATCCACCACATCACTCCGAAGCCAAATTGGCAGTCAGCTGAGTGGACAGGAGCAGTTGAAATTCGGGGACAAAATCGATCGACTGCCATTTTTGTTTTAATATTTGGCATGGCCGATTGTATTAAACTTATTGTTTTTACCACCATTATAGATTTTTTAACAAATAAAATTAGATACTTTAAAAATAGGTACAAGCCTGATTTGATTAGAAAATTAAATTAAATGAAGTCCAAAATTGGAACATTGAAGGCGAAAACCTTTCTTCCATTCTTGTCTTCACTACTAAGATTGTCCTACTTTCATGTCCTATCGGATTAAGCTGGCAATATTGGTGTTTTTTGGAAGATAGAGAATGCATTTATTAAGGATTTTTATTACAATTTTCTTGCAAGTGTTTTGGATTACAAAGTAAATATAATTGCGTTAGGAATGTAGTCATATTTTGATAGGTTCCGTTTCGTTCTTTATGTAGGTCTGATATATACACATTATCTTTCTAAGATAGTGTGCATTTTTCAGTAGAAATCAAAACATCTCATTTCCCAGAGGTCTGGATGCACGATTTAGCCGAATGCTACCAAACGTGTATTGAATTTTCTATTCTGCCTCATGGCCTAGTTGTTAGTATTCTTCCTACTTTTCTGGATAGAGAACATATATTTTTGGAGATTGAAGTATTTGATGCTCAACTTTCTAAGCTTGAACCAGTGTCAGTAGATAAAATCCATTGGCTTTCGGGACAAATTAAATTCGTTTTCATGCAAGTCTTTCTATTCCTTTCTCAGAATCAAAATGGAGAAGTGAACATCATCGGATCATTACATTCCTTGTGCATAACAAGTCTTTGCCTATCAGGACATCTGATAAAGGATCTGGAGTTGTTATTATGAAGCACCAAGATTCTATTAATAAAATGTTAGCTTTTTGTAATGATCCATCCAGGTTTATGCGTCTTTGACTATTGAAATTAGATTTCAGAAACTTCTGTTGAAATAGGTAAAAGTATTGTTCTTTTCTTTGTCTGAGGATTTAACACCTTCTCGCAAAATTAGTTCTCGTCTTTATGAATTACTTAAGATTCATATACATGGGGTCCCGTTAGGACTTATACTTTCATTAATTGGCTGTTCTTAACATAAAATTTGAAAGTGACTTGCTGTAATGTTGCAACCAGTATTGCAGCATTATAGTTCTATTTGCATAAAGATTAAGATGGTTTTTCCCAGTTTATTCGTAATTGCGATGCCACTGATGGGTTTGTGTTCATTTAAAATTTTCAGCCTTTTTAGGTGTGCTTTTTGTCGGAGACTATCGATATTCGTAGCAAATTGCTATAGGATAGTTATTCGACACACCCAACTATTCTGCAAATGCTTTTGTTGAATTTATGAAATTTGCCAGAATGTCTGTAGATTGATGGTATAGCAATTGGTTTCTATTTGGGCCTAGTTTTGGCGAATATATTTGGGGGTTTTCATGAGGAGAGTCTACTGTTAGGTTCTTTAAGGCCTATGTTTTACTTACTTTATGTTGGTCATAGTTTTTGTGTGATCAACCTTGAATCAGGGATTGATCAATTTTTGCCCTACTCAATGGTGATCATCCGGTCCTCAAATTACTGGTAGATACGGAGGTCAAAAGCTTAATCCTCTTCTTAGATGTTCCGGTTCATAGAACACATTCCTCTTTTTTACTCAGCTTATAGGAAGCCTATCTTTACGGTTTTTTCAGACGTAGTTCAATCGGTTGTTCGAGATAAGATTGCTGAGATTAATAAAAATGAAACTGTTAACGTTTAGAAGATGTCTAGTTTATAATCGAATACCGTGGTTGGTTAAGGTTAGTGAGATCTTTGCAAAACGTTTTCATCAAGTTCAAGTGAGAACTATTTTGCAACTAATATATACCGAAGGACACAAGATCAATTTTCATAGCACTACCGAAGAAGGTATGTGAAAACCACCGAACAATTAGCTTAATGAGCCACATAACAAAACTCATCATCCACACTCTGATGAACAGAGCGCGCAACAGAATCGGTCCAGTGTTAAGACAAGAACAATGTGGCTTCCTTGACGATATCGGAACGAGCAATGCAATATTCATGCTCAGATTGATATATGAAATAGCAATACAGATGTAAAAGTAATTTATCTGTGCTTTATAGACTAGGCAAAGGGGTTTGAAAAAGTACATTACAAAGACTTGGTAGCGAGGCTTGCTAATCTCGACATTTTCGGAAAAGACTTTAGCATGATTAAGAATATATGGTAGCAGCAAACCGCTTGCGTACGGATAGGATGTGAATTTAGCAGATATAAAAAATAGAAAAGAACGTAAGGCAAGAGTGTGCTTTTTCACCGGATCTAATCAACTTATACAGCAAAACATTTGTGAGGGAAATAAAATCCTTGCCAGGATTCGTCAATGGTGGTCACAATTTCAACAATATAAGATACACGGATGACACGGTGCTGATAGGAGACACAGAAAAGAAATGACAGGATCTACAGAAGGTAGCAAAACAAATAGAGAAGAAAGGACTTAACAGAAACGTTGAGAAAATTGAATATAATACCATTAGCAAAAAGAAAACCCCAAAGTGCCAACTACACGTGGGAGAAACTAAAACAAAAAAGTCAATAAAGAATATTAAACATCTGGGAATTGTTCTGACAGAAAATGAAAAATGTGGCATTGAGATTCAAAGACACAATGGCATGGCCAAGGATGCATTTCAAAAGCTAACCAGGGTAATAAGAAAAAGGAAAATCTCATTGTAAACGAAGAAATGTAATATCTGTTCTTTTTGAAGTGAATGTTGGACGATCTCATCAAGGGTGAAAGAGAAGCTTGCTAAAGCAAAAATGTGGCTTTGCAGAAAGATACTGTGGATATCATGAACTGATCACTTGAGCGATTGTGAGGTGTTGTAGAGGATGGAAACGGGAAGAAAACTCATACTTAACATCAGGAAAAGACAGATGTGGTTTCTACGATGTGCAATGAAGTAGGCGGACCTGAAGAATTTAATACCCACAGGACGGATAAAAGGAAAGAGAGAAGGGAAAAGCTGCACGAGACTTATTTTATTGGCCCGAGCAAATAAATGGCAGAGCAGAATTTGGTAGAGATACCAAGAGAAAAATATTGAGAATGGAAAAAGACAGAGCCAAGTGGAAGTCCATGATCGCCTATGTTCTGAAGGGACACGGAACATAAGGAAAATATATTTTGATAGTGTTTTGCTGTGTCTGTTTTGAATGATGTTTTGTGATTGTTAAATTCCCTTTGAAGTTGGTGTCTGTTTGTCTTATGTAAATATTTTCGTTTTTGTTAATGTTTGCTACGATGGCTTTATATATTATATTGTTGGTAAGACATTTGTTATTAAACGGACGCATATCTTTGTTTCGATAGTTGCATTTATTGATGTTCTTTTGTAGATTTGTATTGTTATTGCTGTTATTGTTTTTTGTGCTCTATTATTATTTTCATCTTCTCTATGACCGGTGTAACTCATTTCGGCTGTGTGTTTGTTGATGATTTTTTATGGATTGTTTTGAGAAATTATTTTTATTATATTGAAAATTATTTCTTTTACATTTGTTTTAATTGTATTTTAAAGTAAAAGCGGCGAAATAAGAAAAAAGCAAAAAGAACAACCATAAACGGAAAAATACAATAAGTCTACAAAGTAATATATATTAACACAAATATGAAAAATTACGCATCCACATAGAAAGAACACAAAAAATACCTGAAATTTAAGCAGGCACATACATATTTAGAAGTCACATCAAAGAAGTCTAAATGATCCTGAAGACTGCAGGTGAATTATTATTGTTGTTAATGATGTTGGCAGTTTTGAATTTTTTATTCCAACTTATATACTTGATCACCATATCAAACACTTTTCCTCGTAACTTAATCAATTGCAGCCACAAGCGCATGGACAACAACACCATTAATATTTTTACAAAAAAATCAAATGCACAATAACTACAGACAGGAAGAATGGTTACTTCGAAATATCCTCTGTAATTATGCAACACCGACTAATTTAAATAAAAAAAATAAATTGATTATCTACTATAAAATATTCAAACCTATCAAAATCATTATTAATAAAAACTCACCTGCAGAATTTAAACTGCAGAGAACCCGTGTCGTTTAAAAATTTATAAGTTTTTGAAGAACATTGACATTGTACCTTTCCCAGAACAGTTCCATCCAACCTCATTTAAACACACATCGAGATCTTCCAGAACCTATCCGTGATATACTTGCTGATAATACATACATAATGACATCATTCACATGCAAAAGAATATTTTAAAAAATCGAGGCATTATTAATAAAAAAGGAAAATCCTACACTTAATATAACTATTATGAACATGTTAACAATGTGCTTACCATGTTCGGAACTTAGCATACACAAGATTCTACGTGCATTAACTTAACACATGTTTATTTACAAGTAAAATAATATTACTTCTTGATAAAGGCTAAATGTATAATCAAAAGCGCTCGAATTTCAAAACCTTTGGATAATTATTATATAACTTGAGTTATATAAGTAAAACCTATACGAACCCATGAAAAATTATATAAAACCCTTAATGATATATATATATATATATATATATATATAATCTTGTTACAATATTAACATTCTCAGTAACAGAAAATAGATAAACTGTTCTGGTGTGACCAAATATGTAAATTCGCTTGTCGTGGCCTTTGGTCTTTACAGATATGCATGGAGTAAATTGTAATCGGCGCGCTGAACTAATTCTTTGTCCTACACTACAGACTTCACTTCACATAAGTATTCTTGGGAAAGATATGGATCCATTTTCTTACGCAAGGTATTTGTTAAGTAGTAGAATTGATTGGGGAAAGAAATCACTAGAAAAGTAATTGAAACTCACCTGAAGCGAGCTGAATGTGTAAAGCTCTGCATGCCAATGACACTTCTACACAGCCTCTCTACGGCATACAATTTCATTGAATTTCTTTTGGATGTCTTCCTCTAGAATTTACATTTAAATTAATTTGGGCTCATCAGAAGAAAATCTGCACTATTTCGAGGCTTTCTTTTCAACGTTTTCATTTGCACACATGCCCCACTGACTGATGTGAGGCCCCATTATAACAATGTACTAGTATTTCTCGTATTTCTATAGTCTGAGGTGGAATCAGACAAGAAAAAGGAAAACATTAAACACAAAACATTAGAGAATGCATAAGAAAACTACTCTTGTTTTGAACCCAAATAAGGGCAATTTGCAAATGAAACATATATATTGAGTGGCATGAAGATAACAAATAAGGAACATACCTAAATGTATACTACTAATAAATATATATTTGCTACTCACCGTTTGGTGGAGATCTGAATTTCATCCACGTGGTAATCATCAGACACAAGGTGAAAACTGATCATTGTAAAAGTTCAATATATATCATTTACCGTTAAGATAAAGGACGAGACTGAAACAAAAAATATTAGAAAATATTAATTGAATAGGAAAAAATAGAAATTAACTAAAACAGAGAATGAGAATACATATATATATATAACCACGTCCGAAAATTGAAATTAAAATATGAAAAAGATCCACACATAACGTGGAGCATTGTAAAATCACTCAAGCCTTACAATGTGGATGAATATGTAGACTGTGCCAAGAAGAAAAATTAGAAATTATGACATACCCAAATAAAGACGAACTGTTAAAAGAACAAAACATTATGACAAAATGCATCCTCACTAAGAAATACCCCTTAGCTTCATACAACCATGGACAAAAACGTCATAATTCGTTTGAATTTAAACAACGCGCATTCATAAATTATCTGCCATAAAAAGAAAAACGGTAAAAAGTAAAATCAGTTATTAAAAATCGCCTGAAGACAACACTCATGGTAGAAACCTGGGTAGCAAAATAACTCGTTTAAAAATGAAATATATATATATATATATATATATATATATATATATATATATATATATATATATAAACATGTTTATAATTATACTCGTCTCGAAAACCTTCATCAAAAACTTTCGAACGAAGGAAAAAAATGGTTTTAAAAAAGAAAGTCAACTCGAAGACCAAAGAAAAAAACCCGACACGAGTAAGCATCTAACAGAAGGATAGAGCAAATTTAATAGCACCTAATGAGCCAGACGAACCTACCTAAGATTCTCCTAAAAGGACCGTCAGGCAAAGTCAGCTTTCCCTGACGATCCGTTTAAGAGAATCCTAGGTAAGTTCGTCTGGCTCATTAGGTGCTAATATATATATATATATATATATATATATATATATATAGATTTGGAAAAATATTTTCATATGTGGCTATATATATATATATATATATATATATATATATATATATATTTCATTTAATTTTTCCATTTTCATTATAGTCCCAATTTTTTCCACATGCATGGAATTCATAATTTATACACGCTTGCGCACACAGACAGCTACAAAGACACAAAAATGACACAAGGGTACACACAAAGACACATACACAAATGTGCACACACACGCGCACACACACACACACACATATATATATATATATATATATATATATATATATATCCGGATTTTGTATCCCGTTTTATATATATATTTCGCCAAAGAAAACACATGGACATACCTAATACTTACAAATGATTTACTTTCAACCTATTCTGCAAAACTGAATACAGATTTACCTTAAATTCTTTTCTGCAAACCTGTATATACTTTTGCGTTTGACCTATTTAGAAGAGCTGAAATGTGCCTTAAAACCCCAGGGGGTAATTGACATCGAAATAATCACAATTAAAAAAAATGAAAATATAATAGAAACGAATACATATATTCTAACATTTAACAGCTCCCAGATACCAAAAGACTTACATGATGGAAAAAGTGGAGCAATATGTCCCCAACCCATTAAGATGCTTCAAAGGATTAGGATTTATCTTCAATTCAATTCTGAGAAGATATGAGTATATTTAAATACATTCTCACAATTGTAACTACAACATTTTAAGAAATGGCACAGAATAAATATTAAGGGCTTTTTAAAAAACACTCATTACCTAAGCCTTAAGTGTAATATTTTTTTTTGATTGAGTCTGTCTATTTGTCGTGGTTAACTATATCAGGATCTGTTGGATTGATTCAAACGAAAATTTCAAGTATCATGACTGGCACGAAATGTTTACATTTTGGGTCCGATCCGATACGGGATAAAATTTCTGAGTTACGTGGTAATTTTTTTTATTTACTAATATTTTCTCGTACGTTTCTAATGCCAAATACTGAATTACCTCCTCTAGATTGTTTTATGTGATTACATTTTCTGAGTGCACTTTTTATTGTGTTTAATATAAATTCAATAATCATTATCCAAAAGAAAATAAGATATACTAAAAAAATGAGTCAAAATACAACTTTGTCATATTAAAAAGTAAAAAGAAAATCTCCCAAAATTTCAGCAGCTTAAGGTTTAATTTCGCTTAACATCTTTTTGTATTTTAACTTTTGAAAGAAGTCAAGTTCATTTCAGTTATTCTTATTTTAATAACCATCTCTTACTAATGTCATGCATGATGTCGGTATTGCCTTGAAGGAGCTTTGGTCTCTTTGTTCTAGTTTTCATTGTTTTCTTTTGTCATTAGAAACGCCAGTTTATACGAAAAAGGCACTAATGATTTATTACTTAAGCGTACACACAAATACATGCACATAGGTACCCTTTCCGTATTTTGCTTTTTTTTTATTTGATGAAGCCTGTTAAAGGCGAAACGCATAATCAAATCGAGCTTCAATAAAATGGTTTTCTATTTGTCATAGTTATTCAAAACTTTATCGGGATTCTCTATTCTATTACACACACACACAGCAACACGCCACACACACACACACACACACACACACACACACACACACACACACACATATATATATATATATATATATATATATATATATATATATACGCATCGTTCAATCAGTAATGAATTCGAACACTCTGGTCTAATGGCGTGTGTTTAAACTGTATCTAAAACGTCTGCCTTCTTTCAGCGAGCGGCTATATTTCAGAATCGCCAACTGATGTCAATTCGGTCTGGTTTCAATCCTGGCTAGAATCAATGGGACGTCTAACCGTACTGATGAGGTATAATACAGCGAAACATCAGTCTGCAGATGAATATATATATATATATATATATATATATATATGCACAATTTAATAATTGTTTTTCGGTCAAAGAACGCCTACGCGTTATATTTCATAATCTAGGGATCATCGGTATATTTTCAAGCGGAAATCTTATTCTGCTTCTTATGCGTATGTTTACAAAATACCCTCGTAATCAATATTATAGTTAAATATATCTGCTAGCATAAATGTCACACGTTTAATCATATTTCTTTATTCACTTATAATCTTATTTTTGTTCTTATACAACAAAGAAAGAGAAAGAATTGGAAAAGAGGGAAAGCGAAAATAGAAGGAAAATAGCGTGGCGGAAAAAAGGTGAATGATGAAAAAACAGAAAAATGTACCAAATGCGAATGCGTTAATTGAAAGCAAAATAATGTTTTCTTCACATAAATTCTTAGTAAAATTGACATAATTTTTTTTCGTAGAAAAAACTGAATTTATTGCATTTTGCATACTTTTTTATTGTTCAATAAAATTCGAAAATTCGTCGGAAAACGATATATATTTGTATTATTTTTTTCACTTTTTTAACTTGTCGATTGTCATTCTGAAGGTATATGGGCATATTGTCTTCAAGACGCCGCGCTTGATGCCCTAGATATTTTGAGTTTTAGGTTGTCTCGTCTTTATTTAATTGTTGATCTATAAAATACTTCCGAACTTTCCTATCTTCTGTCTCGTTGAATGTTATTAAAATAATTTGTAATATGTATCTGAACGATGCATTGGCAATTTTATGAGCACCGTCTTGACCCTTAATATATAGATATAGGGTTAAAAGTGGAAAAAGGATAAAAATTTAAATCATTTTTATGTAAAGTCATTAAGAGACTAGAGGTTACAGTGTGCGAAAAAATTGTTACCTCCCACTCGGCCAGTCGTTTGAATGTCCAACTCCTGTGGCTGCTCAATGAGATACCCGCTTCTATTCAACACTGCTCTGTTCCACATTGAGTTTAGTTTTGCTCATATGGCTGGTAAAGTTCTTACTAGACTGGTTCAGGGAAAAGGAAGAAGCAAATAAAAAAGGAAACTTAAAAATAAATATGTTCTTTTGTGCAGTGCTTGGTTAGTTTGATGTAAGAATTTACCAATTCCTTATGCAGACAGTTATCGTCCTATTCCGGTTCTTAAGTTAAATATAACAGATCAGCTGGTTTTGCTAGGTCTGGTACAAGGCTTATGTCGCATGTTTTATTCATGCAGGCAGTCACTAGTTGTCAGACAAAGCGGTTGTCTATCATCTAATCGTCTGCCATACGTGAAAACACGCTTGGGCAATCATTCGAAATCAGGAGATCCCCTTTTCCCATAGATAGTGGTCATAGGTATCGATCCTCCAAAACAAATTTTTCCTTCTCTTAATGACATAGCACACTAACACTTTCCAATGGGTGTGGGAAATTCTTCCACTTTCGTTGGTATTTCATTAGCACCTACCACCATAGCAACCTTCGACCAGTTTGACTCACGAGTGGCGTGGCTTAACTTATGGTCATTAAATAAAAAATCAAATACATTTTAATTTTTGCTTACGCAAAATTCCTATCATGGCCTTGTTACAAAATCAGATATTTACTAGATGGTTTTCTAATCAGCCATACCCCTAACACTGTCAGGGCAATTAACTCAAATCCTATCCGTCTTATTTATTTATGTTTTCGTAATCAGTACTTTGAGAGGGAGGTCATTAATCAATGGCCAGCGTGATAATCGCTACATGGCTTCTTGTGATAATATCGCCTTCCTTCTTCTGGTTTTAGAGAATTTAGATTTTTTAAAAGAGAAATCTTCATTTATTCTGTCGATATATCAATAGGTCTATTCATTGACACTTTCTTTTATTTACCAGTGTCAAATAATGTCACATAATAAGATAAAAAAGAACATAATTAAGAAAAACGGACAATAAAAGAATAGGAAATAAGAAGACGGTAAACAGCAACTGACATTGCATTTAAATTTTTAAAGATCAAAGCGGGTTGGAACTTATGAATCTTCACAGATATTTATGAAACTTCACAGATATTTAACTTAACTAAAAAATACTCTCAAACGTCTCACTTGTGAAACTCTCTTCTGGAGTTTCACAAGTGAGACGTTTGAGAGTATTTTTTAGTTAAGTTAAATATCTGTGAAGTTTTCTAACAAGACTAAAAGTGCGACACAGAGATCCGAAGATGAATTGACATGACAAAGGATATCATTCCAGAAGCTGAGTAGAGTATTAAGAAACTGGAAAATTAATAACAAAGAAGCGAGTACTGAATTACTATGTGCTGTCCTTTCATTAATATGACAGTGAATGGTGGAAAATATCATCGAAGATTAAGGAATAACATGAACCAAGTAAAATGTGGTTCTACAGAAGGATGCTGCGAATATCATTGATCAAGCATGTGACCAATTTTGATGTTTTGGATAGAAGAAAAACAAAAGGAAATTAATACTGAACATAAGAAGGAGACAGCTAAAGTTTCTGAGACATGTTATGAGGAAGGAGGGCTTAGCGAACCTGATACTAACAGGCCACTAAGAAGGAAGGAGAGACAAGTGAAAACATCATATAACGTACTTGACTGGCCTGAGCAGCTGGATGGTAGAACGGAGGTTACGTGGTGTAACAGGAGAAAGCGTGCTAAGTGCCACCAGTAATAAGGAGACTTGGAAGGCCATAATTGTCTACGTTCGAAAAGGACAAGGCACATAGAAGAAGAAGAAGAAGAAGAAGAAGAAGAAGAAGAAGAACTGTTAGTAAGGAACTTACGGTTATATATATCCATTTCGAATATAAATTCATGAAACCCTGTTACAAATTTAGTATTGTGCTTAAATTCATCAAGTCGACGTACCACAGAGTACTTTTGTCAGAACAATTACCATGTAAGTATTTATAGATACGGCATAGAGAAGCTACATTATGACGGTGGAGAAGTTACTGAAGCCGACATACCAGATGAACCATAAGAGTGAGATTATTTTTTACCTTTAAAAAAGAATCGCTAAAATTGTAGCAAGTACCAAACAATTCAGTAACAATATTGAAAGTATGGACGATTAGTATAAACTTCTAAATGTGTCCGATAGATTGTGGAGATAGATACTTTCTAGCACGGCAAAGTGTATCAACTTAGCAGCAGACCTACGAATTGATTCAATGCAATCTTTCTGCATCATATCATAAGAGAATATGTTTTATAGAAAACAGCCACATTAACGTAGTGATTTTTTTTCATGTCTGCATTTTGAAATGAGTTCCCGTCGTTTATTTCGTAATTTGTTTTACTCTGGGAAGTTCATTATAGCTTTTTCTCTTCAAGACAGTTTACAATTTTTGGAGGAAGCTGACGCTGTTTTCTATATTTTCCATGATATCTTTGGTATGATTTGATTTTACTTTTTAATCGACCTGTTTGATTGGCGGAATTCTCGCAGCAGATTGTAGTTACTTATTCCGGTAGACTGGTTGCCAATCAAGGTTATAGAAGCCATAAATTGTTGCTATTTAACCCATAGCTCTGGAGAGGAGAGATGGATTCATAACTATACCAATGTTGTGAGCGCGTAAGTAAATATGAACGAACTCAAGCCGTTATCGTACATACAAGCTTACAACCCAAAGTATGCCTAAAAATCACTCAGTACCTACCATAATCTTCTTTATTCATGTGCCGTGGCTATTTAAGATGTGTTTAATAGTTGTTCCTCACAATTTCCATTATTTTTATTTGTTAATATCTTTTCCGTTTTGCTATCACTGTTAATCTTTTTCTGCTTCTTAGATGTTACATTTTTTGTCACACTTAGCTACAAAATGTCCTGTGAGTTTTATGTTCTCTAAGCACTGTTTCTTCAATATATATCCTGGAAATTTTCAATGACTCTTTTTGATTCTAAATATCAATGTTTATTTTGTTTCTATTTTTACAAAAATTCTTATTTTTGGAAAATATTCGATCCACCCTATTATCAGCATTTTTCTATAGAACCACATTTCTGTTGTCTCAAATCTTTCCGTTACCTGTGAGAAAGATTGTCCAACATTGACTGCCATGTAGGAAAACTGATACTATATAACAGACCAGTATTCTTTTCTTTTTGTTTCTAAAAAAAATTCCCTGAAATACATTGATTAGCTTTTTGAGGGCACTTTTTGCTAACCTCAAATGTGGCATACACATAAAATAAAGACAATAATAGACACACATGTAGTTACTTTTTATTCTTAGCCAAATCTTTTGAAAATAAAATACTCTGCAGAATCTCAGTACATATCAGACAGTTAAGTGCCATCCTTGATGCACGCTTTGGCGATCATGTCTTGAAAGAGACATGACTGTCTGGGGAGAAGAGTATTCCTTAGTAGGTTGCCATTATTTCTGCGGTACAGTGGTTGCCGACCAAGGCTATAGAACCCAATCTGCCCTGTTATTTAACCCATAACTGGATGGAAAAGACAGATTAATATCTTTCCCAAGAGTATTTGCGCGTAAGTGAACGCAAGGATTACTAATTATGCGCAAGTACATATATTAAACTGAATAGTGACAAAAATCTTTCATAGTCTATCTTTATGTCAGTACCAATAAACGTAAGTAAATATTAATAAACGTGTACATATGTACCTTTAGGAATGAGGAAAAATACACACAAATCAATTCATCATTTTCTCGATTTATCAACTTGCTAGCGCACACACGCATGTACAGGTTACGATGGATAAATTGTCTTCTAAATTACTGAAAAATGAAAATAACATTGACATATCATTTTAAAAGATATATTTACAGAAATTATAAAAAATATCTTGACAGACAAATTTACACCCTGACACTTATCGTAACTACATAGCCTACATGTATTGCGTATATTCTTATATTCTTTTTTGTTTAAGCATATAGTTATTATATTATTTTTAATGTTATTGTTCCTGCGGATTTAATTTAACGGTTTTCAGATCCTGATTGACGTCAAAACAAATTGATATGTGTAAAGATGAAGACAACAAAAATAACAAACTAATCTTTGTTCTAACATTGGTGACAAGATCTAACAATCGTTAAAATCTCTGTGACGTTCGACAAGAAAACAAAAATACAATAGGATAATGAAAATTTTATATTCGTGTTAAAAATTTAAAAGAAAACTATAAATGTGTCAGAATATGGTGTATTTTCTGTATGAATCTAAACAGTCAAATTGATTTCATTTATTTGCGGCCAGCGTCATAAATATACAATAAATAAGAATAAATTATTTCCTATAATAGAATAGGTAGATGTTTACAAGATAATGAGAAAATAACAAAAATCTGCAAATTCATATTGCTGATATCTACGTTAAGAAAAAATTTTCCCCTCGCTGACTTGAAATTGATTCAGTATTATATAGTCATTTATTGCGATCAACTGAAGTAATAAACTTGGGAGTAAATATGTACTCGGAATGTTTATTACAATGAAAGTTTGAATATTTACGAAGGTCGGAATTTATTTCCATAGAAAATGCTAGAAAGCCTTAATAAAAATGAATCTGAAAATAAATTAATCGTTAACAAAGTAGAAAAAAATAGCGTTGACATAAGACGGTTAGAAAACTCGAATAAGTTTTGCTAAAAAAAAATATGTTTATGAAAATATAGGCGTATAACACTAGTCGAGACAATATGGACAATGTACATATATTTCTGTCCTATGTTTCACGCTAATGCAGAAAATCAGGTCTGTTCCATGACATCAGGTTTACTCCGTACAGATGACGCCTTTTTGCTCAAAATAGGCCAAAATATTAAATTACCCTGTCAAGTGCCAAGGCTTAAAACGTTTTATTTTAGGTTCAAGTAACTTATAATACAAGAAAAATCATCTTGATAACCTTCTAAGAGAATTTTCAGCAGTTTCTGTATTTATTTTCTAACATAAAAGTATTTTTGTGATTTTTTAGCTGATTTTCTGATCTAAAATATTTGGTGTTTTGTGATTTTGGCATAGAATTCATAAAATTATTTTTTGTAACAATTTGTCTGGGAATTCCGGGTTAAAGGACACAGCTTAATGTGCTACATGAAAATAAATAATACATTAGTTCTTATTAAAAACCTAAGACAAAAAAAAATAATTTTACGTCATCAATGTAAGAAAAAATATGAACGAAAGAAAGATACAAACAAAGTTTGAACATATAGAAACATATGACATGCAAAGGTTTAATCTTTGTTTATTCAGGGATTCTAATATCATTTGTAGAGAGAAGACATGATGCGATGGGACAAAACAGACTTTATTTAAAAAAAAAAAGCGTGAAAATATAGCCCAGAAACATGTGCACTTTACCCAATAATATTTGGGTAAAAAAAGATATTGACTAGTGTAATTTATACTTGGTTCGGAGCAATCCGAATGTTTTAATGTTACATTAAATCCAAGTTTTTAATTATAATTATTTGTTGTTCTATTTACAGTTTATTAATTTTTTGCACTTCTTTAAATGAAACAAAATATTGTTAAAACTTTCATTCTACTTCCATTCTGGGTTCTTAAGAAAAATAAATGTCTAGATTTTGAAAGTGAATATATATATATATATATATATATATATATATATATATAAGGTTAAACCCCAAATAATTTTGTTTTATTATCATATTATATCTCAAAAAATAATGTAAAATAAAATAATTTAAATATAATCCCGTGAATTTTTATCTGAATGCCTTGTCGACTGTTTAAAATGTTTTTTATTAGGGAATATTTTGACTATTAATTCTCTTTGCGGTGACCAAAGTATATCTATCCGTTGACTCAAGATGAGGTAAATATGGTGTGTATGATAGAACATACCAACCGAGTTTAAATTATTCGCAATGCTATTCTTGCCGTATACAGCCTTAGTTTGCAATAGAAATGATAAATATTTTCTTTAATCTACTGTATCTGCTAACACTGTCTTGCAACAAACATATATCAATATACTTGAAATTTATCATTAATTATTTTTAATACTTTCACTCCAAACAAGGCAGTACCACCACTGATGCGCAGGGGGCTACATAAGAGTGTAAAGTTTTAAGCAAGAGGAGAGCGAAGAGAAAGACGAACCAATTACAAGAAAAGGAAAAGAGAGGATTGGAATACAGGTTTGCTGACAATCGCGAATGTTGATTGACAAAGGAAAAGAAAAAGATACACGGTGTGATGTAGAAAGGATGAGAAAATGACTGGACTTAAGTGGATAAGAGATGGGAATTGATATTGCATTTAAATTACTGGAAGGTGTATGGAGTTCGACAGGTAAGAAATGCAAGAAAAGAAGCTCTGGGAGTAGAAGTATCGGTAGTATTTGGTATATTTAACTGTAAAAGTCTGGTTGCTTAAGTAAATTCTTGTGAGAGGGCAACAGTGACATAAGTTCGTCCAAGCATAATCCAAGAATATATTTATAGAAGAGACAGAGTCACCGCACATACCGCCCGTGAGAAAGAAGGCTGGAGTCGACCTGCCGCGTCGGGATAGATCACATTACAGATTCTTCTTTGGAGCCTGTCGAGAACCCTGTGATGAACAGTAGGGCCGTTCAACCAGATATGACAAGAATGCACGGTCGGATGATTGGTTTATACATGTGTCAGATTGACTTAGGCGGAAAAAAAAAACTTCCTGGGGCGACACAGCAGTCAATTTACCTATTCATTCAATGTAATAGTTCCATTTCTGTTCTGAAGAGAGGATAAGTACGAGGAGGCGCAGTATATTGCTTTCTAGTGTTGTATATCAATAAACAGACAAACACGGGTATATATAAAAATATATGACTTATATTTTTATTGAGAACGATGGACCGTGTAGTCTAGTGAACAGAGAGTGAGAGAGCGCGCCTCTAAGGGTTGACAGGATGACGAGGGGGTGTCGTCGTATCTGTTGCTCCTCTGGTCTGGTCTACTCTGTCCCTCTGCCCAGACTAGACTGCCGTGAAATCCGTGCCCGAGGTCTTTTTATCTCCAAACCGGTACTTCCGATTTTTGCCTCACCTACGCACGCCCACGTAATTCTCAGAGCCACCTGTTCTGCTTGCCTCTTGTAGCCATTTCCGCTACTGCCGGAAATAAGGTCAAACAAACATCCATTCCCTTCAACGGCCGGAAAACGCCCCCGCTTGCATCAGCTTCCTTCTTCGGGTGGGGCCAGATTATTATATTACACTAGTAGACTCGCTAGATCCATGCTCATAGGGGCGCAGGAGAGACTGCCTGGGATGGTTGACAGAGAGCAGCTTTATTTTAGAAACATTGAAATTTACAAGCCATTTCTTACCCCAGTCTACCACAGTCGAGTAAATGGTGGTGTTATCAGCGTAGATGCTTACTTGGGAATTGATCTCGCCAGGGAGATCATTTATAAAGATCACAAAATCGTTGTGCCTAGTATAGAGCCCTGGGGAAACCAGCGTTTTTGTGGTAGGATGTGAAAGCATAACCGTCGAAGAAGACCTTCATTATATGATTTACCAGGAAAGATTGGATCAAACCAAGTAAGAGTTTTTGTGGAAAAGCTCGCAGAGCCGGACCCTATCAAGTGCTTTGGATATATCCAGGGCAACAGATTGAGCTTCACCGGATTTATCGAGGGCCTGGTATATGTACTCAGTTATGGTCGTTAGCATATCGTCAGTAGACCTGGCAATGCGGAAGCCGTATTCTCGGTTTGAGATTAGTATATGAGTAGTAAGATGTTGTCAAGTATGATTAATAGTTAGTATGTTACCTTCATCACAACAATAGGTCTCAAAGAAAGAGATTCATTGTGACTCAATTTTGTATATATATATAAATGTGTTATGAATATTATTTCAGGTTTATTGGTTCTTTACTAAAATGTAAAATGCTGAAATAGTTATTATTTTATAGTTTTTATTTATCTATTCTTATAATATATTTAATATTAATATTATTATTATAACTATTATTAATAATATTAATAGTTATCACCAATAATAATATTTTTAATTATAATACTAACATAAATAATAATATCTATGATTAATAATAATATTATAATTAATAATAATATTAATTATAATGAATAATTATTAATTTACAGCTATTATATTTACTTCTAATTTTCACTGATGATTAATAGTGAGGATGGTACATTCGCTATAACAATTTGTTCATAACAGTAGTGGTTTCTGTGACTCAACTTTGTACATATATAAATGGGTCCGAAAATACTATTTCAGGGTTACTGGTTCTTTACTAAAATGTAAAATGCTGAAATAGTCATTTTACTGCTGAATTTGTTATTTGTCGATTGTGATTTAGCGAAACGAAAATCTCCAAAGCATTTTAAGAAATACGGAAATAAATTGGATGCACAGAAAAACAGTTTTACAACTTTACAAAGTTGTTGAAGGCACAATGAAAATGAAATTATTGAATTTCTCACGGGAACTGTTTGATCCGAATTACAAAACATGGTCGTTTCTAAAAAAAGAATTTTTATGAGTGTCGGTAACGAGATAAGAAAAAAGACTGGACCAATATTTTAGTGTCTTAGGAAATACGCGATGAAGACAGTGAGATACTTGCTTAATGTACGTAACATGGAAATAGAAAATAGATATTTTCTTTGGAGAATTCAAACCAACAATGTCTCGAATTTCCCGAGGGTATTCATTTATTTTCTGCTCAGATCTCGAGACGACGTACCAGTTATTTTTATACAAAACCAATATATATATATATATATATATATATATATATATATATATATATATATATATATATATACACACAATGTGCGATGAATAAATTGTTGCTACTTTATATCTTTAGTTTCGCGCATGCGCAATATTTATTCTTGATTTTTTTTTTCGACTGCACAGTATAATAGAGTGAATTAGACAACTTCAGCAAATGGAGCACCATGACACAATTTAATCTGCTAGCAATTTGGAGTGGGCTTGCGGTACTTTTTGTTATACTCACCGGAAGCTTCAATACGAACCAACTAGAGTATTTGGGAATTGATCTGAAGGCACTGCAGAGGATTTGGAAAGAGACGGATAAAAGCTAATGGTGATTATAAATGTGCGGAAGCACGGAAAACTCATTCTGATCATTCTGATAAAAAAGAACTCCCGAATTTGTTCGTGGATTAATCAGACTCAACACAGAGACCTTCATCTGCTAGAAGGCCCTATATCTGGCAGCAAGAATCTACACTATGCCACACAAGCCGGAAAACAATTTCTACGACGACATCACCCCTTACATTTGGTTGCTTACCTCCTCAGACTGCAACCAACTTGTTTATTAAGTGTGAGGAGCAATTGAGCGAGAGACCAACGAAGCACCTTGTAACACAAACTGAAGGCAAGTATTATGGCAGCATTCACCCAGGATACCGGCCAGAGGAGTTGCAGAAAATTCGATAGTCGTTTAGAGGCCGTAGTTGAAGCCAATGGTGATTGTTTTAATTAACTCTTTCACATTTAAAGACATTTTAGTATAATTTCGATAAATATATATATGTTAAAATGAGATAACTGTGTTATTTTTCTTTGTTTTGTATTTCAGACGTCAATTTATCCATTGCACTGTCACTGTCTCTGTCTGTTTGTCTGTCTCTTTCTCTCTCTCTCTCTCTCTCTCTCTCTCTCTCACTATATATATATATATATATATATATATATATATATATGTAGTGAAAAAATCCAAAAGAAAAAATAGGCCTGGTGGTAATATCCCAAAGAACAGCCTATTAATATTAATTATTAAAAAATATGTATTTAAATTGATCCATTCAAAGGGCTCAATGTAGTTAAAACAATTTATTTACAGAGTTAATATATATATTTTACATATAAAAAAATTAAAAGCTCACAAGATCGTATAACCATTTCAGCCGATTGTAATCATCATGATAAAGTACAGTTATAGGTTTGGGTGCGTTGTGTGTAAAGACAACGAAAGTGAGGGTGGTGAAATGAAAAGAAAAATATTGAACGAAAAAGAAAGAGTTGAATAAAGAAAAAAGAGGACGATGTAAGAGACAAAGAAAAAGGAATAGTGTTTCGGATTGCCAGACAGAAGAGAACGCCGGCAAATATGGACGGAACAAATCAAGATAGACATATTAAAAAAAATGTATTTAAAAATACCAAGATGTCGAATTTTACCCGGCCGTATCAAATTTTTCTGCATTTTTCTTTCTTTTCAATCCAAAAATGGGCCTAAATAATGTAAAGATCAAAATTATTTACGTTAAAAGCGAGAAATAATATACCATATATGCCGACTAGAAAAGTCTAAATTATCAGCTTTATACAACCGTTTTCTCATATCAATTACTAAAATGGGGTTAAGCTTGTTTTACAAGAAATTCAGTGTTCTTACTGTAATGCGAGATGTGTGTTCACATACTTTATGATGGTCAGCGTAAATGTTTCTTTCAGTGCGTGAAGCCCGGGTAACTACAGCTGCATTCATGTGCTATTGTCTGTGTGCGTGTAGATAAAACAGGATTCAGAAATTGTTTTGAACCTCGAGTGGCAGTATCCTCTATTTTTATATCCGTAAAGCGACCCGAAATTTTTTCTAGTCAACGTACAAGGTATCCAAAAAGTTTATATCTAAATAGGGTATATTTCACTTAAATTGAATTCGTAGTTAAAGGTTTTGGTTTTATTGCATATATAGCATCTAATTCTGTTATAGGATTTATGTTCTTTATATATATATTTAGAAAATCCTAATTGTGGGTCTGGAAAGGGATTCTATTTCGTCGAATCTCACAGAAAGGTTATGCAGAATCATAAGAAAATTACCTAATAACACAAACCACACCACAGGAAAACTTCCAAAAGCAGCAACAACTGAAATCGAAATTATATAGAATGCGAAGAAGACAATAAAATAACAGCGATAGATCGACATTTACCACTATCTGAAGCAAAAACTTTACAATTTGAATCACTCAGCAATACTAGAAGAATTGATAATGGTAAACTTCAGAAACATATTCTCTTACATATTCTCTTGAAAAAGAGTTTTATAAGAAAGATTGAAGATATTTCAACCGATAGTAACACCCGCGGTTTGGTTGGAGATTAGCGAATATTTACTTTACGTGGGGAACAACTA
Organism: Ascarosepion bandense; assembly: GCA_037127315.1. Classification (NCBI taxonomy): domain Eukaryota; kingdom Metazoa; phylum Mollusca; class Cephalopoda; order Sepiida; family Sepiidae; genus Ascarosepion; species Ascarosepion bandense. Next base: position 1,150,142 of record JBBBDQ010001758.1, read on the forward strand.
ACGCCATCTTTACAATAGTGAGCCTGATATTTCGAATTATATTCTTCGTTTTTTTCTGTTAATCTTCGAAGAATTCGTCGGGGCACCGACGCGTTGAACTGTTCAAAATTTTCTTCCATTTAATACACTCGTGCGCCAGAGTTTGGGTTACCGTAAAAGGTTTCTTACTGTGCTCATCATGTGGCGTGTCTCTCGCGTTTTACCTTGGTGGAGCTTATCCTCTCCAGGATAGAACACAGTCAATGTCCTCCAACTAGATTGCCACTGTATTTTATGTAAGGAAACCTTCCATTCTGGCTAGTGAACTGCGTCGAGGCCATATGACTGTTGTTGCCGTGTTAACATCACCCCTTCACGTGAGTCTAGCCAGCCAGCTGAAACAATTTATTGGGGCATGGCATCATAAATCCTGTTGCAGATAATTATCAACATCTTTTGTTTTTTTTTATCTAGGACATGGTTACAGGTCTCTTTCTGTGAAGATACTCGGACTTGAACGCCTCTCTGAGCGTTTGTAGTGTTAAAGGCAACGATCAAATACAAATCAATACCAAAAATTTTTCAACCCCCAAATTTATTGTCATCGAGTTTAATCACAGAATTCAAGGCTTGATTTCATCAATGTCGATCAAAATAATAATCTTAAATATTAAACCTCAACCTACCGGTCATCGAATCTTTAAATCAATCTTACATTATTGATCTTGAAGTATTGTTTAATCAGTTGATTATTGGTAATATATTTAGTTTCCTGAGATGAAATATTTTTACCTCACTTTTCTAGAAATCTTCTTGACAGTGTTTTCTCGATTGTTGGCGTGCTAGGAGAAGCTGTCAGTTTAAGAAATCAAAGGTTATCGTAAATGTTTTTCAAGATCGATATATTAAGTGTCTTGGTGAAATATCAATTCTTGTCTATTCATTTGCTCATATAATATTGGGGATAAGAGGTTTTATAAACGATTTAGAGCATAAGCTATTTTTCGGCGTCTTAAAAAAATAAAAATCAGAAAAATAAAAGAAATCGATATCATTCTTTTGCAAATATGTCTGACATTCATATTTAATATAAGTGACAATAATATTTTTATAAAATTCGTCCGCAGCCGAAATGAAGCTCAGATTGCTCTGTGTTTTAAAATCGATTTTGATGAGTATTCGTAGAGTAAATTTAAAAAATTTAGAATTGATTATTCATGTTAGATTATTTCTCTGTTGCCGTAAATGATATTTTAAGTGGGTTTCTGTATTTGAGTCTATATTCCTGTTTCTTGTTAAATTTTTAAACAGAGAAATTAATAACAACCGGGTTAGATGGAAATGTTCTCCTAGAGAAACATTGTATCTCCTACAGAAATCGAAACGGTTCCTACATGGCGAAATGTGCTTCATCAATTTAGCTACAGGGTCGTCGTTAATAAAGCAGAATGTTGGTAGAAGATTTGTGAATTGGTATAGATTCGACGTGAATATAACTTACTCAGAAGAAAATGCATTGATTTTTCTATCTTTTACATAGATGTCGGAAATCATGTACTCACGAGCTACTGTAGGTTTAGGTGAAATAAAATCCGTTATAAAGATGTCAGTAATTGGGTGGTGAAACATGTAACAATATTTGGCTTAAAAATTGTCTTATATAGTTACTATTCCATCGGATTCTTATATATATATATATATAAGTTATGTAATACTGAAACAGTTCTAAGTGAATTCGTTCTTAACGCAGATATGATCAAATTCTATTTTCTTCGTTATTTCTTTATTAGCTTGTAAAATTATATTTGTTCATTTCAAGAGGAAATATTAAATTCTGATGTATTTTATATTTATGGTTTTGGCATATATATATACATATATATATATATGTCTGTGTGTGTGTGTGTTTATGCGTGTGTGTGAGTGTGTGTGTGTGGAGGTGTGCGTGCGTGTTTGTGTGTGTATTAATAAATTGATATCTTATCCCTCACCTGTAGCACAAGTCAAGAGTTTCATGCAAAACAAAATTATTATCGGATAAGTAGAGACTGATCGTTATGTAATTAAATTTTAATGAAAATATCTCCTTATCGCATTGTTGGCGTAGTCATATATTATAATTAATTATAATTATTTGTATTTAAAAATATAGTTAGCATTTAAAACAAACAGGATTTATATATATATATATATATATATATATATATATATGAAAATAAGTGTTAGAATTTTTTTTTCTACATTAAAGATAAAGGGAGTTTATTTTGTCTTTAATATAATTTACTTGAAAATTTTATCTGGATCAACGTATTTCAGTAGATATTTATTATTATTTTTTACATATAACAATGAATTCCTTTCTCTTCTTTTATAAGCCTGTGTTATTTAAGTGTTTTAATATCACTAAGCTTTCAATGTTCGTTGTGGTGCAGTAGATATCGGCTCGGAACGAGAAATCGAGAAGACGAGTTCGAATTCCAGTTGAATTCCTTCCAGTCAATTACTCGTAAATATGCTTGGGAAAGGTATTAATCCGTATCTTCCCTCCAGTTTGGATTCTAAAGCCGTGGCTGCAACAATTCTATCGCAGAAATAATGGTAAACTACTGCTGAAAAATCTTCTGCCCAATCGAGACATGATCGCCCAAATGTGTACCATGTATAGCACTTAACTGATTGTCTGAATCTTTCAACAAGACATACATTGCACATATTGCTTTTCCCATAGTAACAATTTGTTTAAGCTACAGTATCTTATATATTAATGAGTGTATTACCATTATTAAACTGAATATCGTTACTGATATGTATGCTCGGTATACCATATCATAATTTGACTGGATTACAGGACAACTCAATACTGACAAATGACTGCCGGGACAACACAGCACAAGGATATTTCTACATTGGGATAACTCAACACTAGGAAAACGTAACTATTCATAATTAAATAAAAGTAATTTCTTAAACATTGCAATCTTAACTAATGAACGTTTTTCTAAAAATATGGCATTTGAAGGGGCATTACATAAAATGCGAAAAAAGTTTTTCGTTTATGATTATTTTTTGACCGTTTAAGGGGTAGGTCATACTTTGTCGGCAGTTGCATTCATTTTTTTTCTTTAAAATATTTCTGCTGACTTCATTCGACATATATTTGTTTAATATAATATTCCAATGTTAGATATAGATTTATCGATGTTACTACAGCATATACAGTACTGTACAAAAGTATTAGGTCAATAACTATTTTATCTTTTATGAGGCATCAAAATAAATTTAAAATTACGACCGTCCTAACACTTTTGCACACTACCAGTAGTGTGCAAATGTATTAGGACAGAGGTGATTTTCCAAAAAACCTTACTGAAATTCAAATACATGGTGAAAAGCCAAGTAAATTGCTAATAAATATTAATTATTTAAAACTAGGTGTAAAAGAAATGTATAAAAAGAATATGTATTTAATTCTTCCTATTTTCTATTAAACAAGTTATTTTGAAACTACTCATTATTCTATTATCCTTGGATATGACTGACTTTTTTCTTATTCCCTCATCTCAAATTGATAAATCTAATGTTGCTTCGCAAGACAAACTTTGGGAACAAATGCAAGCTGTTTTGATGCCATTATATACATTACAGAAGCTTGTGATGTCAATGCATGACAGAATGAAAACTGTGATCAAAATAAATGGCTATTATAGTAAATATTAAATTTATTTTGTAACAAGTGTCATTTTCTTGTTAAAGCATTTAAAAGCATTTGCTGACTAAATCAAATAAAATTATTTAATTAAATTGTTTATTTTCTGTAAATATGCCTCATAAAAGATAAAATAGTTCTTGTCCCAATACTTTTGCACATTACTGTATATACTTTTACACAGTAGTGTATATACTTGAAATTAATATTTTTTGCTAAAAATCTTTTTAGAGTTGATGAAGGATTTAAGTTCTTATGAATTAAGTTTAGGAAAAAAATCTTCGTATATAAATTTGAAAGTTTTTTTTTTTTTTTTTTTTTTTAATAAGCGTTTCACCCCGAGCAAGGCATGTCATTGCCACTACTGCGCAGGGGGCTACGTAGAGTGGAGAAAGGATGATTAAATATAGGAAATGTCAGAGGGTGGGCGATAGGCGGGTAAGGATACCGAGAATGAGGGTTGGGTAGATGAGATTGTTCTGAGAAGAGTTGGGAGTTAGTGTGATAGGAGAAAATATGTATGAAACCTCATAATGTTACGCCTCTGCTGTTTCTGTTTATTTTTATCTTTTTATCATTTATCTAAATAATCAGAATTTACTTTATCATTGATAATCATTTTATATATTTGATTTTATTATCATCAAAATTATTATGATTATCATAATCATAATTGTTATTGCTGGAGTAAGTAGATAATATAACGTTGACTGATTTATGTAAATTATGTAGAATATTATATATATATATATATGTATGTGTGTGTGTGTGTGTGTGTGTGTGTGTGTGTGTGTGTGTGTTTCAGAAAAACAACGATGTTGGCGTGACCAACAGACAATCAACCAGGCAACTTAACACGTTAGACAAGAACGATTTAATAATGAAAGAAAGGCCAAAAAGCAAACACTCTTCTACACAATAAAGCTCAACGCCCAGACTACTCAGAGTAAAAACCGTTTCACAAAGTCAACTTTTCACAAAAGAGAGATTGAATCGTTATTCTTGTTTCCAGTTCTTGCGGTATACACACCACTACAATCTTAATTTCTTACCATGGTTACATAAAAAATTATAATCTTACGTTAAATAGTAGCGTCTCGAATCTCCTCCCGGAAAACTCTCACACTTAGCTGCAAGAATTGAAAGAAGTAAAATTTATATGAAACTCAGAGTATTTGTGGAATAGACAAGAATATATATATATATATATATATATATATATATATATATATATACAAACATGTATATAGACAAAACACTGTTGAAAAACATATAGAAAACATCGATACAATACTTGTAGAAACTTTGGAACATTTCCTATTACAAGGTCTCAGAAAAATGAGATAACTTGCCTCATTTGCGTTTTCAGTATATCTTTAAAAAAAAAACAATGCTAAATAAAGTGAAATTATAAATATATTTTTTTCATCGTATCACCCCGAGCATGGCGGTAAAGCCACTGATGTGCAGGTGGCTACATAAGATTTGGTAGAAGAGAGTGACGAGAAAGACGAACAAGGTGAAAAGGAGCAAGAAAAGGATGGGAATACAGGTGTGATGTCAGTTGTAAAGGTGGAGAGAAAGGAAAGTATATACAGCGTGGTGAAGAAAAAACTAGGGTCAAGTAGTTAAGAGATGAGTATTGACATTGCATTTAAATTCCTGGAGGTTGTAGCCGTCAGGAAAGCAAGAATAAGGAAGCGAATTCCACAGGCGGGAAGTGCGAGAAAAGAAGCTGCAGGTATAGAATTGTCGTCTGCATTTGTTTGATTTAACTGTGAATGGGTGAGACCCAGTTGCCAGTCTGGTTACACAAGTAAAGTAAAGTTCGTTGGAGCAGAAGCCATGGAAGTAATTATAAAACAGACAAAGAGAAGCCACATCTCGTCGGTGGAAAAGTGGCTGTAGTCGAGTCGCCAAGTTGATACCTATCACATTACTGATTCTCCTTTGGAGCTTGTCAAGAACACGGAGATGAACAGCGAGGTCACCTGACCATATACCGCAGCAGTACTCCATGCACGGACGAATGGTTGATTTGTATATATGCAGGGTGGTTACAGGTAGGAAAGACTTCCTGTCCCGACACAGTGACCCAACCTTCCTAGCAGTGGATTTAGCTATTGACTCAATGTAGTGGTTCCAGATCAAAGAAGAGGGTAAGGCCGAGGAGGCGCAGAGTATTGCTTTCGGGGAGACTCGCAAAGAGAGAGAGAGAGAGAGAGAGAGAGAGAGAGAGAGAGAGAGAGAGGCACAGAGAGAAAGAGAGAATGCTCCAAAGATAGGTGACAAAATTTGGGTATTTGTTATATTATTACAATGGCGTTCATTATAACTATGATATAGTTTTTATTGCACACAAAATTCAATTGTAAATTTAATAATGATAGTGTTAAACAGAATTGTATTTTTAATCTCAAAATAAATGTTATCATTTATTGTCCACACATTTGTTTACAAATAAGGCCTCCATTATTTTTAGTCGTTTTTTGATGATGTTTCGGAAAATACGTAACTCTCGTCGAATTAAACTAAAAAAAAATAAATAAATTAATCACCCAAAATACTAAATTTAGAACGGCTAACCTCATCATTAAAAACAACAATTCATAACAATTCACAAGCGAGATCCAAACTAAAACGAGTCAACATTATTTAGGAATTCACGTGTCATCTGAAGAACAGTGTTCTTGATAGTAATTTCGTAAATAATTATATCGGACACTAAGAAACTGACTCGAAGACTCACGCTACATTCAATTTCATTTAAACCCACAGGGAAACCTACCGCATACACACACACGCACATTAATTTTTTTATAATTTCGGGCATACCCTTTGATTGTTTTTATTTGTTGATTACATATTTTAGTAAGAGGGATATAGGCAACTTCTGTGAGAAAAAGAATACACTGATGAAAATTCACTTCGCTAGAAATTTTTAAAACGACATTATGTACTTGTCGGCAGGAGCACCAGAACTTCCAAAATGAACATTTCAGAGTGTTTGGGTGCCAATTTTCTAACATTGCATACAATTTGGAAAAAAAGTTGATGATATATTCAGTCAACATTGTTGTGTTTGGAGTGATAATTGGTGATGGTACCGATATGCATCTATTCAATTTCCTACAGGGTCTCATAATCAACACGGAAGCTTACATTAAATGACGAGAGAAGGTCGTGTTACCCTGAGTAAATTGGGTGGTTGCTGGAAGACACTAGGTATGGCAGCAGAAACTTGCACCATACTACAGAACTAGTAGTGCCTACACATAGATCTCAGGCAATTTCTGCAACCAGATCACTCCCTACATCTGGCCGCCTGTCTCCACAGACTACAAACACATTGATTAATAAGTTTGGGGTGGGATGGTAAGTTAGAGACCAAAAACTCTTAACACTAAAGAACAATTGAAGGTTAGAATTATGGCAGTCATCTGTATGCCGCGGTTGAAGTCCTGTTGATTTTATTGAATAACTTTATCTTTTAGCATTTCAAGATTTTTCCGTAAATTTGGTAAATATATCTCTTAAAATGTGATGTCAGTATTATTTTCATTTTGCGTAATTTAGACAACAACTGTATGACATATATATATATATATATATATATATATGTGTGTGTGTGTGTGTGTGTGTGTGTGTGTATGTATGTGTATGTGTGTGTGTGTGTGTGTACACGCACACATACACAATGGAAAAACGACTACAAATATGAGCAGCAATAAACGTAAAAAACAGAATGGATTATTTGTATTTGTAAGGTTAATACATTCCAATACATTTCATTTGTAAACGAGTTATTACGCGACATAAGCAGTTAATACTAATGGAAATATAATCAACAATTAGATATTTACTTACAAAAATGATCAATACAAAAGAACAGCATAGATGTACTATGTTGTCATTTTTCATCATATTTCAATTTCTGCTATGGTTACACATACCAACGAAATCTGCGGGAAGACCTAAAGCAGGTCGCAGTGTGTTGTTATGTCTCCACTTTATGTTTTTCTATCTCCCTATCATCCCTAGCGTTACATAAACAAAGTTCTCCTTAGTGTGTGGGCTATAATTAACAAGACAATTTCGGTATATCTCTTAATCTGGGGTTTCTAAGAATTCTTTCAATGTCTTGTTTTGTTCCATTTTTTATCATTCCAAGTGTACTTACTATCACTGGCATGATTCCTGTTCTGAATTTTTTTCGATTTCAATTTCCAGGTGTTTATATTTTGACAGTTTTTCGAATTCCTAGGTTGCTATGTTACAATCCGCTGCACAGGCCGTATCAATTAATAGGCAAGTTTTTTCTTTCTAGTTTTTAACAATAATGTCCCGCCTGTTTGCTTAATTTTCTTCTGTCTGTGTAGATGGTGTAATCCCATAGAATAGTGACATCTATTTCTGTAACCGGTGCTAGGTGTTGTTCATACCAGTGTTTGTTTACAGATTTTCCATAGTGTTTGCGCATTGTCCAATGTAAATATTGCCCCACTCTATTGTAACGATTTTTAAATTCATTTGGGGCAAGTACAGAACAACCTGAGATTAGATAGTCTATTGTTTCTTGGTGTTTATCACAGAACCTGCATTTTGGATCCATATTGATATGTATAATATTTGTCTGAAAGTTCCTAGGGAAAATACTTTGGTCTCGCGCTGCAAGAATAATGCCTTCATTATTAAATTTTAATTCAGATGCACGTAACCATAGATGAGTATTAACTTTATCAATATTTATTTATTGCCATGTTCTAGATATTGGCCGTGCAGAGGTTTGTCTTGCCAGCATTGTTTCATCTGTTCAAGAGCTTTATCTTTAGCTTTTATTTTCATATTTTTTGCCGCAATAGTTGGTTCTTGGCTTCTGTTTTGTTTTTCTACAGAATCTACTAAATGTAAATTTTGTCTGTATTTATTGCCTTCTTTTATAATTGAACATTTTGTCTTTTTATTTTCATGTTGTTTGACTAATTGTATCATCAAATCCTTTGTTGTTTCTATGTATGTTAGTAAGCCAATAGTTGCTGTCTTGTATGACAATGTTAGCTGAATAAGACCTCTTCCACCTTCTTTAAGGGGTATGTATAGACGGTCTACACCAGCCTTTGGATGATGCATTTTATGTTTAGAAAGAAGCTTTGTTGTTTTAGAATCCATTCGCCTGATGTCGTTTAGAGTCCATTTTAAGGTGTTGAAACTATATTGGACAACTCGAATAGCAAGGCTATTAATGGCCATAATTCTGTTCTGAGAATTCAATTCAGTTTTTAATATCAGCCCTAGCCTTCTATGGTACTCTTTACGCAATATTTCTTTCATTTTTTTTTATGATAAATTTTTTTACTCTCATTTACACCGACGTATTTATAAGCTTCTTTCTGGCTTTAATTCTTTTCTTGTTACAACAGTTTTATTGTTATTATTATTATTATTATTATTAATAATAGTAATTATATTATTATAGCATACTGAAACTCAATAGCTATAAAGTTTCGTTGTTTAATACACCAACATTAGGTCGTATGTGGAGAAGAATGTGAATTTTAATCCTTAATTTGAAAAGGTCATAATTGAGGTTTTCACGGAAGCAACAGCGTGAGAGATTTTCCTAGAACTTGAAAATAATTGAGAAAAATGTTAGTGAAAGTTTCTCCTTACATTCGAAATACTAATATTAATATTAGTATTAATATTAATATTAAAAAGTAATAGATTGAAACATTGATTAAGTTAGTAGTAGAATTCGCATATTAATATCCTAGTAATAATTAACCCAATAAAATTAATAATTGAAGTTAATCTCAAACTGAACTAAGACAAATCGAAATAATATATGTTCGAAAAATTAATATAACGTCGTTTATTTTATGCATATTAATTATATTTATTTTTTACTTTAGTATTTGCACAGTACAAAGTGTAATAGCTACTCAGCTTAGAAGATAAATCAATGGATTTTGAATTATAAATGCTAGACAGGTAGGAATTCATATTTTAGTGATCGGGAATGGATAATTTTTGTGTCTGTTCCACAAAGTATCGACCATTGTAAAGAAGGTCTTCGAGTGGAAAATGTCTTCATAGTTTTAAAGGCATAAATTGGCAAAATTAACGAATAAATCTTGTCAAAACGTTTTCCAAATAAATTGCTTAAACGCTTTTGAACATTATCAAAGCTGGAGAGAGTGTATCGGATAGCTCCAGCCCAGATATGTAAAATGTTGAGTCGGCTAGATGTAACGGTAAGTTCTAGGCTAATAGTCTTTTTTCTCCCGCCTGTAGAATTCTTTTCAGATTCCATGCTTGCCAGTGAACTTTAATCTTAGTGAAGTTAAGTGCAATGTCAATCGCTATCTACTGTCCTCCGGATTACTCTCCTTTTGTTACTGATACTTATTAATATTTCTGTTTACTAATTTCCCGCACCCAATAACCACTTGTATTATAGTAGCTTACTACCTTGTTTGAGGTAAACTCGCTTAAAAAAAAGAATTTTAATGGTGAACAGAAAGCTCAACTAAAATGTATCTCAGGAAATGAAAAGTGACTTACACTATTATTTATTATAAGATCCTTAAGTTGATCTAATTCTATAAATTTTTTAAGGAACTCTTTTTCGAAAATTAACAAAGGAAGGGTACTTGACCTGCGTACATCATACTACGCTTAATAGAAATTGTCTTTTTAATAGCCTATGCAAATTAATAGACATGTATAAACAGAGAATAACTACAGAGGCGAGAGAATATTTCTATCGTCACGAAGGACACGGAGAGTTGTCCTACGACAACAACTATGGGAAACATGATCTCGTCGCCGATAAGATCCATAAATTCGCTCGATGACCTAGATTACATAGGAATATGGATAAGAACGTTTTCTGCACTTTCAAAAATAAGAAATTAAGAGACACAAAGAATGATGGAAGTAGAAACGAGATAACCAATTTAATTTTTGCTACAGTTGGGTGCAAAGATGTGAAGGAAATTTCGGCTATGTGTTAGCCCAGCGAAATAAAAGATTTAACATTTGAGAAAATATGAAATTTCTAAAAAGAACACAAGACCAAAAAAGATTGGTAATCGCTGAAAGAACCAAGTTTTAGAAGCAAGGCAATCAACAAATGAGTCCGTTATTACATAGTTTGAAAGAACGAAGCAAGTACTGTGAACTTAAAAAATGAAAGCACAGACAGTTACTGTAGGACATGATTGAATTCTTCTTACTTTATCTGAAGGCTTGAAAACAAAAACCACAAACAAAAAATACTAAAATATCTTACAGTGAAGCGGTTTGTGAATGGAAGCAAGCTATTGAGGTTTTGCAACAATTAGAGTTGATGAAAGAATTTAATAAATCGAAGGAAGAATCCAAGACATTCAGGACAAGCACAAATAAATCCATTATTAATTGTAGGTATTTTGGAAAAAATCACGAGAGAAAAGTACAAATGTCAAGCTCAAGAAAAAATATGCTTGAACTACAGTTCGAGCATATAACAAATATAAAGACATCATTTTCAAAACGTATACAAATACGAAAGACAAAGAGAAACGTAAAAAACTGTTCAAAACCCTCTGAAGAAGCTGAAATGTTTTTAATTATTACAGAAAAAAGAAGTAAAAATAAATTAATAATAAATGACCAAATATTTAACATGCAAATTGATACAGGCACTGAAGTTATGTTTATACCAAAAAATGTTTGGATAACATTAGGACGATCGAAATTTAAAAAGCAGCATACAACTAAAGCAATTACATGGAATTATCATAAAACCAATGAGTACATTTCAAGGCAATTTTGAAACTGACAAGCGTTTTGAAATAGTTCTCGTTACATTTGTAGTAAGCAAAAACGATCACGAATTTTTAGGGATTGATGCATTAAAAGTAGATACAGAGAGACTAATCAGTTACATCGAGGCAGAATGAAATGAAGTAGGATTATTAAAAGGATATAAAGTAATCATTCGAATAAAGGAAAAATATCACTATTCATATCCCACCTTTGGTAGTAGACAAATTAAACAAAATATTACAAGCAATACTAGAAATAGTAATCCAAGATGGTAGTTATTAGGTGTCACCAATAGTAGCGATGAATAAACTTGACGGAGATTTAAAAATATATGGTGATTACAAGAGATATGGTATGTTCCTTTGCCAAATCTAGACTGAGAGCCACGAGTTAGCAAAATTACTTTGCAAAATAGATCTCAGGTCAACATACAATCATATAAAAATTGATGAGAAGTTCAAGGAAATAACCACTATTAATACCCTTATATACTTATAAAAATGGACTCCCCTACCGTTTGGAATAAAGACCTCGTCATATTTTTTAAAAAACAATTGAAAGAGTCTTATGAAAAACAAAAAAAATATGTGATAATATACCAGAGTAATATATGTGTAGGGACAAGAATTAAAGGAGAAATTAAATATAAAACAGAGGAAAATTGGAGAAATTAAAAAAATCAGGTTTGACAATAGACTAGCATAAATGTAATTTTACTGTAAAAAATATCATATTTAGGATATCGAATATCAACATAAAACATATCACCCGATGATAGACTCACAAAGAAAATAAGCTAAATATCTGCTTCTACAAATAGAAAAGAATTAGAACCTTTTTTGGGTTGATAAATTTTTATAGTAATTGCATACCAAGATATTGTGGTATAATATAGCCGTTTGCAAAATTACGTAAATAAAACAATGAATTTGACTGGACACAAATAGAAAACTAACACTAAAGAATATTCTGAGGAGCAAACTATTAATAAAGGCTATGTTTTTATAAAAAGAATTAACGTTAGCCACTGCCGCAAGTGAAAAGGCGGTTGATACTGTTTTATCCCAACAAGAACATTCAATCATGTACATATCAAGGAGTTTAATGTCAGAAGAAGCTAACTACTCGAATACCGAAAAAGAAGCTGTAGCATTTGTATAGAACATGGATATGGCAAAAAACTTTCTGATAGGAATTTTTTTTATCAATATCGGGCCAAATACCATCATATTAAACCGGAAAAACATACTGCCAACTGTCACATCGTTAAGGATTTTAAGATGGGCAATAAAAATCATTGCATTTGGTTTTGACATAGTATACGTAAAAGGAAAAACTATTCCCCACTGAGTCGCTTTAACAAGATTATAGTTCAAGAATGAAACAAAGGAAAACAAGAAGTTACTGAAGATAAAATATTACACAGGGTGGAAACGGATGTTATTTCTTTATATAGACTCAAAATATAAACAAAGCAAGACGCAATATTTAGCAGAATAGTAGGGAGAATAGAAAATTAATATATAAGCAATTATTCGATGGCAGAGCGAAATGTTAAAGAAACAAAGCATACAATCAATTAGTAAAAAGCAGACAAGCTACCTCACTAAAGCAAATACTAAAGCCTCAAAGAATGGAGTACACCAGACAATAGTCACAGACAATGCGATTTTTGCGACGGTAACTTATGTGCGTGATTAAAACAAATTGAATGCATCTCATACAAGACACCACCATATCATCCACAATCTAATGGCATTGCGTAAAAAATGGAACAAACGGTAAAAATTAGATTGAAAGCATTCTAACCATTTAATGAAAATATAGAAGCATATTTACCAAAATTACTCCTCAGTTACAGATCCATTCAACATACGGGAGAGAAAACTGAGTCCTTTAGCATTAATGGGAACACAAATCAAAGTCCCCATAACTATGTCCTTGGCAAAGAATGAACAGATATGGTATAGAACGAAAAAAGAGGTGAATACAAAAGGGGCAAGTTTCCCGATACAAAAAGAACACAACACGGCTACACTTGAGAAACAGTGGTAACATATACTGGTACATGCAGATTAGTTTAGAAGCAGAAATGAGACCGATGATGTGGAAATGGAAGATCAAGAACAAGGACAACATACACTGGCACATGCAGATTTGTTCAGAAGCAGGATGATGTGGAAATGGAAGGTCAGAAACAAGAAGAGGGAGAAATTTAAAAAGAAAAAGTAAAACAGAGCAGGAAATGATAGAAAAAGTGACAATGAAAAGATAGACAAATATGAAGACGAACATAAAGAGAGGTCAAGGCTACCATTAAAAAGAAATCAAGAATGACAAAAGGAATCATTATTCAGTATAAATATAATCAGGTGTAATACAGTGAAAAAAAAAAGATGTATGATCACTCCGGGTTAGGGAAGTGTACTATCGTATGTAAGTTAATAGAGAACAACTGGAGAAGTCAGAAATAGAAAATTCCTGTCTTCACAAAGGAAACGGAGAGGTGTGCTACGACTACAACTACGTACAAAGAAATGCAAAACATAAGAGTCTCAAAAATCAATATTTCTGTTCCGATTAAACATAAGTTATCTAGAACCCAGAGGTATTCATAGAGAACAAAATGATCATTTTAGTTGTCATGCGCAAAAATAATTTTTGCAAGGTTTAGTAATCTTCTGTTTTTACAAGTCAGTTTCATTTCAGTAAGTTAAATGACATTCAGATGATCATTAATGATCAAATGTACACTCTTATTATTTGTACTGAACAGGTATTCACTTGTCAATTAATAATATACATTAGTCATAGGCTTACGGAGACATCACGTTGAAACACTGGTTTCCGTACAATCACCGAAGTTAAGCAATATCGAGCTTGGGCACTAACTATATAGTGGCTGATGGGGTATATTAGGTGCTGTACGTTTGAATATATGAGTGGTGGAATGGATAATGGCTAGGAATTGATAGTCAGAGAGCCGAGTTCCAATACACGTTCGATTTGTTATATTTACTTATGCATAAATACCATTGCGAATGATATGAATATACCTAATCATTCCCCCTGGTAGTACTGAGTTAATTGGTTAATAAAAGTACCACTATTTTTATTGGAAAATATATTCTTACAATATTAAGCATATATAAATAATATATGAATGTCTGACAGGTCGTAGAAAACAAATCAATCAATCAACCAAAATTATATATATATATATATATATATATATGTGTGTGTGTGTGTGTGTGTGTGTGTGTGTGTATTTATATATGACATTTTAAATATATATTTACCCTTGTAATTATTGCAAAAACAGCTTCTGTAAGATTGCTGAAGATCAACAAAATGAAACATTTAATATATTTTGGACATTATAAGAGGACAGACATCCAAATTTATTTGTTATACATTTATTCTTATTCTGAAAACAGGAACCTAAAATCAATTATCGGACATTTTTCGTTTGTTTTCCTGATAATAAAAGAAACTAAATAATATAGCAAAATTTACGCATTACCTTTAATTCCGGATTGCGAGATTTAAAATGAATACAATATAAAAGTAAAATATGGTTATTATAAATAATCTTGCACGTTTTTTATTTATTTCTACAATGTACGTTACAGTTGTAGACAGAGTTCTTCAAGAGCCAGAATTCGTAACAAAATTAAAAGAAAAACAGACAAATGGACGAGAATGAATAGGGAAATGGGGAAAAAGGAAAGTAAATATGGAATCATGGGGAAAAACAAAAAGAATAGAAAAAAAGGATAAAAATGAAAGAGGAATTCTTTTTAAAAAACCCATCATAGAAACTTGAGATGAGAAGTGGGGGAGTTGAAAACGAAATTCAAGTGGGAAAAGAAATGGATGGACGGTAAGAAAGGAGATAATGAGAACAGAAAGAAAAATTGAAAGCAATAGAAATAAAGAAAAGATGGAGGAACATATCTAGCATAAAATGATTTTTAAAAATAAAGAAAAAGTGTTAAAATGAAGAAAGAGGAAAAAGTCAAACAAATACATTGAAATCGGTAAGAAAAGAATAGAAAAAGAACAGAACAGTAAGCAGATAAAACAAAATAAAAGAAAAAGATAAATGTGAAAAAGAAAAAGAAAGAAGAGGAGGATGAACGGAAGGATCTTGGACGGAGAAGGTGGAGAAGAAGAAGAACGAGGGCGCTAAAAGGAGAATGAAGCGGCAGATGGCCTTCTATTAATGAGATGAAAAGCAAATAGGAGAGCGAAAAGCAATAAAGATATGTGAATGAAAGGAAATGCAATAGTTATTACAAAAAATAATGTCCTAATCAGTTAATGAGAATTATAATCATTAAAAATAAATTAGGTAATTACAAGGTGATGTATTTACTATCAGCTTCTCTTGTTAGGCGAAAACCGAAATATTAATTACTTTGAGTTCCGGCAACCCGCCAGTTTTCAGGGACTTGCTTAAAATACACTAATTTCAATAATCATATAAGGATAATAGAGATGAGTGGCGAAAAATAATATCAGGAAGCTGAAATGAGGAAAAATAATAATAATTTGAGTAGATTCTCTGTTTTTATTATCAAACAGTATAATTATTTATTCATTTGCAAATAATAATTTTGATAATGATTGCTATTGAAAATTAATATTAATACTTATCATGATCACTGTATTTATTGAAACCACATTAAGGCAGTAATAAATGAAAATAATGCATTCTTTCTTTTATTCCTGTGAGAAAAAATCTTAAGAACATAATATGACACTGTGCTGATGGAAAATAAAGACAGAAAACTGCAGGAACTTCTACAGTGTATTAAATGAAAAACTGGAAGTGATAACTAACCATCAACTATCAAAGAGCGGACTGTATAGATGTCAACAAGAAAAACCTAAGCTGCAAACTAAATACAACTGACGTGAAAATTAAGTAAGTAAATAACTTTTGAAAAGTTTAAAAAAGACAATGTAAATCCGAAGCTACATTAGAATAGCAAAAAAGCTTCTTAAAACGTACACAAAGTATTCAGTCAGTTAAGTGCCATACGTGAAACACGCTTGGGCGATCATGTCTCGAAAGAGACATTACTGACTGGGCAGAAGATTATCTCGCAATAGGTTGCCATTGCTTTCTGCGGTAGATTGGTTGCCAGCCAAGGCTATAGAACCCAATCTGTCCTGTTATTTAACCCATAACTGGAAGGAAGAGGCGGATTAATATCTTTCCCAAGGGTATTTGCGCGTAAGTGAATACAATGAATTCAACTGGAATTTGAACTCGGCTCCCCGATTTCTCGTTCCAAGCCGATATCCACTGCACCACAACGCAGATTATTAAGAAACATAAATGGAAACAAAGACATGAGTGCGCAAATGGCGTGTAATATGCGTCCATCTTTACAGCTGGAATTTCCTCACTGATGAAGACAAGAGTTCAGGCAACAGGGTTAGGTTTTATAAAAGAATGTATAGAACACCTTAGACAGAAGTTGTGAACTGCTGGGTGATTGTAAGATAATGGTTGTAGAAAAGACACTCTTGTTTTTGATCAGAAATTCATAGCTGAACATTCTTGGACGCATAAAGATAAAAAGCAGTTTAGCAAATAAAACACTCAAAGGATTTACTGCAAACAAGCGGAGCATAATAAAACAGCGAGTAAGATACATAACGAGTTTGTTTAACCATTTAAAAAAATCACAAAATCGCAGTTACGTTAGATGAAGAATTACATGAAAACTGATTTGTCAACATTAATTCTTAATTATACATATAAAGCTATAATGGATTAATCGAGTGACTGGTCTAAGAGCAGCCAACTACGCTAATGACAATATTGGGAATCTTGGACAATCTATGAACATTCGTGGTATCTGTAAATCTTAAAGAACATCGAAAAGTTCCAAAATATGTTATAATTTCAAAGATTACATAACTTTTGCTAAAGAATTTTGCCAAATTATATTAAAAGCAATTACACAATTAACACACGTGCGATTATGTGCGCAAATGCGTGAGCCCAATGCGTAATCACACACTTAAACGCAAGCACACTTAGATGAATGCGCGTGGGCACTCGAGTGCGCACAACCAACAAAGCGCAATTTAACACACATACACACACATACACACGCACAAAAATTCAACCGTCACCCTTAAAGCCAAGCAGTCAACACACAACAAAGTAGTAAGTCACCAAAAATCCAGCATTCCTTAAAACTCAGTAGAAAACCACAAGATAACCGAAGAAATTAAACAAAAAATAAAAAGAAATAAAAAAGATAAGAAAGATAACCAGATATCATGTCATTCATCAAGAGAAAAATAACATTCACAGACTTAAAGATAAAAGTAACAAATAACACCAATTTCACCAAAAATATATTAACACACAAATATTGAAAAATATTAGTATGAAAACCGGACAAACCGTAAAAGGTGAGCTCAGTTTTATGCGTTCACGAAAGTACATGACTGAAGTGAAGCCGATCAGTTAAGAGTGACAACTTCATATATATATATATATATATATATATGATTAATATAAATATAAAATTTCTTACTATATATATATATATATATATACTCCATGCCACCAAAAGGCGAATGGTTATAGAATATTAGTGAAAATAATAAAATATATTATTAAGGAAAGGACAATAAAAGAATATGTATTAATAATATATTAGATAACGATTGATATTGTATTAATTTTATTTGTTGATCATGCAAAAATTCAAAAGTGATTTCCACAAACAAAATGTGTGAGAAGAGAAACTGAGTACAATAGTGAATATTGTAACGTAGGTGAAATATACATATTTCTCTATTCCCCAACAGATAACATTATTAAAGTTTGCGTATGTATTAAGTAAAAGAGATAATTAAAATAATTAATAATGGAACAATAATAAAGGATATTTATACTTGTAGGAATCCAAGACGTTAGGTTTTGCTACTTAATTACCATAAAAGAACGACAATAATCTTCTACTTCCTCTTTTTTTTAATGTAAATTTTAGAGGCCCCGACAGGAATCTTGTCTCCACCGGGGATAATATATTTCCCCCGGATGACTTCTTCTTCTATGTGCACTGTCCATTCAGGACGTAGGCGATCATGGTTCTCCATGTCTCCCTATCCCTTGTGGCTCTTAGTATGTTTGCTCCTGTTGCTCCTGGCAACCCCCGTTCCGTCATCCACCTGATCAGACCCTGCAAATATGTTATCCACTGCCTTCCTCTGTCTCCCTTTCCTTCTCTCAGACCAGTCAGTATCAGGTTCTCCAGGCTCTCCTTCCGCATTGCGTGTCCCAGGAACTTCAGTTGTCTCTTCCTGATGCTCAGTATCAATTTCATTTTTATTGCCATTCTTTCCAACACCTCATCGTTGCTTGCATGCTCAGTTCACGATATCCGTAGCATCCTTCTGTAGAACCACATTAAGGCCGCTTCCAGTTTTGTCTTCATTTTCGATGACATTGTCCAGCATTCACTGCCGTATTGAAGAACTGACATCACTCTTTTCCAGGACTCTTTTCTTTGTTTCTATTGAGATTTTCTTGTGTGTTAGTATTTTGCTCATCTTCTGGAACGCGTCCTTTGCCATGCCAATTCGCCTTTGGATCTCCGTGTCGCACTTTCCATCTCCTGTTAGAAAACTTCCTAGGTACTTAATTTTTGTACTTGCTTGATTCTGATATCTCCCACCTGTATTTGGTATTTTGGGTTGTATCTTTTGCTGATGACTATGCACTCAGATTTCTTAAAGTTTATTTGTAGTCCATTTTTGTCACTCTCCACTGCTACTTTCTGTATGAGGTCTTGTAGTTTCTTTTCCGTGTCTGCAATCAGCACTTTATCGTCCGCATACCTTATGTTGTTCAAGTTGTGCCCTCCAATCACAAATCCTGGCGGGTCATCTAGGGTCCTCAAAATATTCTCACTGTATAGGTTGAATAAATCCGGTGAAAAGACACATCCTTGTCTTACGCCTTTTTCTATCTTTGTGTATCTACTGAGATCGTTACCTGTCCGTATGCAGGCCGTTTGCTGCCAGTAGAGATTCTTGATTATTCTTAAGTCTTTTCCCAAAATGTCAAGGCTGCCGAGCATCTCCATCAATTATTTGTGTCGTATCTTGTCGAATGCTTTCGCGTAGTCAATGAAGAATAGATATAAGTCTTTCTTCATTTGTAATGCCCTTTCAGAGAGCATCCTAATCATGAATATGGCCTTCCTTGTTCCAGTGTCTTTGACGAACCCGCACTGTTCCTACCCTATCTCTGGCCTGATTCTGCTTCTCGCTCTATTCATCAGGATTCTGACAATCAGTTTTGTAATGTGACTTATTAAGCTGAAAATGCTGTGTAGTTCGCACTCATTTGCACCAGGCTTCTTCGGCAGTGCTATAAATATCGACTTGCATAGGTCGTCTGGTATTATTCCGTTGCTATAAATTTCGTTTATTATGTCGGTAATTTTTTCTATGCCATATTCTTGTAAGGCTGTCAACAGTTCTATCACTATGCCGTCTGGGCCACGTGCTTTGTTTCTGTTCATTTTGGCCTATGCAGCTTCCATTTCGGATTTTAGTATTTCCGGTCCATCCATCTCCTTGTGTATTCTCTGTTGTTCTCTTTTGTCGCAAAAAAGATCCTTTATATATACTTCCCATCGCTGGCTTGTCTGCATTTGTTCCTTATCTCCCTGTGAATTTTTTTGTACTCTTCTCCGTGTCTTGGCGTTATTTTTTGTCTCCTTTGCATCATGTGGAGGATCTCTTCGGTCATCAACTCGTTTTTTCTTCTGCGTCTGATTTTTTTGGGGGCTATGTTGTTCGCTGAGGTCACCATCGCTTCTTTTAGTGAATCCCATTTTGAGTGACCTTTTCCAATTTGTTCTTCATATTTCTTTCTCACGCTGTTATTGTATTCTTTCTGCAGTGTGAAGTAGTCCTCTAGCGTGTCGTATTGTAGCCTTGGTAATGAGCTTCAGTCTTCGGCGTTTCACTTTTAGTTTGCAGATGACTGGGACTGGTCACTTCCGCAGTTGGCACCTGAGTATGTTTTGCATTGGACCACTGCATTCCTGAATCTCTTGTTTATAGATATGTAGTCTATTTGGTTCTTCGTGTCGCCACCTGAGCTTCTCCATGTCCATAAACGTCGTGGGTGTTCTTGGAACCAGATGTTAGTAATAACCTGGTCATTGGCTGAGCACCATTGGATCCATTTCTCTCCTCGTTCGTTGCCCGGATATGACTCTCTTTTCTAATAAAACGCGCGAGCGCACACACACACACACTCACACATTCCACGTAATAGTAAAGTTTAATGTTCTTCATTTCCCATTTTGCTGCGTACATATTAGCATATTTTCTCTTATTTTAAATCTATTTATTAGTTCTATGGAAATGCAGAAAAATTACTCCGTGTTGAATGTTTTCTTTCATTCATTCCACATTCTTTTTGCCTCTACAAATGATGAACACTTCTCAATTACTAGTGAAAATTATGCTTGTCACTGCTCTATGTTGAGACAGTGACAGTATACGCAACACACCATTAAAATTTCTGTAACGGGATAAAACTCGTTCTTACCAGCTTTTAATCCGTTATACTTACATTTCTACTAATTTGATAATGTCACATTTTCAGCTAAATAAAATATTTTTGCAATATCCGAAATGTCAGAATCGTTATAATTTATCTTGACCTGGGTGGTGATATTTATTTTGTTTTTTTTATTAACGTTTTCATTATCCTTTTGCTTTCCTAATTATTATATGAAATTAAGAATCGTGTAACATAACTAAAATTTTAGCAATGGAAATGTCGATTCTGTGAGCTAAGTGTTATTTTAATAAACTGTTTGTACGAATGTTTGGAAAACTTCTGGATCTAAACACTGTTTAAGAAAACATACATTACGGAAATGTGCATTATATTTATGACGCCCTTACTGTTGACAGCGGCTAATTTAATCAGCAGACAAGAAAACCACTGCATTTGATTTAATTTATGCAAGAAGAAAATTGAAAGCGTTTTAGCAAGTTCAACAGAAAGTGTTGCTTCGTTTTTACAGTTAAAAATAATAACCCAATCCAAGATATTTACACAAACTCATTGTGAATAAATAAAAGTTTATATTCTAAGGATTTGATGTCATGGTTTCAATAGATCGGGGATCATAAATGTAAAAAATGTGATGCTTTTTTTTAATTTTACCCCAAGCAAGGTGGGACTGTGACTAGTGCGGTGTGTGTTACAGTGAGAAAAACGTCTACAGTGAGTCGTGGAGAAAGAATAAAAATAAATGGGATTTAAGAAGATAGAAGATGATAATTGACGTTGCATTTATCCTTTTGGGGATTGTAGCTTTCAGGGAAGCAAGTAAATGAAAGGGAGTTTCATGGGCATAAAGCGGCACTAAAGAAACAGTTAAAGTCGTTTGTTTTTAACGATTTAAACGGTAAAAGTATGGAACCTAGATGCTAATCTAGCAGCTGGCTTAATCGATATGTACAGAGTGCCACGTAAAAATGTTCATCAGCGCAGTTACCATGAAACTATTTGTAGAAAAGACTGAAGAAAGCCATGATAAATTCAAAATAAGTGGATAAAGATGTGATGTTAATTGTAGTCATGACGAGTAAATTCAAAACTCTATGAAAGATCGTAGAATAGAATAAAAGAATGTATTGAGTTTTAGTCTGAGTTTTGTTTAACGGCATGTCAACTTCTGTGGGTTATTTAATGCCAAAAAGGTGGTGGTTTAAGGTATTTTTAAAAAAATGTTTGGCTATAGTGAGACGGTTGATTAGGCAAATTTTAATGAAAAATCTTGATTCTTATTCTATTTTATTTTAGAAAACTGAAAATGTCTTCTAGTTTTGTATTCAAAAGTGTTTTGCTGAGAATATTTTTCCTTCAAAAATGTGTTAAGTTAATATTTTTTCCACAAAAGTCTATTTTTATGTATATATTTCTATAAAAGTGTACTTTTATACTTTCATAGTGTTTTCACCCCAGTTTATGGGCTAACTATTTGCCCATAGATAGGACCCTAAGAGGTGCTACCACACCGCGTCAGGGTGGATCTGAGAACAACAGCAATTAGGAGGTGGCTTGATGATCCTCACAACCTCCTTTGTAGTTTACCGTCATGCCAAGGACCAGAAATATTAAAACTGGACAAATATCAAGAATGATGAAATGTAAGAACTGGGAAAGACTGGTTATTAAGTTAACCAGTTAACGATTATCATTACTGGAGTGTATTGTGTGGATACTTGTTTTTTTTTTTTTTCACCTTTCTGCTAGGCTGATCAACTAATCTCTTTTGTAGACACTATTTCAATCCCATTTTCTATTTTCTGCATCCACAAAGTCAAATTACATTATACAGAGGCTACGCGAAACAGATCTTAGTCATAGTTTTCTCTGGGAGATAACATAAACTGCAATTATAAACATTTTGAACTGAGCCTTTCTACTAAAATGTTCAATTATGACAGTTTGTAACTTTGTGTTCTAAACAACGATTAACGTTTTCTAAATATATACAAATAGTCAATTTCACACACAACGGTTAAGTGAAATCGTAGTACTGTTTTCACGCTTATTTCAACAGCACTTTGCACTTGTATGAACCTTGCTCTATAAATGCATAATTAGAATAAAACGCTGCTCTCAAAATCGAGTGCACGTGCCATTTATTTTTGAAGGTGATTTCGTTCACGTCTGAAAAAGAGGACTTTTTCTGCTTCTAAACAAAATAGTTGACTTTTTTCATTTAATTTCCGTAGGTGTTCATTTTTTATAGTGCTTTCGATGTTATTGCAATTCTAACTTCCATGCCTTTTTTCGATCTGTGATTGTGGTTGAACTCCTCACTAAATTAAATAAATGATATGTTAATTTTACTTTTGTTATATATATCTACATATATTTATTGTTTTTATACCTTTTTTCGTTTCCTCTAATTTAGATTCATTCTATTTTTATTTCTTCTCACTTTTTTTTAACAACCCTCTACTCGGTCAGATTTTTTCTACTTTCCCTCAACTTAATATCATAATATAAGTCTCTCGTTCAGAAAGCGTAATTGATTCCGAAGTCCTGGGATGAGGCCGTTACTACACCATGATCATAGACAAGTATACGTAAGTGTCGTCGACATAAAAATAATAATAGTGTAGGAAATGGTTGTTAAGTGAATTTAGAATGCTATAGTTATTCGAACAAAAGAACAAAAACTAAATATACATTTCAGTTCACAAATTTTGAATAAGCAAGGCCAATGAATTTTCTTTACATACAGCAGTAATATTCATCGAATTCCTTTAGCGTGGAGTTTTATATAACAACTCCGATAAAAATAAGACCAGTATAACTATGAATACTGCTAAGGATAACTATGACAATGAAAAAGTATTCAGGTTCTTTGAAGCGAGACGTTATGTTGGCTTTACAACAAAGTACAAACGTTCTTCCTAACAATTAGAAAGGAGACATTAATTTTTGGATAGAATAATTACACATGATTCGGGTATATTCTTCAATATTTTCGCTTAGCTATTCAGAAATTTTCACGACCAGGTGATGATTTGGTTCAAAAAACAAAAGTCGAAGTCAGATAAAAGTAGCAGTGGAAATCAAAAATCGAAAAGCCTGTAAAATGCATAATGGCACTAACAGGAACATTTAATATATTCTGCTTCTATTTATTCCGAGAAGAGGTTATCTGACATCAAGATGAAAATATTTCATTATATCAGTTCTTTCTCTTTTGTTCGGATAACAAATGTATTTAATAAACCGTAGCAGTAAGACAAACTAAAATAAGAAATATGCAGGAACAATATTCGAAAATGCGCATGAAGATTTTTCCGGAAATTAAATGCGAAGTAAGGTTGTTTGTATAATAAGAGTATTTTACAAAGTGAATACATTGTCGGATCAGCGTTTTGTTGAAAAATGTACTCTTGATTAGAGGTGTTAAAAATAGAGTAACCAACTACTGCCGATTATCAAAAGGTTTTCTACATTAATCGCTATAAGATTGGTATATTATTCTCCACCAGTCTATCTCTCTCGTTATATATAAAACTCTCTCTCTCTCTCTCTCTCTCTATATATATATATATATATATATATATATATATTTAATTCATTTGTTTAAAGATTATTTTTAATCGATACTCGAATTTAAATAGATATTCTCTTTATGTATATATATATAATTAAATTTGATTTTATTTAACATTAATTTAATTTAAACAAAAAAAATAATGAAAATAAACAAATTTAATTATAACTATATTATACGCAACTATATATATATATATATATATATATATATATATGCAACCAAAGAAATGTCAAATGTATCGTATTTTCATTCTTTTGTATATAATCAGTAACGCTACATAGTTTATCCATGGTACCTGGGCCTTATATTCATTTTCATTTTCATTAGTTTTTACTAATTTTACCGACGTAGAATTAAGGAAAATTAAAAAAAAAACAAACAAATAAACAGTCACACGATCAGATAAAACCATGTGAAATATATTGTGCATAATGATGAAGATGACACTGAAGAAAATTCACAGCAAGAGGGAAATAGAGAATATTAAAAATAAACTCCCTAGAGCGCTTACATTAAAAGTTTGCAGATAATTTTTGAAAGAAAAGGCTAGAAGTAAAATGTTGCTCTGAGTTACAAACGTTTATATTTTTTAGTAAAACTTGTTCAGCCAGAACAAAGAGATATGGTACACAGAAGAGGAGTATCAAATCTGCCTTCTGGGATAATACTGATCAACACCGACTTGCAGCAATCCATACGCTGTCAACTGCTGCCATATGAAGGCACTTTTGGATATCACAATCCAAGAAGGAAATTAGGAACAGCAAACTGTGAGAGGATATCACAATTTCTATAACCTCATTGGGGCAGGTCGTTGCTTGCAATATCCGTAGATGTGCCTTTCTCAAACACTTTAGATTTTGCAACACCATAAGATTCTGCATGATAGGCTGATTATCCGGTAATTAATAAAATTCTGAGACCGCTTTGTCGACACATGGGTTTACTAGATATGAATGTGAGGTACAAAAAAGGATTCAGAATGACAGATGTTTTCAATTAACGTTAAAATTAAATTTGTGAAGATTGTAGGTGGGAGGGAATCAAGAATCTAAAATCCATTATTACCGGTGAGAAGCGCAAGAAAATCAAGTATTAAAATAGAACTTATGATATTTCAACTGTATCTATCTTAACATTAATAATATCACCTCGTAGTCAATCTAAGATTACGCTTATAGTAATGCCTTCAAAGTGTCGCCCGGTTCACACTCCACCCACGTCTTTTGAACAGGTGAAGAGGCTCATCTCTTGATCCCTGTTTAGGATGTGGTTTCCGGCTTTCTTTTTTCCAATCTTCTTATTCTTTCTTTTTTTTTCTCAATTGGAGTAGATAGACTAATCTATCGCTCGGCTCACACTCCACCCACGTCTTTTGAACAGGTGAAGAGGGTCATCCATTGTTCCCTGTTTAGGTTGTGGTTTCCGGCTTTCTCTTTTCCAATCTTTCTACTCTTAAGTAGTCCCCTGCGCATCAGTGGCGTTACCGCCTTGCTTGGGGTGATATGATTTTCAAAAAGTAGAGCCTGTTTGAAAAAAGGCTACAAAATATTTATAGAAAATACATAGCGAAGTCTGGTTGATCAGTGGGAAAGTGACGAAATTCAAGATACTAGTTCAGGTAGAATAACATTAGCAGACGCTTCTGGGTATTTTGTCGAGAATCTAAAGATATGTAGCCGGATAACAGAAAAAGGTATGACAGTAATAGTCAACTCAGATAAAGGGTCTATTTAAACATTAGCAAAATGAATTCTGGCAAAAATAACTGTCTGACATGACAGGGTGAACCAAATTTATCTTAGCAGCATACATAGCAAATTGATTCAAGATTATATGCCCACTATATGCCAGTATAAAACTTAAGAACAAGAAGGCGAAATGAGTCAATAGTGAATTCCGAGTGTACTATCAAAACAACTGACAAATAACACGAGGAATTGCGTGTCGGGACAAATATATTAATATATAATTAAATTTCTTAAAATGAATGATATTTATTTTCGACTTGAAATATATAACTACAATATCTATTCTTTTTAAACCATTATGTTGCCGAAAAACCATGACACACATATTTTCTCAGATTATATATATATATATATATATATATATATATATATATATATATATATATATATATATCAGTGTGAATGTCTTTGAATGTGTGTAAGTATAAAAAAATAGAATTGTGTAAGTGTGTGTGCTCACACAGATACAAACATATGAAAGAACAATGGAGTTGTTATTAATGCGAGTGATATATATATATATATATATAACTTTTAATATTTTTAATATAAACGACTATCAAGTTCTTGTGGTTAAGATTTTATTTAATTTTTCTTATATTCTTATAAATAAAGATCCAAAAGTAAATTCTCGAACATACGGAATAATTAAACAAAAAATGTTAACTACCCAATCAGCGCTTTTGTATGAAACTTATATAGAATAGATATATCTATATGTGTATGTGTATTTAGGGGTTTCTTATTATGTATGTTTGTATGTCTATGCATATATATATATATATAGAGAGAGAGAAAGCGAGAGAGCGAGAGAGAAAGAGAGAGTCAAAGAAAATGTGCTTCGATGAGTCAAGGCATAATAACGGTGTCCATATGCTTACACACATATATATTCATGCAGATACGCCGACTCATATATCCATGCACCCCCCCCCCACACACATATATATATATATATATATATATATATATATATATATAATCTACAGATATAAATAATATTAAAAGGAAAACTCAACACATAAGTATACTTACATTGTCTTGTTTAGACCGTTAAAAAACAAAACAAAAATACATTATTTACATTATTCTGGCTATTGTTCTCATCCTGATTGACATTTGTATGACATTTCAGCCGTTGTACCATACTTCTTACTTCAGGTGCTAGACATTTGAAACCGCACCTTTTTTTACGATCACTGGGGCATAAAATTCTTCTGCAAAGTCTCTTTTGGTACTGAAGATATATCTCCCTTTAACCCGATTGTCTTAGTTACTTGCAGCCCGGTATTGAACAAACGACTGTTTGGTTCAAATAACTGGAACTCGACGACGTCTATATCCACTACGCCGTGTATATTTATGGATAACAGCAAAAGAATTTCTGAGATTTGTAAACTTAATGTCCAGTGTCTATTTTTACCAGAGTTCATATTCCAATTTTTGATGTTAATGTTTTCTCTAGTATTTTTACACGAGCTCGTATAGTGATTTTTGATACTCATCATTTTCTCTGACACTCCGTAATACCTGCTTGTTCCAATATTGTATTCATCTCTTTGCTTGGTTGGCTTAGGAGATTCTTGTAGCATACCTTAAATGCTGATTCCTTAAGTTTACGTAGTTACCAGTGACGTTCTTTATCTGTTATTTTCATAAGGGGCGGTGATTCCCTTTTTCGCTCCATATGTCTATCTCACTGTGTGTTACGGCCTTGCGATGTTCTTGTAACCTTACCTTAAGAGAGCGGCCTGTTTCTCTGTTATATTTCTTTCCACAGCTACATGGAATGGCGTACACACAGTCCTTAGTCATATCCTCCTCTTTCGGGGATCTTATTCGAGGGAGGTGCCTGTGAAGTATAGAATAACCTCTGAAGATTTTCCTGATCTTATATGTACAACAGATCCTTTGTATCTTCTCTAATATTCTCTGTACATAGGGTAGACAGACGAGGATGTTTTCTGAGAGTCATTATCCTCATGAGCCCTCCCTTCCATGTTCGTTGGAGTTGTTATATGCCCTGGATAATTGCTACGTTGTAGGGTACTGCTATACTGACCATTTCCTCTTCTTATGTTTCTGAATCGCCTTTTATGACTTTTGCCCGATTTTGCAGGTAGCAGACGATTCGTTTCTTTATATTGTATGGGTGGTGGAAATTGAAGTTGAGGTATTGTACGGTGAATGTTGGCTTGCGGTATACGGATGTCTTGAACCCACCACTCTGTTCGAGTTATTAGCACAACTAGGAATGCCAGTTTTTGTCACTTTCTTTTTTCATAGTGAACAGTACTAACTATCTTGTTGAGTTTACAGGGTTTAGTAGCCTCTGGATGTCCTCCTGGTGCGTAATTTAGGCGATGCAAAAAAAACCCCACAATTTTAGATAGAACCTGGTGAAATTTCTTGTGCCCAATGATGGAAGTAAACTTGGATAATTTGACACTCACAAGAATACATGGACGGCAAGAATTAAAAAGGGAACGTTACGAATACAATACATACCGCGCTTACATAAAAAAGTGTGCATATATTTTTTTGGAAAAAATTACTAAATCAAAATAATAGTTTGCGTTACAAACTTCTATATGTGTTAGTAAAACTTGTTCACCCAGGACAAAGAGTGCAGACATGATTACACACAAGTATATATATCGTCATAGTCATCCGCAGACAGATGTGTTTCGCAGATCATCATTACGGTTAGACATGCGATTGCTTCTAGTCAGGGTTGAAACCCGACCGAATTGACATCAGTCGGCTATTCTACCTCTGAGCAATATGCGCTTGATTGGAGAATGCGGACTTTATCGTGTTATATACAATGTAAACATGTACCAGTAGCCAAGTGTGTTCAAATTCATTACTGATGCACACACACACACACATACACACACACACACACACACACACACACACACACACACACATATATATATATATATATATATATATATATATATATATATATATATATGGATAGACACATTCCTGCACAGACACACAAAAGCAAAAATATACAGGGTGATTGTAAAGCATCTCTTCATTTAAAATATTAAGAATTTATTTCCTAACTAATTTGTGCAAGAAATATATGTGAGAAGTGGGTGGTTTGAATGAGTTTTTTTTTATTTAAAATTCGATATGGCCGCCTGATTTCGCTACTTGCTTCTCGAGGCGCTAGGAAATCGCGTGTATTATATCATTAGACACACACTTATCTTCTTATATTCGCGCTTTAAGTTCTTTCAAAGTCTTGCTTTGATTAGCAGACTTGATTCCATTTTAAAAAAAACTCTCAGTATATCTGGCTGGCAACTCATAGATAAAATATGGAGTTATTTGTAATCAACATACACACACCCAATTATATAAATATATATATATATATATATATTATGGCCTTGAATAAATTCTCGCTATGTTTTTTAACAGATGGCATTTCCAGAAGTGCGTGCCTTTAGTTTTAGATGGTAATGTATGTATAAAGATGTATTATAAAAAAGTATTCAGTTCGTGTCCATTCGGCGAAGTGTACACCAATTTTTTTATCGCATTAAACATATCAGATTTCATGCCACAAAAGTGGATTTGCGGATAATTTTACTGCACTATTTATTCAAAAGAAATATACAGCTGAAGCACACAGACTTCTTGTTAAGAGTTCCGGCTACCATGATCTGTCGGAGACAACATGCAAAGATTTGTCTAGGGTTTTTTTAAAATAGTAATTTTCATGTTGAAGATAAAGAACGCTCTGACGCATCTAAAGAATTTGAAAACAAGGAATTGGAGTTATTTCTTCATGAAGACTCATGTCAGGCGCAAGCAGATCTTGGAGAATCATTAGAAGTTGATTGCACAAAAGTTTCAAAATATTTGAAAGTATTATAAATGAAGCAAATCAAGGACACTGGGTGACGTACTAGTTGAAGTTGGGAGACGTCGAACGGTTTCATCTTACGCGTAAATAGTAGCTTCAACGAGAGAAAAAGAAAAATTATTTGGCCTCGTATCGGCGATGAAAAATGGATACACTTCGATAACCCTAAGCGTAGAAGATCGTGGGATAAGCCATGCCACGCATCAACATCGGCGGCAAATCTGAATATCAATGGTTCGGATCTTTGCATTTGAGAAGATCCGTGATTTATTATGAATTTCACTTATCCACCTCAATATATGAATACATTTTCTAAATAATTTATGGCTAAATTTTCGCACAGATTACGCAGAAATAATAATAATTCCCTTTAACAGATATATATTTCCCTTTAACAGATATATATATATATATATATATATATATATATATAATTGTGTATGTGTGTGTTTCCCTATAATATATATATATATATATATATATATATATATATATATATATATATATCAAAATGAAACAAAACCCTCATGAAATACCAATAAGATTTTTCAACAAAATCGCCATTAGCTTCAAACACGTCTTTCACAAGTGTTCAGTATATTCTGCGACTCATTCTAGATTGTCTCCTTTTTTAAGTTAACAAAACCTGCCATATTCCTTGCCTTTAGTTCATCTTTGGTGTTGTAGGAAGATTTGCTGGTTTTGATTAACTGCACCACACACATAATAATCATAGGGTTTGCAGTCTGGAGCGTTTGGAGTAGAGATGAAAGGAGTGAAGTCGTCGCGGAATTTGCCTGACTGCCATGATTCTGTTCTTCTAATTGTTAGTCATATTGCCAGACCTAGCGTCTGCAAGCAAGCCAAATACATCACCTAGGGCAGTACTACCTCTTCAAGACAACTGATGTCGGCGTTCGTGCTATGTTTGACGTCATAATGGAAGATGAATAGAGGCATAACATCGCCATTACTAGTGTTCATTTTAAATACATTCGTAATCCCCAGTTTTATCCAACTCATTCTCAATCGTTTCTATTGTTCTCCGAGTGACACGCAGACACTCTGTAATGTTCATATTGTAACTTCCCACGTCATGGTCAAGCAGCACAACATGCCATTTTAAAATTTCTGGCGTAACGTTTTGCCTGAAGTTGCTCTCTATTTTTGTTTGCCCAACTACACGGTGCAGTCGATAAAATAAAAATCAAACAAAGCGCATGCGTGATATTATAAATATGAAATGCTGACAATTTATACATCGCACCCTGCATATAAGCTCTATATGCATTCCACTCTATAGTCCAGTAAATAATTTTGTTAGAAATGGAAATTTGTGATTCAAAAACCGATCGTGTCATAAAAGTTTCTTGAGGCTTTGTCATTTATCAGACGGCGCCAAGCTGGTCTTTAGTCCCTTTGATATAATGTCTACCTGGCACGCTATTATCACATTAGTGGTCCAATAATGAAGTGATTCCGTCCGCTCTTTCCTTTGCCAGACTCCTTTGTAAATGTCTATTCAGCTTAGATTGCTAGCCTGACCATATCCAAGGCAGGTATATTTCAGTTTAAGTATGAATGCGATTTACATAAAAGTCCTTCAAAAAATTAACTTTCACATTTTTTTTTTACTGAAATATCATCTGAGACTATATTAATATATTTTGTGGCATTTTGTTTATAAATTTTGCACTTCTTTTTGGTTGGTCTTTGCTTCCATGTTTCTAATTCTGAAATCACTTTCACCCCAAACAATGTAACAAACCACAAAGATGAATGTACTTACTGAGTGTGGGAGAATATGAAAAATGTAAAAAAAAAAAAAACTATTAAGGAGAAAGAGAATAACGAAAGAAAGAAAAAGCAATTAATATATCGAAGAAAGATCATTAAAATTAATTGTCGTTGGTCTGTAATTAACTTATAGAAATGAAATATAGATGCCAAAATACCCTATCTATCTATCTATCTATCTATCTATCTATCTATCTATATATATATATATATATATATATTATTAATGATTATTTTAGATCGTGTAAAAACTACTACAAAATTGTACATTTGTTTCGACATTGAAAAAACAATTTCTCATCAGGTAGTTAAAAATGATAGAAATAAACATTTTATAAACTTTTTTCTCGTTATTTTTCATTTATGTTTTTTATGATTTTTTAATATTCCATTTTTAATATTCCATATTTCCGTTATCTTTTAAGTGATATTATTAAAACTATTTATTTCATAGTTTTCCATTTTTGACCATGGTCCTCCTCCTTAAATGTGTATCAGCCTTTTGTTGTACTAAAAAAATGATGTTCTTATTCCTTTTATTTCACTCTTCTGTTATATTCTGATCAACTTTATATGTAGCTTTGTGTCATTTAATATTTTATATTTAGGATGTTCTATAGATGATTAATTAAATTTGATGCGTTTTGTGTTGACTTCTTTTTAGTGTGTTGTAATATTTTATTAGAATTAGTATGCAGTTAATTGCTTTATGATAATTGGTTTTATCATCTCATCAGAACTCAGTACTATATATATATATATATATATATGTATATATATATATATATATATATATATATATAATAAGAAATTAACAATACATGTGAAAACATCTAAAATTGCCTGATGACAAGATAGAAATCTCAAAACATAGAAATTTCCGTGATGCAATGTATTGTTAATTTATAATTATATGTTTAATCTTATGCTCTACAATATTCATTGTAATGAGTATATTTTTTAAAAATGTACATGCCAGAGAACTCGAAATTGTAAAATATTGGGTCCTCTTTACCCGGATTTATAACAATATTATTTACGAATTTACGGACGCTTATTACAAACGGTAGAAAGCAATTTGAACTTTTCTCTTTTTTAATTGTTTTTTTTTTCGCATGCTTTTCAATCATCTTTTTATCGAAACGCTTTCCGTGGCGTTTTTTGTATCTGTTTCCACGTCTGTTCATACTATTTTTCATTATTTGAATCTTCTCCATTTTTCATGTTTTTTCTTGCTTTCATTTCACATTATTCTTTTCGTAACTTAATTTTTTCCTGTTATTCTTCTTCTAGTTGATATGCTTCATCTTTCATTTCTTTTATTCTCTTCTACCGGTCTTTTAGTTTTTTTTTCTTGTTTTCGGAATACTATTTTTTGCAATGGTTCATAATTTTTTTTTCATGGACATATATAAAAAAAAGCAAGTAATATTACGACTAATAATAACAATAAATCTACACTAAAAAAACGTCCATGTATTCTCGCAATATATATATATATATATATATATATATATGCAGACGCACACACATGCACACACATGCACACACACACACACACACACACACACACACACACACATATATATATATATATATATATATATATATATATATATGTATGTATGTATGTATGTATGTATGTATGTATGTAGTCAACTTAGGAATCCACTATCAAGTTAAATTCTCAAAATGGTTACTACAGCTACCAGGTATTTATTAGGATGCAATCTGCTGCTGTGGTAACCTTAGCCAAAATGAACGTTGAAATTGCTGAAGACACATTTCTTGTCTAAGTTTCACCAGTATAGTCAATTTTCTGTGATATATTGCATCTTTTAATGTCCGCTACAAGTAAAAATCTAAAATGTACGAAAGACAAGTTTTTATTTTCATTGAGTGCATATCCATTCTTTGTCGAACTCTGTGTATATACTTACGTTTAATATATATATATATATATATATATATATATATATAATTTAATCTTTTATTTGGTATTACCTACTTAGATCAAAATTAACTACGAAATAATCGATCAGATCTCAATATGCAAACAGGGAAACAAACTTTAACTATGTTATTTATAATCAAAATCTGAAAACGAAGAAGAATTAATTAAATTAATAAAACAAAAGAATTAAACGAACTATTAAAACAAATTAATCCACGAGAATAAAGAAATTAACTAAGTAAATGATAAATAAATTAAAAAACCACATCGACCGTTCTTAGAATAATACGATAGAATAATGCAAAAGACTACTGACAATGCATTAGTATATCCACAGTGCATCATTGACCTTTATATACAATTGATTTTGCCACAACACCGATGACATGATGGTTGCGTTTAGCATGAAAGGGACTGTCACATTTTGGTGTTGAATTTAGTGTTGATATATATATATATATATATATATATATATATATATATATATATATGTATGTATATATATATGTGTGTGTGTGTGTGTGTAAATTTTATTATTTTCTTTGTGAAATCACTGTTACGAAACATATCTATCTATCTAGCTAGCTAGCTCAGGCTGTTCATATCTATCATTTCTCTGCTATTTTCTATTGCCCCTGCTATGTCATCTATTACCATACCTCCTTATCCCGATCACCACCATGATTACTTACTACTATTGCCTTATCACTTACTCAATCTCCCTACACATCTAGATTTCACCAATTTAATCGAGATCAGGAAAATCGCGCAACGTTACACCTGTCACGCCAAGAACGCCCACCTGCCAGCAACGCAAAACTTCACGCACCAATTGGTCACTCAGTAAGACAATCCTGTCCGGCTCCGTGACTGACCACAACAATGGCTCTTAAGAGAAGTCACCTGAATTATTGATAGCTCCGGACTCAACACTTGCGGACCACCGATCACAATGAAGTGAGAACGGCTTTTTGAAAGAGTCCACATCAATAAGCAATGTCATTATCATCCGACGTACAATATGAATAGGAGAAAGGAATTACAGATGTGTGGGTTAGCTGTTGTGGCTGGGAGTGGAGTCTTTCCTCTGATCGCCGGGTGTTGGGAAACTGTGGTTTCGGGAAAGTTGTCCGAACAGAAAACGAAGATCGATTGATGAATCTTTCACGAGTTCTAATGCACAAAAACGGAGTGTGTACGCACATAAGTATGATTACAGAATTTGTCACATAAGTAGATTCTTTTTATTGAAAATGAAATGCATATGTATATATATATAT
Source organism: Ascarosepion bandense (assembly GCA_037127315.1). Classification (NCBI taxonomy): domain Eukaryota; kingdom Metazoa; phylum Mollusca; class Cephalopoda; order Sepiida; family Sepiidae; genus Ascarosepion; species Ascarosepion bandense. The sequence goes on from JBBBDQ010001758.1 coordinate 1,185,461, forward strand.
ATATATATACATATATATATATAGACACACACACACACACACACACACATATATATATATATATATATATACATATATATATATATATAATATTAAAGTGTACGCTAAAGTCATCACAGAGTGTCAACTGTCTATTTCATGGTTGAACGCAAACTTCGGGTCACATCCTGAAGATGACACATTGCCTATAGTTTGCATTCGAGTGCGAATCATACTTACATCGTTTCTTTTTAAATTTCCTATGTTATATTTACATACGCCGTATCCCATACACCCTTACTTTGATCACATTTATCCAGAAACAAAACATATTTTACAACTATATTTTTTATAAAATATTAATATCACACACACACACACACACATACACACACACGCATATATATATATATATATATATATATATAGTTGTTATGTCCGTAATTTTGTTTTCTTTTTTACAGAGCGAAACAAATAACAACTGGCCTTTATTGAAAAGTCCTACTAAACAAACCATCGTCGTTTCTTTGTTTATCAAATATATTCATATATATATATATATATATATATATATATATATATATATATATAATGTTGCTATTTCTGGAAATTTTCTTTGTATATTAAAGAGAGAAGCAAATAATAACTGACCTATATTGAAAAGTCATATTAAAGAAAGTTTTTTTTCTGACATGCCGAACCATCGTCTATTTTTTCTTTATCAAGGAAACAATTGTGCTTCTAGTTAAAGCATGCCGTTACTCTTTTCTTCATGGAGACCAGCATACCAGAAAACGGTTCGAATAACCTAATTTAAGGAAAGCAAATTTATCTTCTACGTGTCTATCTATGCAATATATATGACATCTATGAATCGATATCTGTAAGCTTTCTGTTCTTACCGAATTCAACACTTTTATGATTAATCTATTTTAAAAAGTACACATATATAATTAGACTGATATTTACGCGTGTGTACACGTGAGTAATGTGCATCTATTACGTTTCGCTGGAATTGAATATGAGTATATATTCTTACTTTATCGGCCTTTATTATTAAAACAATCAGTATTTGACCATTGCGGTTGTTGTATTTTCATATTAATCATCGCCATATAATATCAGTAGATAAATTTGGAGGCTAGACGAATCTTAACCTTGAAAACGAAATTACTAGAGAAATACTAGTGAATAATCACAGTTCACAACATTCTATTCATTACTAATTCTCGTTTTGGATATAAAAAATGGGCAAGTATTAAAACCTACAATTCTGGATCTAGATAGTAATAAGCCAGAGAAAATATGGAATAAATAGAACAGAACATTTTAAAAATTCCTCCATCATACTGAGGGTGGGGGAGTGGAATAGGTTTATAAATTACGTTTCGTCTGATGTATAAGAACTGTTCTGCAATTGTACAGACTTTGAAAAAGTTATGGAGTTATTAAATAGATATTTCGCCCCAAAAATTAGTCAGATTGGTATGTACTTTTTAGCTGAACTCGAGAGGCTGAAGATATCTTGGTGAAGGTCTGTAAATTGAAAGACGATAGCACTAAACTATACAAAGATGAAGCTCTCGGAGATACTTTTATTTCTGGATTATACGCGCCTGCTATTCGACGAAGACTTCTTGAAAGCAAAACATTTCCCCTCACAGAAGTTACAAATCAATCGCGATGTATAAGAAGGGCTTTTCTAAATTCTCATGCTTATTCTGCTGATACGCAAACAAGTTATAAAATGCCGGCGGTATCCGAACTCCAGCCTAATGACTTAACTCTTCACCAAGAGATAACTATTACAGAAATAATAGTGAAAACTTTTAACTTTTGCAACATCGGTTTTATAATAAAAGGAAGAGATATTAATGTTCATAATTCAGCAGTTGGTGTGCGTTGTGGTGCAGTTGATATCGGCGGTAATACGCGTTAATATCATTGCGAAGGGTATGAATACGTAATTCGGTCTCCAGCTATGGGTAAAATAGCGGAACAGATTGGGTTCTATCGCTTTGGTTGGTAACCATTCTACCGCAGAATAAAATGGCAACCTACTGCGGAACAATCTTCTGCTCAATCAGTCATATCTCTTTGGAGACACGATCGCCTAAGCGTGTATCACGTATGACACTGACTGATCTATATTAACTTGATTGATACTTTTGATGGGCGCATAGCTCACAGCCAAGCACCTGTAAGTGGCATAAGGTTTAGCAAGCATGTCTTTCTAGAACAATTACGGCTGAGAAGTGAGTTCGATCTACGCTGGGTGCCCCATAATGTCGACCTTGTGCTTGAAAGATTGAAAAATTACTCTATAGTCTACAATTTCATCACGCTTTGCTGTGATTTTTATAGCAAGTTTGTTTTTCATTCGGTGAAGTGATCTGTAGACGTCTTGGCTCTGGAGAAAATAAATTTAGAACATAACATCATTTCAGCTCGTTTCATTACCCTCTCTAAGATACACTCATTTAGTGCAAGTCATGTACCTAGTACAAGCTTATGTTCTCTGAATGGTTAGACGATTAGATCGGTCTTTTTATTGTTTTTTGTTTTTTTTTTGTTACTAACTTAAGTATTTTGCTACTTACTTTTGCAGTGCACTTGGACAAGGTTGTGTAAATTATTTTGGCTTTCAAGTTTCGTTTCGATGTCCCTTCATGAACCTCCGGTGGCAACCCCGAGCCCATATTATGTTGCAGGCTGCGCTAGTCTCCATCCTTCACATACTGCAAACAGTGTCCGACTAATTCTACACTAGACCTCTCTCTCCTCTAACTAAATCACTATGAAAACAAGCAAACAAAATAGCAAAACCAAACCAGCTAGTCAGAAAACGCCCAAACCTGTTTGCGTCTCATTCACAAACATACAAGTTATCCGCACTAAATTTACAGCGTAGAATCATTTCTTCAAACTAACTCCCCTGATATCTTAGCCCTATGTGAAACTAACCTTGACCCTTCTATCCCCTCTTCTGAGTTTTACGTTCCTGGTTACCTTCCCCTCTTCAAGAAGGACTCCAATATGTAAATGCATGGGCTTGGCGTTTATGTCAGCGAACACCTCCGCCTAGCTAGGGTGACATTTCTTGAATCCCTGGATCATTTTTTCATGTGCTTCCGTCCCTCACTTCTAAGCTTGGTTAGCTATCTTTTCTTTCTCTACCGCTCCCCATCCTCTTCTGACTGTTCGGTACTTGATAGCATCTCTAAAAATATCAACAAGGTCATTTCTTCTCATCCATCTGCCCATATATTTGTGTTTGTGACTTTAACGCCCACTGCACCAAGTAGCTGAAAATCTCTTTCACCGGCCTCGCTGGTGTCCACACCATGAATTTTTCAATCACCCAATCTCTTACTAAGTGGTGGACTTCTTCACACGTTTCTGCAATAACCCTAACGGAAAGTACTCACTACTAGACCTCTGCTTCACTTCCATCCCAGACTCTTGCACTACCAGAAACAGCTTTGCCCTCTCGGAAACTCTGACCACGCCGTAGTTTCCGTCAACATCTCATCCCACTTCCACTCTACCCAAGAAACCCAGAGCAGAAGAATATCATACTGCTACCAAAGAGCAGACTGGGAATCGTTCTGAGACTTCTTGTGTGACGTCCATTGGAACAAATTTTTAGTCTTCTCGTCAAAGTGTGTGCAACCGAGGTCTCCTCTTGGGTTAAGCCGTCTACAGTCACCCTCTCACCGGCGTGACGTGGCTTCTCTGTGCCTCTTCTATAAATACTTTCACAGCTTCTGCACCGATGAACTTAGATCACTGGAACTCCTAGGTACGAATTTGCGCGAGATACTAGATTAGCAACTAGACCCATCATTTTGCAGTGCGACCAATAAAATGTAACTGCAATTTCTACTCCAACAGCTTCTTTCTCGCACTTCCCACCTGTGGAATTCACTTCCACATACTTGCTTCCCCGCAGGTAGTTATCAAAAATAGATTATCTTCCCTGATCTAATGCTATTTTCCTAACTGCCTGCGTGCTTTGAATTATAATTTGACATTGAAAAAAATGTCTAATTATAAACCATCATGAAATTTGCACCAAAAAACAAAAAAAAAATAACAAAAAAAAAATAACAAACAAAAAAACTGAAAATAAATAGACAAAAAACAAACTCGTGTATAGACTGGGTTTTTATGATAAATAGTGAGTTGCATCATACAGAGTTCATTTTTGAAGAGATAAGAAATGATGCAGTTTCGGTGAACGTTTGCACTATACACAAGTAATATATTTTTTAAAAATTATTGCAAAAAATTAAGAGGTTGCGCTATACATGAAGTCAGCTTATGCAAGTGCATATATGCTTAAGATATGGTATTGTTTATATCAAAGGAATTGGCCCCTTCAGACGCGTATTCTAAATTGTTGTATTGATATGTTGTACAGACATGTTGACATCAATTAATTAATTTCGCATGCCATGGTAATATGTTATACAAAAACATTTTGAGGATACTGTGACTCAAAAATTTGATGAGGTGTTATTGGATTGTAAGAACGGTTTCTAATTAAAAGACAATTTAGATACAAACAGTAAACAATGTGATAGAATGCATTGCCGTTTGCTTACTACGAGAAATCATTTAACTCTGTTAAATATTCAGCAGATTTAAACTTATCTCGGGAACAAAGTGTTAAAGCGATTTATGTTTTTGTTCTAAAATATCTATAGTCGACTGCACTAAGCTACAAGTAAAACACAGACTGAAAAATAACAATTTCATAGTATTTACACTTTAGATACAGGGAGATGATTAATGTTTATTGATTCGGCCTTGTGTCATACATAACCGAACTTCCTACAACTTACAGATTTATAAGAAGGTTTTCATCAGATTGGAATGAGTGGACTTTTGTGGAAGACTGGGGAAGAGTGAAAGAACAAAATATACATTTTTCATGCTAAAATAGAAATTTATTAAAAAAAAAAGAATAACAAGAATAGGTAGTAGTTCATGTCTAATGAGAAACAATTAATGAGTTAAGGGTATCAATAGGTATAGGAATGTTTGTAGTAGTAATTTGTTGGAAAGAGTTTATGCGCACGTTTTCATGAGCTTTTGACTGGCAGGACTTTCTTTGAATGAAGAAGAAGTAAAATGTATTAGCACACGAGGAAGAAACAGAAATAGAAAAATGTGCAATGCGACCTTACGTCCGGGTCGTGGTTGAAATTTCTCCCGTTACATTTAAGCTTGTCGTCTCTGCTGCTTCCATCTGACTGACTGACTGACGCTGAAATTTTTCACACTATATCGCTAAGTTTATTTTAGTCTTGCAAATCGCTCCCATTAGTCAGAAAACCAATTTAACATATACTTCGCGCAATGCGGTTTCGAATTTTTCTGTAAGCATAAGATCAATCATTTTTCTATGCGGCTAAAAAAGCACTTTACTCGTCATTGTTAATTTTTGTAAAAGTGGAGAAGAAGGTTGCTTTTAATTCTTAATTTCCTATTCACTATAACACTATTAACATTACATTCTGGTGTATGAACAGGAAAAACGTTCGCAAAAATAAGTATAAAAAGTGTAAGGCTCGGAGGTTGGTGATGCTCTACTAATTTTAATAACGTTTAAATTTAAAAGAAATGCTTCATTCTCTTAATAGAGATCCCACACTTTATAGTTTTCTCATTTTCATCAGTAGAATTGTAACTTCAGTTCCCTTCATTACATGTAAAGAGGATATTAAATAGATTTATCATTTTTTCTTCATATTGAAAGGTATTTTCTTGGCTCTTATTTCTTTATTTACACTCCAATTATTCTGATCGGAGTTATATTTTTGACGTCGTTATCACAATATTTAGGCCGTTGTGTTTTCCAGTCTGCCTGAATTGTATATCGATCTGTGTAAACTACAGAGCAATCTCAAACGAATCTTTATTTAAACGCCCAGGGTAGATTTTTTCTCGTTAAAATGCTCGTATCTAAATATATTGTATAGATCGTATTTATTTTTAGTAATGTTAAGTTAATGTTCGCCCATTTTCACTGAGTGCAGGTGCAAACGGACCAAAACACGGTTTGAACTCATAATCACTATATCACCAAATTCACGAATCGACAATTTTGCCCACTAGGTCATTGTCAACATCAACATTGATAACATCAACAATGATGGGGACAATAATTTGTATCTTGATAACTCCGCATCATAGAAATTCAGACAAAGCTCTTCGTAAAACATTGTTGAAATTCTGGAAGGCATGCTATTTCTTCGTGTTTCAAGATTACTGCACCGTATCTGATAATGGACAAGAAAAACTGCTATACTGACGTTTCCAGTAATTCTATTACGTATTGAGTTGTCTTTTTATTGACGATTCTGCATTAAAACTTTTTAGAGTTAATAGCAATTATTCTTACTTTCATTTACTAATTTTTCTAGCTTTTCATCTATCATCTATTTTTATTTTCCTGTTTTCAAGAATGTTGTTGTTCGTTCATCGCTATCGCCGTTCCAACGCGCACGCGTCTTAATGTTAGTAGAAATCATTTTTAATCAAATTAGCAAAGAGGTAGATGGACACACATAGCTAAAAAAAATATATTTCTAAGTGACTAGCAGTAAAGTACTCCTGGTTCATTGATAATGTTTTCACTGCAACTTAGAGTATCGAAGAAGTACTATGTTATAGGTCTGTTAACGGAGCTATTGTCTTAGATACCTACGTTACAGATTTCAAAATGTTTCATATAGTATGATTTCTATTTAAACACTTTAGATATATCATCTTTAGAAAAGAATACATAGTGAGATGGATAGAATTATGTCTAAAAATTTATGCATAAATGAAAATAACACTGGCATCTCATTTTCAAAGACACATTTACTAGAATTGCACAAAAATATTTTGAGATACTAAAGAGTAAATTTATTCAACAAATTCAATATTAGCTTCAACCACAACCTACAAACGACATCGGAGTTTCCTGCCACTCTTCTGGATGGCATCCTTGTTTAAGTTGGTAAATGCTGCCATAATCCATGTCTTTAGTTCATCTCTGGTATTACCAAGAGTTTTTTAGTCTGTTAGTCAACTGTGCTCCACAGGTGATAACCAAGAGGACTGCAGTCTAGAGAGTTAGTTGGTCAGATGTAAGTAGTAATGTTCTTGCACAAGTTATCTGACAGACATGACAGTGTTCTTCTTGATGGTGTTGGATGCTGCATAGTCATGCTACTTGCTATAGTGTCTTTCAACAGACACCCTTTTGATCTAGAGCAGTAATAACTTTTCAAGGCACTTGATGTTAGCCTCCGTGTTCGTAATTATCATCCAACTCTTTCTGCACTGTTCACAAATTGACACCCAAACGCTCTAAAATGTTTGTACTGGAGCTTCTGGCGCAAATGACAAGCAGTACAGCATGTCATCTTTAATTTTCTGGCGTCATAGTGAACACTTTCTTCAAAGGTGGTGTCCAAATGACCCTACTATTCTCTGCAGTCGACAAAGTATAACAACGTTCATGGGCGAAATGAAAAATATAAAATGATGACAAATTACCAATCGCACGCTGTACGTAATCATCAATTAGTTTTTTTCTAACTTGGCCTATGTTGAGTTTTGTGAACAATCGGTCTTCTGAACTGCAGGATACCAATTCATGTGTCTCCCAAGTTTCGGTCTCGGCACATTTCCAGGTCTTTGGTAAACATGTCCGCTGATAATACCACTGTGCGTAGCCGATCTTCCGAAGCCCAAGATGATCGGTGTCTTGCAACTGATCCTTTCTCTGACCTTCGTCTAACATTTCAATGGCGATGTAATTGGTTTGTAACTTTCAATACTTCAAAACGAAGCTAATATCGTTTCAGTATCACTAATCACATCCTAGGTTTTCTCCAGTCACGATGAACGGTTCCACTCCTATTTCAGCTCCATGCTTTCAATGCCTGTGTTTCTCAATTTCCCTTTAAGACGTCAAATAGAACTCCTGTATTCAATTCATTGATTGTCAAAGATACTGGTCGACTCAGGTTACCTCCCCTTGAAGATATTTGACCCCTCTATTATTGCAGGAGTCCAATTGGATACAAAAATAAAATTAATCTGGCGAGGAACAATAAAATACTTGCTTCGCTACGTTCAAAACAGTTATTATTGTCTTTTGGTGGATTGTTTATATTCACGCTGCAACAACTTTACACAGAAACTAAACATTGCTGTTCCGTTTTTATTTACATGTTTAGTAGATTAGAACCATTTTTTCAGTTCCGGAAATTTCTATTTCAGAACTTTAACCCATTCTATTTCCACTGACGCATTTTCTTTGTTACCCAAATATAAGAAAACTTTACTTCCATACAGCATTTTCCAAAATTTCAACATTATGCAACACATAAATCTAGACAAGTTCGCTACATGTTTTCCAAACTCGTAATCTTTCATTCGTTATTTACTTTGTTCGGACTGTCATTCCAATCTTTATTGCCATATTCCCGATGTTTCAGCCGTTGTCTGCCCAGACCTTCTTCAGTGGATTAGAATTTCAAACTGAACCCTTTATTTCAATTACTGTGGCAAATTATACTTGTTCCATGAGCCATGCAACTTTCGGTTGTCTTATTATCTCCCTTTACCTTAACTAACTAAGATTCACCTTGAGGACACATGATCCAGTGGATCAAAGCGTTGGTTGGATCTAATGTTTTGACTCAATGATTTTGGAATTCTGAATCTGGTGATAGCAGTGGTGAACAAACATTTAGTGAATTAAGTTAAATGGAGATAAAATTCGACCGAAAAGTCGGGAATGTGAGAATAAAGATGTGAACAACCATTCGAACAAGATAAATTATATGAATAATTATTTCACCTTATCTGAGAAATATAGACAAATCTTTCTTTCATCTAAAAACAATATCATTTAGCGTTAAGATATTGAAGTTCTCTAAAGGAAATCTTAAAACTGAAAAATATTTTCTGGCTTTAAATAAGACATAGAAAACGTATCAATCAATCAATAAATTAAAATGTTGATGGTCACATATTACATTGAGTGAACCTAGTGGCTTTTAATGTGTAAAATAATGTAAAAGTTCTTACTGTTTTTAGCTAAATTCTGCCATTAACAAAATGCCATCCGCGTATCTTATATTTTAAAGATTTTATCTGATGATAATAATTTATTCCTTAGCAGTTTTATCCGGATATTTAGATTAAAGATGATCGGAGAGAAAACATATGATTACCTTACACGTCTTTCTATATTTGATTATTCCCCAACATCCGAATGAAGTCTGTTTGTTCTTAGTAGACATCACAGGTGTCTTTGATTATATGATTATTATTGTTGCCATGTGGGTCAGATAATTATTTAAATGAGTATTTGGAAAGCAACAAAAGTAGTCAGTTTAACTTGTCAGTAGTTTTTAACATCACTTGTATAAAAGAGTGATTGATTTCCAAATAAAAAAAAATAATAAAATACATAACCAGGCTGGCAAGGAAAGTAAACGGAGTACTTCGTCAGCAGTTTTTAACGCAACTTGTATAAAAAAAATGTTTGCGTCCCATATTCACTATTAATAAATTACATAACTTGGCATTCAACAGGGAAATAAACGCAGTAACTTGTCAGTAATTTTTTACAAAGCATATATATATATATATATATATATATAACCAAATTATTCAATTATTTACAATAAGTTTTGTTTAAAACATTATTATTCAATTATTTACAATAAGTTCTTTTAAAAAAATTGGCTAAGCAGTTACTTCCCCAACTACCACTGCTAACTTAAGGGTCAAGCCACATGCCTGCAACTACCAAAGAAGAAATTAGGAAATTACTACTAAAATTACCCCGTAAAGTCCGATATCTCTCAACCCCTTCCTTTATTAAAGAAAACCCATGGGCTTAGAAGTCTTTCCTCATTTTGTTTTAAATATGGTTGAGAATGCATGTCTTAGAATGTTGAAAATGGCTATATCCCCACTAAGATTTATCTGAATTTACACACACACATACACACATATATATATAAATTAGAGTTAAACTATCTACTATCTTTTTAATAAAATCCATATCCATATTCCTTCTATATTTTTTATGCGGCTTATCTTGCCAGGAACTTACTGTACATGGTTCTCCACAACTCTGACATTTTCTCTGCATAGTTACTTCAACTGACTGAAATGATTGGGCGAAGCATGAAATTATGATTTGAAATAAGTGACATTTGTTCAACAATTGGTGCCCCTAAAATATTGATATACTTACACTCTACGTGAGGGAGCAATAGTACGTATAAGATCATATGCATTTGATTTATTGAATTTAAATGCTTATGTTCAGAAACATATTTTCAGTCAAACCTGCATATATTGGTCTGTTTAAAATGTTCGTCTGTTTTATTGAGTAATTTTTCTGCTTAATAAGCAAATGAATATTGTGCCAACCTAATACATTCGTATACAAACGTTTATCTGTATAAACTACTTTGTGTTCATATACATTAATTGAGATATCTTTATATAAAGCAAAATATTAAAATACAAAATGTTGAGGGGAAAATACGTTTAAGTAATGTATTTTTTAAAATATTTTCTGTTACGTATTAAACATTATCAATGAATTTGACATCATCTTCTGGCATCAAATTACAAACGTGAATAATTTAACAATAGGAATTGCTAATAACTTTTTTCTGTTTTATACTCATCTCATTTATCAAAAGCAAACGACTGCTTTCCTGTTTTTTGCGCGATGTGATGAGTGTATCTTTCCAGGATTTGTTGTAAAGCGCGTTGTGGTGCAATGGATATCAGCTCTGATTGAGAAATCGGTGAACAAAGTTCGAATTCGTTTCATTCATTTACAAATAATATCAATGAAACAATTAATCTATCTCTTTTCCTTTCATGTGTTGAATATCAGGACAGAGTGTGTTCTGTAGCGTTGGCTGGCAACCAGTCTATCGCAGAAATTAATGTCAACCTAATGTTGGAAAATTTTCTGGTTAGTCAGCCATATCTCGAAAGTGACATGATCGTCCAAGAGTGTATCATTTATGGCTCTTAACTGACTGACTGTGATCAAATACTTTGTTGGGTTTTCGAAAATAAGGCATGTATAGGAAACATGTAATATGGTCGAATTATCCGTTGGAATATTTTTTTTTTCATTTCACCTCAAGCAAGGCAATTTTACTCTCACTGTTGCACAGGGGGTTACACAGGGGAACGTGATGAGAAAGCGAGGTAGGTTAAAGGGGCTGACACGAAGAAGGTAATAAAAGGATGAGAATACAGATTTGATGGTGGTAGTGTGGATGAAGAAAAGAGCTTGAGAGGAAGGAGGCGAGTTAGTGAGATAGGAGATGACTATTGACCTTACATTTAAATTCCTGGAGATTGTAGCTGTCGGGGAAGCAAGTATACGGAAGGGAATTCCACTGGCGTGAAGTGCGAGAAAAGAAGCTGTAAAGTAGAAATTGCGGTTACATTTTATCGGTTTCACTCTGAAGGGTGGGACTTAGATGCTAGTCTAGTAGCTCGTGTAAATTCATACATAGGTGGCACTAGTGAGCTAAGTTCGTCGGAGCAGGAGCCGTGAAAGTATTTGTAGAAGAGGCACAGGGAAGCCACATCACGCCAGTAAAAGAGAGCGACTGCAGCTGAGTTCCCAAGTCGGTATCGATCACATTACAAGATCTGAAGACAACAATCGACCAAATAGTCAGGAATAAGTTAAGAGACAATAACTGATATTTAACCGGGATAATAATAAACCACTTTGGGAACAATTAGAATCTGGATTAGTTTTTATTCATTGGTAGTTTTCAGATTCATCTTTTTTGCTCTGACCTGTACCTTGAGAAATGGACGTCAAAAGCTCTCCCGAATTTCCTATTCATTGTAGCCCTGAATAATGTTTGTATTGTCTTTATCTTTCCCACACCCTGTTATGTTATCCATTTACACAAGTTTATTACACATGATATTCGCTATTGATTTTAATGTCTTGCCTGTGTCCGATTCAATGAACCATATTTTCTCATTACTTCTTCTAGACATTCATCTATCTCTTTCTATTTCTAGACTCAATATCTTTTTTAAGTCTCAGTTTTCTTAAAACTTTTTCGTTACTCAAAAGTTATTCGGTAAATTGCATACATCTGTGTTAAATTTTAGTCTCAATAGACACTCAATACTTATATTTGTTTACATGAACAAAGACAGAATTTAATTGACAACGCACTTAATTGTTTGAAATAAACTTGTAGTCTTTAAATAAACTTGTGTAATAGTATAGAACATGTTGATGTTCTTATCGAGTACTTGTCTGTCTGAAATGTGGTTCAATATCCCTCATCATTAAGCTTCAGTATTAATTTTTCATTTAGATGTAAATGATAGTTGGATTTTTCTCGTCTTTCATCTTTTTTTCTCTGATAAAAGAGAAAACATAAAATATGAAAAAAAGTTAGAATTAATCCTTTCATAAATTAATCTTTCATAAAAATTAAAATAAAAAAGATAGAGACACGAAAAAAAGAAACTGTGACACAGTTTCCTTAAGTTTTTATTAAACGAGATAAGAATTCGTAATAATATTTGGAATTTGTTAAACAAGAAACTCCTATGTAAGGATTTTAGTGGCATGTAAGAAAACAAAAAAAAAACAAACTGAATATATGTTATAATAACGTCTGTAGATTACCCTTACCAAAATATATGGACTAGTAAAGGCGAGAAGATTTTTGCACATGACTATTAGGAAAAAGGGCAAAAATTTTGAAGAGATAAATAACAGTTGAAAAAACTGATGTACTGGTTTAATGTTTCACACATATATACCATTCTACACGTCAGATTAAAATGAAGTCTATGGGATCGATTAAAAATTATCAAATTTATTCATTATTATATAATATTTAGTTTTAAAATATTTACTAGTTATAAATAAATTCGATATATCTGTTAATGATTTTAAAAGATTTATTTCAGCCTGAGGAGCGGAATGTTGCATCTGGTAAACATAATGTAGGAAAATAACTCATTTGAATATCTATCTATCTCGTGTCTGAGTTAAACCCTTCCATATTTTCTGCTATCTCTCTATCTATCTCTCTATCTATCTATCTATCTATCTATCTATCTATTGAGTTCAATATACCGCTCTCCTCTCTCCTCTGTTTCTATTCATTGTGCCAGTTAGTTAGCATTCTACATAGCAGCTGTAGGGAAGCTGACCACCTCCAGCGCTCTCAAATATGGTATGACTATAGACCGAAATAGTAATATAGATTAAGATTGATATCAGTCAGGAATTCGGAGTGTCATTGACAGCTTGAGTAGATCGACTTTCTGCCTTCGGGTAGAGATGAACACAGTCGAATCTCCGCTGTAGAATATAGTCTCGTCTGGTGAAAAGCAGACAATATTTTTTCCGAGCATACGGGCTTTGTTTTACCCACGTTAATTGCCCTTGTGCCGCATCTACCTCGGGCTACTGGCCATGTGGAGTGGTCGTAAATAATTCGGTGTGTCATTGACTATTATCATCAGACTATGCTCTCTGCAACTCTCAAATTTTAACCTCTTCTCTCTTTCTAATTATAGTTGATCTGTGTGTTTGTCTTCTTTGCACTTAATATCCATTAACACGGATTTTGTGCTCTAGATACTTCAACACACATCATCTGGTATTGTACTACCACCTCGATGATACAACACTAACTTTTTATCTAACGAGTTACCTTGCGTTTTATCATGATATATATTTATCAACCTATGTAATTCTGTGTATTACTTTCTCTCCCTCTCTCTCTTTATATATATATATATATATATATAAAGCAAAATAACACTAGAACGGGATATCGTATTGTTATTTACTCTTGAACCATATGGAGAATACGTGTCTGAGTTAAACCCTTCCATATTTTCTGCTATTATCTCTAATCTGTGATTCTGATAGTATTCCTGCAATTGTTTTGAAAACTGTGCTCTTGACTAGACTCTTGCTCACTCGAAATTTTTTACTAAACGCATCGAGGCCTCTTACATTTCTGCTTGTTGTAAATCTTCTATTGTTGTTCTGATCTTTCAGAAGTGAGGTGAACCGTCTGAACCTTCGAGCTATCAATTTACTACCTCTTTTTGGTAAACAACTAGAATCCCTAATCAAATTTGAATTGGTGAAGCATCTTACATCACCAAGCTTTATTTTAGATAAGCAATAAGCTTTGATCTCTCTAGGTTAGCTGCTGATTTTTTAGCGATTAGTAGTGAAAGAGTCTATCAATTTTTAGATAAGAAAGGTGTATCTCAAAATTTTGCTGTGGAGATTTCTAAAGCTTTCGACAGTGTTCGGCTTATCGTTCCTCTCCACATGTTGAAAGCTTAAGGCATCTCCGGAGAATTTTTTTTAACTAATTCTGTCTTTCTTATCAAATTGCGTAATGAACGTTTTACCGAATAGCCACTCTTCTAAATATTATAGCTTTTATGGGGTGTTCCACAGGAGCTAATTCCGTGAACCTGCGTTGTTATAATTTTCATCGGTCACCATCCTGATGACATCAACTCTCAACTTGAGATCTATACTGAAGACACAACTATTTACTTAATCATAGGTTTAATCAGTTCGATATGTTAAAATTGGCATCCGATTTCACAAATGACATACAATTTGTTTTTAACTAGAGCAAAGAATATAGTTTTTAACTAGAGCAAAGAATTTAAAGCTTCATGAAAGAAAGGGATCTGTTAGTCATCTAAACCTTTTGTCTTTCATCATTGTGGCTGATAATAAGCTCCAAGAGTGTGTCTATTTGAACCTTCTAACGCTAACATTCTCGGTTAATATAAAGTATAATAATTATTGAATCCATTGCTACTAAGACTGTTGGTTCACTATGACGTGCTAGACAATTTTTCTTTCTAAAATTTGCTTTGCATATATTCTAAATTTGTTCATAACTTGATCATTCATATCTACTACATATGGTTCATTACTCCATTGTTTTTAATCAATTCAACCCAAGCAAGACTGTACCACTACTGATGTGCAGGCGGCTACATAAGAGAATTAAAATTTTAGGCAGTGGGGAGAGAGAAAAGAGAAATACGAACTAGCTACAAGGGATGAAAGAGAAAGAGCAAGAGAAGAATGTGAACACAGGAGTGAAGACAGTTAAGCAGGCAGTGAGAAAGAAAAAGAACAAGATACATGGGCTGATGTGGAAAGGGCTGGAGTTAAGTAGAAAAGAGATGAAAATTGACTTGCATGAAAATTCCTGGAGGTTGTAACCGTCAGGAATGCAAGTATATAGAAAGAAGTTTCACAGGCGGGAAAAGAAGCTGAAGGAGCAGAATTGTCGCCTGCATTTCGTTGATCTAACTGTAATATTCTTGATAAATTCAAAAGAAAAATTAGCAATATTATTGTTTTGAGATTAGCGTCTCGGCTTCAGCCACGATCGCCACTTGCTCTCTCTTGCCATCGTACTTTAGCTTTCTCATTTTTTCTAGCTTTTTCTTTAACCTTCTCGTGATTGAACATTAATGCTTTTAGTTTTCGTATTGTTTGTCTAATTGCATCATCTAATACTTTGTTGTTTCCAGGTATGTTAGTAAGCCAATAGTTGTCTTATATGATAATTCTATCTGAATAAGTTCTCTTCAAACAACGTAACGGGGCATGTATAGATCATCTGCATCAGTCTTTGGATAATGTATGTTATGTTTAGAAGGAAGCTTTCTTGTAGCAAAACTCTGATTTATGATTGTTACTGAAATATTATGTTAAAAAAATACTTGATTTCATTGAGAATATAAAAACAAAAAAACGAACGAAGTGTAATAAAGACGTTAAGATAAAAGTCTAATTACAATAAATAAAATAAAATAGACTCGTCTGAATACATATTTTAATTATTATTAAGAAAAATGTTCATAAGACAGGGATTTGGTTGAAAAGGAAGAAATAAGGGAACATAAAAATACTTAACATCTCCTATCAGTACTTAGTAAATAATGTACGTTTCTGTTTTGATCGCGGAGGTTGGGAGACACTAGATGACTTCAGTGAGTCAATGAATGAAAGAAAGAAAGAAAGAAAGAAAGAAAGAAACAAGGAAATATGTAAAAAAGAAAGAAAGAATGTAAGAAAGAACGAAAAAACTGGTTAACGGGTGTTTCAATAAAATAAAGAGATTTGAGTTTTTCACTGT
Source organism: Ascarosepion bandense (assembly GCA_037127315.1). NCBI lineage: Eukaryota > Metazoa > Mollusca > Cephalopoda > Sepiida > Sepiidae > Ascarosepion > Ascarosepion bandense. The sequence goes on from JBBBDQ010001758.1 coordinate 1,201,675, forward strand.
GAATTTCTTCTTTCTCCCAATATTATACTGGAAGCAGAAATCAAAGGACTTCACTCCAGTCGCGAATATCACGCAACCTCTTTCTCTCACACATACACACCTTTCAAATAAGAAAGATTGACCTATCTCTCTTCTCGCTAATAAGGCTTTGTGACGGACGTGTACATACCAATCTTATTTTAGTAGGTATTATTATAATTTTGAGATTATCATTATTAATAATAATATTATTGTTAACGATGAGGTTTTTGAAAAAATGGAAACTAAAAAGAAAATAAATACTGAGTATCAGGAAGAGACTGCTAAAGTTTCTGAGACATTAAATTAGGGAGAAGTGTTTGAGGAACATAATACAAACAGGCCAGATAGAACGAAGGAGCGACAGGGGGGAAAAGCGTGTAACGTACTTCACTGGCATGAGCAGGGGGATGGCAAAACGGGGTTTGCGTGGTGTAACATGAGAAAGCGTGCTAAGAGCTACCAGATATAGGGAAGGCCATGATTACCTACGTCATGAAAGGACAAGGTACCTAGAAGAAGAAAAATATTAACGCTGCTTCAGCGTTTTGTAATTTAGATTCACTTGCATTCACTTACGCACAAATACCTATGGGTAAGGTATTAATCCGTCTCTTCCCTCAAGTTATGGGTTAAATAATAGGACAGATTGGTTTCTATAGCTTTGGCTGGCAACCAGTCTACCGCAGAATGCAATGGCAACTTACTGCGGGATAATCTTCTGCCCAGTTAGTAATGCCTCTTTCAAGACATGTTCACCCAAAGCGTGTATCACGTATGGCACTGAACTGACTGAATTTGGATATAAATGATGCAAGAAACCATAGATTTTGCAGACATATCTTTTACTTAATTAGTTCAGTTAAATACTGAAATATTGTCCCAAAGACAAAGATATGCTGATTAAACTATGACCTTCACCAAAGTTTGTTTAAGAGAGCAAGCTAGAATTTTAGGGTGCCGTATTAGGATAAATATAGCTGCTAAAGTATATGTCAATACATTTCTGAAATCCCTATAATTATAAATATTTTAATGGTTCATTAAGATTTCCTGAGCAAACTCAACGGTACAAGGGTCACACACAATTGGAAGTCATCTTGTTATTGTCTTTATTTAAGGACTCCGCATTCGAAGCTGCTCGGAAAAGTATCCTTCATCATGAAAAGATAGTGAAGTCTTTCCTAAGAAAAGTAATATATTCATATAATGACAGCAACAGTGCCTAGATATGACAAAGCCCGTGAATCATTTTATCGCAGCAGATAGAGTTTGTACAAAGAGTATTTATGAGAAGTACTTGACAAAAGCTGACAGAGATTCGTTAATAGTCTAGACAGTTATCAACGGCTTAACCTTAATATGAGATTGTTAGGCATAAATTAATAAAATCAAAGAGAATCACACACACACACACACATACACACACACACACACACACACACATATATATATATATATATATATATATATATATAATCATCTCACACCAAGCAAGTTGTGACCGCAACTAGTGTGTACAGGGGGTATCAATGAGAGAAAAGACAAGAGGTATTAAAGATAAAAGATAAACTGAATTCAAGTGGGTAGAAGATAGCAATCGACGTTGAATTTAAATTTTGGGCAAGTGTAGCTATCAGGGAAATAAGTAAATGGAAGGTATTTTAGAATTACTTCTTGGCTGACTTGAGAAATTATAGCACCATCATTTATAGAGAGATTATGATGAACACAATATAAATTAATGATTCTTCTGACAATATAAATTAATGATTCTTCATTTAAAAGTAGTTAGAGATACAAATTAGTATCTATCACGGTAAACTCACTTCGCATAGTACAAGGTAACCCAAAAAAGTTCTGCCAGTTTTTAAAGGTAAAAAAGAAAACGCTTGACAGTTTGTGTAACTTGTATTTAGTCTTCAAAGTTATCGGCATCTGCATCCAGCGCCTTCTACCTACGTGTCTCCAGTTGCTCCATGTTCTTGCTGTAGAACTCGGGGTTTGTTGATTGGTGTAAGATTTCCCACGAAGATGATTATCCAGGGAGTAGAAGAGGTGGTAATCGGATGGCGCAAAGTCAGGTAAATAAGGTGGATGTCACAAAGTGTCGCGCCCAAGTTGCTGTATGGTATCCATGATCACTCGTGCGACATGTGGCCCGGCGTTGTCATGGATGAAAAGTACAACATTGCGATTCATGAGTGTTGGCTCCTTCTGTCGTAATGCCTGTTGCTTATATTTCAGTTGTTTCGAGTGTATGTCTCTTGCGAATAACCAATTAAAATAGCGTTACTAAATTTGTCTGCGAATTCAAAATCTTCCATAATCAGTTCGTCCAAAGAGTGTTATTCTCTCTTAAAGTAAAGCACAGTACACCGAGATAACTTTTTAATAATACTTCCATTAACACTTAAGTTTCTTTCATTTACTAATATAAGGGTTCCTGTTGTCAAAATTTCTTAGGTATTGATCAGTGATATATTCTTTATCTCTGTCTATGATAGCATCGGTCATTGACGAAAAATAAGAATAATACATTAACTGTACAGGTAAAATACAGCAACAAATCGATTACACGTCTGCATGAAAGAAATTTTTACAAAACAAGAATCAATATTAATTCTGTTCAATCTTTCTTATCAAATTAGGAAAGGAAATTTTAACAGCCGCTTTTTAGGATCTTTTTGCATGAATGCAGATGTTGTACAGGGCTTGATCATTAGGCTCACCTTGATTCTAATTTTCATCAATGACCTTCCTTATATCGTCGGTTCTCAACTCTGTATTTATGCCCACGACATACATTTACTGTGTAAATATTAGTTCTGATTGATTCGATAAGTTCAAATTGATAAAGTATATAAAAAATAACTTACAGTCTCTTGATAACTGAGGCAAGAACCGTTTTGTTATTTTTAACGCCTCCAAAATAAAACAACTCTCTTGTAATCGTCTGAGAAAACACTTTTACCTTTCATCATCATCGCCACCAGGAGAATTACTTATTGCGCCGTAAGAAGTTAAGGTTTTACGCTGCCATGAAGTGAAGTAATTACATTGAAGCAATTGCTATGTGATCTGCTCTGAAATTTTCGGTTCACTGTGTCCTCATTGTCATGGGTCTTTACCTGTAACATCAGAATGAAATCTTCCTAACACTATATATTCTACGTCAAGGAGAGAGATGGTCAAGCATGTAGTAAGTAGTTCACTCTAAACCAGACTGACAGTCATACTAACATCTTCCACATTTTGTATTGTCATTTTGTGTTAATATATATTTGTTGTTTCTACCCTTGTGGTCGAATTGCTTTTTCGGACCTTAATCTGGTCCATAACGGTAGCGATGAAGATATTGAAGAAACGGATTCTACGCGGAATTTAAAAAAGCCTTTTGGCCCTCGGTCGCCCTTAACAGTGGTGACTAAGTTACTTTTTGGACATCAGCCATAACAGTGGTGACAAAGATATAGAGAAACGGATTCTACTTGTCGACCAAAACAGTTATCGAATTCTACGCTAGGGAAAAAAAATTCTCACCAAGTTTCCAGAACAACGGGCGACAAAGATCTGAATTTTACACTGAGAAAAAAGAAAAAATATTTTTCTCATGTACACAACTCTAGCTACAAATTTCTTAAGGAACAATGTTTTACACATAAAAGTGACCAGTATTCACAACAGTGGTTTTAGAAAACCGTAAATGCAAAATACAGAAAAGCTATAACAAGTTAATCGGCGTAACAAGAAAGGGAAAAATCTGTAAGTTTTTTTTAGTGATTTTTTGTTTTTCGTTTTGTGCAAAGAAGAAATGAAATAAGTCATTATTTTTTCCGAAGAAAAAAAGAAAAGATTTTTTGACCACCGTAACTATAAACCTTATGTACCTGAATAACGTTTTGTGGAAAAAAAAGAAAGGATAAAAGAGTGAGTTTTTTCTCCTCTTATCGTGACAAAAGATAGCTTGTGTTATAATTAAATTAAGTTGTAAACATGGATGACTTTAAGACAACTATGTTAGAGCTAATGAAAATGCAATTCGAGCAGCAACAAAAAATGAGGAAAGAAAGATTGGGCTCGAAGAGAAGCAATTAAAAATTCAACAGAAAAACGAATAAAAGCAATTACAAGAATTACTACTACGAGCAATGTCAAATAAAAGGTAAAACTCTGAAAATGAATCGGCGTTCTCGCAAAATGCTACATGGAGCTCAGTCAAAGACTTCACTTATGCACCGGACGAAGACAAAACCTTCGCGACTTACCTCAGAAGATATGAAGATTTATATAAGAATGATTGCGGGAATTGTTCAGACGCGAAAAAAGTGTGTCTACTACTTAGGAAACTACGGTCAAGCGAACACACTAAATTCGTAGACTACATCCTGATGAGGAAAACGAATGAGTTGACTTTCGGGGAAGCCGAGAATCTTTTAAGGGAATTATTCAGTTCAAAAATTCCCTATTCCTTCAAAAGGTGGAAATGTTTAAATTTAACAAAAAAGGGTAGAAGACTATATAGCATTTGCTTCGGTAGTAAACAAACACTGCGATGAATTTAAGTTATGTGCACTCAGCGCTGACTATTTTAAATATTTTCTATTCGTCCAAGGCCTGGTTTTGACTAAAGACGCGGAGATCAGACGAAGAATTTTATCAAAACTTGAGTGTGAACCAGAAATGACGCTACAAAAATTAGCTTAGTCAGAGATGTATGAGCGTCAAAAAGGACTCGAAAGATATCTAAGAATCTGGCATCGCTCACATACGGAAAGTACAACGAAAACACATTTTTCACCACCCCACCAAAAAAAAACAAAAAAAAACAAAAAAAAACATATCAAACCAATTACTTTACTGCAAAAAGTCAAATAAAAGCTCATAAGAAACCACCAAAAAAAACAAACTATGCTATCGCTGTGGAAGTCTGCATTGGTACAAAGATTGTTCATACTGCTATAAGACTTGTCTGTCGTGCAATAAAGTGGGACATAAAAATTCGCAGTATACAACAAAGAAAAAAACAAAATCTGAGTGAGAGCCACTAGAACTGACCAAACGAATGGGATAAATATACGAAAATACGTACAAGTGGAAATGTTAAACCAAAAAAAAAATCAGATTTCTATTGCATTCTATTGCCAGGTCGGTAACAGGAAGAAAAATCAAAGTCGAGTGGGGGGGGAGGAGATTATCACAAATGTAACGCTCAACGGGAAGTTTGTCATAAACATACAGAAAATTTAGTCGGAACTTACTGGATGCAGCAATTTGACCTCTGGGATTTACCGATAAATACGTTCTGTCAAAAAGTGGAAAGTTTATCAACCGTGGCAGAGAAATTGAAGGAGAAATTAAAGGAGAGTTTCTCCGACATATTTTCAGCCGGCCTCAGGAGGTGTGAAAAAATGGCGGCTAAAATCGGACTAAAAGAATAAGTACAACCCATTTTTAAGAAGAAAAGAAATATATCTTTGCATCATTAAAAAAGATAAACAAACAGTTGGATAGATTCGTGGAAACCAGTATATTGGCAAAGGTAGAATACAGGGTGTAAACGATAAATTGGCAGTTTGAGATCTCAGACTTTAAACCTTGATAAAGAAGGGACATTTAAAGACATTTAAGATTTGCGTATGTTTATTTAACTGTTTTATTAAATACAAACATTTTATTCTATGCGTCCACCTTCTGCGTCCACAACTTGCTGAATGCGAGCCCTAAAAGCACGACAGGCCTTGACAGCTAACTCTTTCTTGATATCGCGGAATGCTCGCCTTACGGAGGTCTTCAGTGAGGCCACACTGTTATGGGGGCGAGCATTAGAGACTTTCTCAACATCGCCCTATAACCAATAGTCGCAGGGGTTCAAATCTGGCGAACTAGAGGGCCAGATATTTGAGGGCACAAAAAACGGCAACTCTCTTCAAGAAGGTCTGCACTGTTTTTGACCCATGAGCAGGTGCAGAGTCCAGGATGAATATCATTTTGTTGGGATCATCATTCTTCTTAATCCAGGGTAAGAGAACTTCCTCCAGAATCTTCAGATATTCCGCCATATTGATCTTCAGGCCAACTTCAATGAAGTGACGGGGCATGACTTTCCCATCGCTGGCAATAGCTCCAAACACCATGACAGAGACAGGGTGTTTACTCTGCATGAGTGGAGGAACACAAGAAGGGTCAATGGCGATAACTCTTGAGTTTCTGCAGTTGGCGACTTCGTCTACCACGAACTTTTTCTCTCCACAAAAATGCGAACGGTACCACCATGGTGTTTCGGGTGATTGAGTAGCAAGTGGCTTCTCTCTTTACGAATGGTCTTAGATTTCGCGGTAAGAATGTTACGACATCGTCTGCAATATGACTTCATCCCAAGATCTTTCCGTACTGCATTAGAAATGGTCATTTGGCTACATTCCGCTTTTTCGCCTGGTCAACCATTGACTGTGATGGATTTGCTGCAATGGATCATTTCAAACCTTTTGGTGGGGATTTTATCACTTCTCGGGCAGTGAACCTTCATTTGCATGTCTTTACCTTCCCTTAAGTTTGCTACAATACGATAAACAGTCCTAGGAGTATAGCCAGTGTCTCTGATAATGTCAGATGTCTTATGCCCGGCGCGGAACAATTCAGCAATAACCATTCTATGGTTAAATGCTACACTGGCACTCATTTTGTTAGTATTTTTAGGTGGCTAATCTGGACTTCAGACTCTAAAGAGTACAGAAACTAACATTTCAGACTGATAATGCCGCTTTAAAAAACCTAAATTGCGTATTGAAATTACTGCCAATTTATCGTTTACACCCTGTATAGTCAATGGGCCGTACCTACGGTGTACGTAAAAAAGAAATCGGGAGAGATACGTGTATGCGCTGACGTCTTGAAAGGATTAAATGCAGCGATTAAAAATTATCACTATCCTTTCCCTAGTTCAAAGGAAGTATTCACAAAATTGAACGGAAGAAAATTTTTCTCACAGATAGACTTGCGCGAATCATACCTACAAATACCAGTACGAGGTTGTTGTGCATAAACACTCACAGAGGATTATTTAAGTTCCAGAGATTAGCATTCAGGATCAAGGTCGCGCCAACGGTATTCTAGCAAATAATGGACACTAAGCTCAGCGGACTGGATTCACGATCGCATATCTTGATGACATCCTGATAAACAACAAAAATGTTGAACAACACTGGGAGCACATTCAAAAGGTCTTCACGTGGAGACAAAATTATGGCTTTAAGGTAAAGACAAATAAAGCTGACTTCTTTATGAAGTGACAAAATACCTGGGCTATATTATTGACAAAGAAGGAAGAAGACTAGAACGAGAAAAAGACACACCAATAAAAACATGCCGGCTCCAAAAATATAGCCGAGTTACAAAACTTTTTGTGCTTAATAAATTATTATTAAGAGTTTATACCTAACATGCACAAGTTACGAGCACCTATAAACGCACTGTTGAAGAAGGAAAATGTGTGGAAATGGTCATCCGAATGTCAGAAAAATTTCGAAAAAATCATTAAAACTCTAACAGCAGATTTATTCTTAACGCATTAAGATCCAAAATTGGAAAAAATAAGTCGCGAGTATGGGATTGGAGCATGTATACTTCATAAAATGCTGGATTAGACAATAAAACCCTTCGCGCATCCGTCGAAAATGTTACAACCTGCCGAAAAAAATTACTCGTAAATCGAAAAGGAAGTATTGGGGATTATTTTTGCGGTTACGAGATTCCACAGATGTATTTACGGCAGATTCTTTACCTTACAGACGTACCACAAACAGTTACTGACAATATTTGGATAAAACAGACCTATCTGTCTACACTGCTAATAGATTATTAAGATGGGGGACGATTCTATTGACTTGAAATTAGAATATTTTCCATCAAACAAAATCGGATATGCAGACGGTCTTTCGAGATAGTATCAAATAAAACGGAGCCATAAGAAGATTCCGTAATTACAGCTTTACGACATGAGGTAAATATTAAAACATCGTTATGTTAACGACCTCCTCATCACATTACAGGAAGTAAGAGACGAAACAGTGAATGACGAATTTATAAAGGAAACGAAAACCAAAGTTGCAGGAAAAGATATGTACATCCGAAAGAGTTGTTCGTTATGTGATAATGTTCTGCTATAGAATAGGAGAGTAGTTATCCCAAAAACGGGACAAAAGAGAATCTTTAAGGATTTCCACAGGGTCCAACCAGAAAAGAAGAGGATGAAATCCTTTATGCGAACTTATGTGTACTGGCCAAACATGGCTCAAGATATGATGGACAAATGAATGGGCTGTTCCTTAGCAGCCAAGACACCTCCGATTACTCATAAGCCATGGCCTCAGACAGATCGACCGTGGTCGAGAATCCATGCAGTTTTCGCAGGTCTTTTAGAGGGTGTCTATTAATTGATTGCAGTAGAAAATTACAGCAAATAGCAAAAAGTATTTCGTTGTAGAAAACATATTTCTGAGATGACAATAAAGAACCCGTAAGTTCTCTGCTTAAGATACTTATGTAACACGTAATTGCCTTGTTTATGATTGCTTTGTAATATTGCATGTGAAAAAGAAAAAATGTAATCCAAAGATTACGGAACGAAAGAAATTATTATTAGTGGTAATCTTGGAAATCGCGATATGAGTTAAGTTTAAAGAAAAGGGAAAAAGAATACTGAATACAAATTTGTAAAATCTGAAAAACAGAAAAACTAGCTGGAAATCCAAGAGAATAGAAAGGAAAAATATATTTATGCAGCTGGGAGCTTTGGGCATTGTGGCTGGCGGAAGTGAAAAATATAGGTAATCAAAACACGGCTCTCGGAAATTTTTGCTGAGGTTAAAAAGATCAAATTCTTGTTAAAGAAATGAAGTGAATTATAAATTTCTAACGTAAAAGTTGGATTGTTTACTTAGTCAATTGAATCAGAAGAAGAGAAATTACGTCAGAGAAAATATTGTTACCTCATTGGTTGAACCAAGGGAGTGATATAACCCCACACCTTGAAATGTGGAGGCGGAAGTAATATAATTAGTCAAAGATTTGATTTGCACAGACACCCCGGGTTCATCATGCACCTCCCAAGACAAATTGGGACAAACATAAAAACAGAAACCCCCCGAGAGAAAAATCAGTTGTTGTTGCCGAGCGAAAGAGACAAGATGAATTTACTGCCGTCGCCAGCGACCGTCCACCCTACTTCAGCTGTTACCGTGAGGCATCGGTAAAGAGCTCTGAAAAGACTTGTTATATTTGGAAAATTAAAAGATCCGATTATTCTAAAGTGAAAACTTTCGCTCCGTTGTGAAAATTGAATTCGACGACTGTATATTCTGTTTCTGTTTATTAATTATTTCTTAATTTTTATATATATATAAACACACTTTCCGTAATTTATTCAGGCATTACAGAAATTATTTTATTTCATTTTTGGGGGCCGTAATTTGTTGTTCTTTTTTGTTAACCAAATATACGCGCGCGTCCGGCCTGGTTCGACGCGGTATAGATACAGCTAGAAAGATTTCGACGTGCCTTTCTTGGATCAGAATTCACAGCGTCGGCAAGAAGGAGCAAGAAGGACCCGAAAGTGGCCTCATCGCCTCCACTAGCTGTTTGCTTGCTTCGGCTTAGTTGAGTCTCTAGTCACTAAAAATGTAACACAATGTACATCTGCTGACTTTCAAGTGTTTTGTGAAAAATTCAGGTGAAACACATCAAATCTCCGCCATATTAACTAAGGTCGAACGGTCAAGTGGAGAGGTTTGTAGATACACTAAAAAGAGCATTAAGAAAAGCTTATGGCTTTACCAAGAGAAAAGGCATTAGAACAATTCTTTCAAGTGTATAAAATTACATTGAACAGTACTACGCCATCGGCACTATCGCCGGCGGAAGAAAATTAGATCGGTATTCGACAAGTTACTGCCAGAACAGACAAAGCAATCACCAACATCGTTCGTACCGAAAAGAAAATTTAATCCATGGTGGAGATTTTTTTCAAGGTTCAAAAACAATACATCCTATTGGTAGCCAGGTTCAATAGAGAAGCTGATCGGGAACAAAATTTACATAATTCAGGGTCCAAAGATCTCACATCAAAGACATGTTAAAGGATTCTCACGGTCTACCCCAGGAAGAGGAGGAAATAAAGGATACCATATTTGACACATACGATATGTAAAGGCCTCAAGGAGTTCCAGAACCACGGAAATCTAGCAGAAAAATAAAGCCTTTGATTATTAATCCAAAGAGGAATAAATATTAAAGACCCCTTCGTGGTAAAATCTTGAAATGTGAGTATCACGGGTCCTAACCTGAATGAACTCTTCCTAACACTATATATACTACGCCTCTCAAGAGAGAGAGAGAGAGAGTAGAGTTGGTAGTAGTTCACTCCAAACCAGACTTACAATCATACTAACATACTGTACTGTTATTTAAGAATATTATTGGTCTTGACATGACACCTCGGCTTCAGTCACTTTTGCATCATAGTAATGCACGTTCTTTGTGCCTTTTCTATAAATACTTTCATAGTAAACCTCCTGAAGAAAATTCCTTTATTGGACATAGCATTTATGATTATAATGGATGCACTAGAATAGAGTGGATGTGTGTTGTGGTGCTGGATGTATATTGTAGTGTAACTAATATCCGGTTAGAATAAAAAAAATATCGGAAACTCTCGATATTATTCAATGAAAAATGTTTATATATATATATAGTTATGTGAATTAATTAATATTCAAATGAGCGTGCACACGTGTATATTATTATTCAGGTGTTAATAAGACATTTCTCAATCTAATATGAACAGAGCTATATATATATATATATATATATATATATATATATATATATATTATAATAAATATACATATTATCCTAATTCGATTTCACGACTAGGTTTGAATAATGGACCTAATGATTGCATAAAGCATGAAACTTTGAATCCTGTCGTCGACGCAGTACCATATATATATATATATATATATATATATATATTATCTTAGTAAGAGTAAAGCCAAATGGAGTTCCAATCTACAGTTAGAATATACTTTACTAAAGTCGTCGATACCAAACAAAGAAGAAGTATTAATATTGTAATAATTTGATAATAGGTAGTTATATATACTATTGATTGTACTCGTCAACATATATTTGACTAGTGGTGTTGGAAATGATTTTTATGGAAATTTAAAAACAATTCATTACACTTTTACAGACATTTAAGTGGGATGTCGAATTGGAATGGCCAAGGTCGCATATCAAAAGTTAAGTAGAGTTTTAAGAGATAAGAAATTTTCGCTAGAAACAAAGACAAGAGTACTGGATTGCTATGTGATGTGTGTTCTTCAGTATTGTAGTGAATGCTGAACAATACCATCAAAGATGAAGGAAAACTTAAAGCAACTGAAATGTGGTTTTACGGAAAGATGTTGTGGATATCATATGAGCAATGATGAAGCTTTATGAAAGATGGAAACAAAAAGGAAATTAATACTGAGTATTAGGAAGAGGCAGCTGAAGTTATTGGGACAGGTGATGAGGATGGAAGGCTTGGAGAATCTGATACTTACAGGTCAGATAAAAGGAAACACAGACAGGGAAAAGCATCAAATAACATATTTGAAAGTCTTGAGCAGGTGGATGACAGAGCACATTGGGTGGAGTAACATGAAAAAGCGTGATAAAAGCTATTAGGTATAGAGAGACGTGGAAAGTCATGATCGCCTACGTCCTAAAAGAACATGCAATATGAAAGAAGAAAATGGGTGCCTTGATAATTTATCACGTAGGGGATATATTAAAGACCGGGGAAACAAGAGAAACTGGAAATAACCTGCTAAATGTGTTTGTAAAGATGGATGATACACCAGAAACAAAGATAGATGGTAAACGACAAAATTTAATTTACAGCAACGAAAGCTATGAATTTTTTGAAAGCCATTATAACACACATCCATAAGACATGGGTAGATGAAAAAATTATGTTCTGTATAAAATTCGTTCTACGCTGTGATTAGGTTAATATACGGGTAGATGTAACAGATACTATCGCAGAAAGTTGAATCGTAGAGTGGATTTAAAATTCTTAGCTTACCAATTGCGTTCACTTGCTCATTATTGCCCTTGAGAAAGGCATGAATTGACGTATTCTCTCCGACCCAGCTACGTGTTTACTAGCAAGGTTAAGTGGGCTTTCTAGTTTTGAGTTGAAACATGTCAGCACAAAAAAAGAAAAAAAAGAAAATTAATTTCAAGCCGTTGAGAAATCAACCTAATTCATATATAAGAAAAAAGAAAAACATAAAGAGACATGATCCTCTTCGTCATAAATGAACATGGCATTGTATTTATGAAGTTTAATTTATAATAGGAATTGATTCGTAAAAGAAAACTGACAAAACAAAATAAATGACGGGAAGTTTCATTACTAATTTCGTAATAAAATAATGTGTTTAATGAGTCAACTGCTGTTCGTTGCAGTTGCATAACTCGATTTCGCATGAGTCAATTCCATATGTGCCGCAGACGAAGGGCATAAAATGAAGTGTGTTGATCATATCCTCGCAAGTTGAGGTCTGTCTTAAACAAATGAACGCCACCGGCACTTTCTTCTACTCTGATATTCTTTCACCTTCAACGAACACTTGAAAAGCCGATCGGCGATAAGGAATGGGAGACAGAATCAGGTCTTAGTGAAGCTGGAAGTTTCTAGTCCAGAACCTGCATGTTGTCGGTAAATGTAGTCATCAGCGCCCTCATCATAAAGGAATCGATCAACAAAGAAATTAAATTCTTGGATACCAGATAAAGACGTTGACGCCGATGAAAATAAGTGTGTTTCGTGCTAAGAATTTGCCTTAATATAAAAATATAGTAAATATGTTTTATATTGAGTTAAGACTCTTAGACTTTTCATGTTATATCTTTCTTATTTTGTGTATGTTTATTTTATCATCATTTGATGGAAGAAGCTGAAGTCGTTTTATCCTTAGTTACTACTGACCTTCTACTAACTCACACCAGCAAACGTAAAAACGAAATTGATAATATATCTAGTCTTAAGTTACATTTTCTGGTAACTTTTGTCAAAGGTAGTTAAAATACTGTCATTTTGTAAATAGAAAATATTGAAAGAAAAAAATACAAGCAAAGGAAGAAAAACAGACACAAAAATATATCGATTACACTGAAGTAAGATTCTTCACGTCACAAGTCTAATAGAATCGGTTTTGTTGCATTCCAAATACAGCAGTAGTGGTGCATCTATAGAAAGATAGCCTGATCGATCTAGCTCTATCCAGGTTGGTATCGAGTTAAGAGTTTTCCATGTTCTAGACTAGTTACTATACTAATGTAAGAAATCCTAGTCAACCTAATTATGTACCCTATGTCTGAGGGAAGAAAAGAGATGAATCGACACCTTTCCCAAGATTATTTGTCCGGAAAATAATCTAATAGACTTTGTCATAATTTAGGGTTTCCGAATTTTTTAAATTGTTTACATCTAGTCAAATATTAGAACATGTGGTCAAATTTATGCTATAAAGTTTTTTTCTTTTTTTTTTTTTAATCATATCACTCCGAGCAAGGTGGTAATGCCACTGATGTGCAGGGGCTACGTAAGAGTGAAAAGATTGGACAAGAGAAAGCCAGAAACCACATCCTAAACAGGGAACAACGGATGAGCCTCTCTGTTCAATAGACGTGGGTGGAGTGTGAACCGGGCGATAAAACCAAATGAAGGGAAATAATTTTATGGTCATATTGTTAGTCTTCTGTGTGTTGTATCTTTACATAGCTCTCCAAACCACCCTAATATTTTCAGCTCTTAGTAAGTTTTATATATCATTATTTATTCTTATCCCAAATTTTGACATCCAATAATACATGTTTTCTATGAAGGGTACTCACTGATTTCTACTGCCTCTTTCATTGTGTTCTGTGGGGGTCAGATTCTACAAGCTCCCTTAACATGTTATGTGTCCTATTAATTTCAGCTGACTCAATGATTCTAATTATAAACGTTTTTTGCTTATTTTATTTAAATTTTTCTAGTTACTCACATGTTCGTCATACAAGTTCTCAGTATCATTCTGCAGATCTACATCAATGTTACCTCAAGTGACTTCGTCATCTCAGATTGTCCAGCCCTCATAGCCATAGAAGAGGACTGATATTATATAATAGTTTAGTACACTTTTCTTTATTTCTAAGTAAATTACCTGTTTCCTAATACTTTGGTTAATTGTGAAAGGCATCTATCGTTTTTACAGTGTGATTTCGAATTTCAATGTCACAGTTTCTGTCATTTGTTAGAACACCTTTCGCATATTTCTAAAGAGCTCATGGATTCACTGTTAATTCGACATTGTTATTGCTTCAAACATAATTGTTAGTGGAAAACAATATATGAAAAAGTCGCCTCCTGATTTTATTTTAGACTTTAAACAGGTTGCATTACCTCAATTGCTATGCACATTCAACTAAATACGTGTGATCAATAACGAATCAATGTAATATTTGATGTAATAAGTATATATATAAGCTTAGAAGAAAATCAATAAATAATTATCCAAATGTTTGAGAATTTTTCTTTTTATTTTCAACTGAATTTAAAGCAAAAATACGAAGTTTAGAACGGCTCATGATTAAACATAATAGACATTCATTGTCTCTTATATTTAACAGCATATGTTTAGAATATATATATATATATATATATATATATATTGCTCTGAAGAAAATGGAAGTCATTATACCTTAACCTTAACCTGAGTAATCTTTCGGACAAAACTTTTTCAAAGGTATTCATTGGTTTTATTAAGAATTGTTTATGCAAGACACAGGAGAACAGCAAAAGCTTAACCTACAAAAATGGGGAAAAGATGGAGCTCGTCTAAAAATAAATTTTAATCAAAATAATTAAAATGTAAGGGGATGTAAACACACAAATTCATAAGAGTGATAAAATGGAAAAAAAAAACACTCACAAACCTTCCAGTAACTCCAGGGAACGAATAAATCGCTCTTTCTGCCTACACAGGCTCGGTTTTGGATTTTAATCAAACATCTTCTAAAATAAGTAGATGATGAGCTGAACGAGCACAGTCCAGGACAGAAAAACATGTGCCCTCATAATGATCAGCACATACTTGGTAGTCTAACAAAAGGTGTTGACCAATAGCTGACTCCAGAACAGCCTGAGCTGCTCTTATAGATTGCTGAGGGCTACCCGAGTGAATGTTTGCAGGGACGTGCTGCGAAACCCGCGTGTCCAACCTAAGAGTGGTTCGTCCTATGTAAAGAGCATCGCATCGGCATTTAAATTTATATAAACAACAGAATTCCTGCGAAAATAGGACTACCTGTCTTTAGTAAAGAAAGTAAACACAGGTCTAGTTTGAAAAACAGCACGTAACTGCACTGAAAAATACCCGGACGAAATACACGCCGAAACCTTATCAGTTATAATCTCACATTTTCTACCAAGCCACGGCAATTTTAAATATAAATGACAGCGAGTAGGTCCCTCGACTAGTGGTTCTTTATAACGTTTGACTTTTCTGCCAATCACACGTTTTACTACATTTGTAGGATAACCCACAAAAACCGTTAGCAAGAACAGGACCCAAATGACTGCCCATAGCAACTCCGTCAGTCTGAATATACATTGTCCCATCAAAATTGAACTTAACTCCTTCAGTTGCTAACCGCATGCATTCCAAAACCAATACCTCAGGAAGGACAGCGGAGTCTAAATTACCTCTGTATAACATTTATTTTGAGCGTTCATTGTTTGAGAGAGTTGACAAGCCTCTAGTGTATTTGAGATACGTAGATGATACTTTCTCTATATTCAATGACACCGGAGATGCTGAAAATCTTCTGACTCAGTTTAATTCTTAACATCCTTCCCTTCAATTTCGCCGGGACGAGGTTTTCGTGACTTCAGTTTTTCGTAAGCCTACTTTTACTGGTTTAAGTACAAGCTGGAACTGGTTTGTTCCAAAGTCGCGTAAGATAGATCTGATTGAGACTCTGGTTCACAGTGCCCTTAAAATTTGTTCTCCTGTCTGTTTAGGCAGTGGACTTGTGCACTTGCAAAGTATTTTCGAGGCAAACGGTTATCCTACAAATGTTGTAAATCGTGTGATTGACAGAAAAGTCAAACGTTATAAAGAACCACGGCTTGCCCTCAGCGATCTGTAAGAACAACTCAGGCTGTTCTGGAGTCAGCTATTGGTCAACACTTGTCAGACAACTTAGTATGTGCTGATAATTATGAGGACACATGGTTTTCTGTTCCTGCGCAGTGCTCGTTCAGCTAATCATCTATGTATTTTAGAAGCTGTTTGTTTACAAATCCAACAACCGAGCCTGTGTAGGTAGAAAGAGCGATTTATTCGCTCCCTGCAATTACTGGAGGGTTAGTGAGTGTTACATTTTTTCCATTTTATCACTCTTATGGAGTTGTGTGTTTATACTCTCTTACATTTTAATTATTTTGATTAAAATTTATTTTTAGAAGGGCTTCATCTTACCCCCGTTTTTGTAGGTTTATCTTTTGCTGTTCTCTTGTGTCTTGCATTAACAATCCTTAATAAAGCCAACGGACACCTTTGAAAAAGTGTTATCCGAAAGGTTCCTCAGGTTAAGGTAGTATAATGACATCCATTTTGTTCAGAGAAATTACTTCTTTCTGTGAGTAGAAATCCTTATATATATATATATATTTATATATATATATATATATATATATATATATATATATAGCTATTATTATTGTTATAATAATAGCATTTTGCATAACTAAAGTTATCAAGGTTCGGTGTTTAATACACCATTATCAGTCAGTGAAATGTGGTTCATTTAATGAGTCATATATATATATATATATATACATATATATATATATATATATATATTGGTAACGAACTGTACTGGATCATATATATTTGTAAGTAAATTTGCTTATCAATTTATATATGACTAAATAAAGGAACCACATTTCACTGCCTGATGTTGGTGTATTAAACAACAAAACTGGATAGCTTTTGAGATTTTTTATCGTTTCAACCCAAACAAAGGGATACCACTACTGATGCGTACTAGAGAGTAAAACTTTAGGCAGGAAGAGAGTGAAGATAAAGACTAACCTATTACAGGGTCTGTCAGAGAAAGAGCAAGAGTAGAATGTGAATACAGGAGTGAAGACAGATGCGAAGGTAGAAAGAAAGGAAAATAAGTAGATACAAGGGGTGATGAAGAAAAGGATGAATTCAAGTGGATAAGCGATGAAAATTGATATTGAATTTTAATTCATGGAGTTGTAACCATCAGAAAAGCAAGTATATGAAAGGGAGTTTCCACAGGCGAGAAGTTCTAAAAAGAAGCTGATGCGTACAGAATTATCGCCTGCATTTGGTCACAGTGTGCTTTTATTATAAAAATAATAATAACTATATATTTATAGATGCTTTACTGTTGTACTGAGCACTTTTTATAAAAAGTAAACATTAAACTGTGGAATACATACTTTTAAAAAAAAATATATATATATATATATATACGCATCGTTCATTCAGCAATGAATTAGAGCACTTTCAGCTTTTGGGCGTGTATAATGATGATATACATACTAAAAAGTCTGCCTCCTCCACCGAGCGCCCGTAGCGCAGAGGTAGAATCGCCGACTGATGCCAATTCGGTCGGGTTTCAATCCTGGGGAAAAAACAATCGGCTGTCTAACCGCAAGATCAGCTGCGATACACACACACACACACACACACACACACACACACAATGTGTGTGTTTGTGAAGCACATTAGTCGTGCCAATGAACTGCATGCAACTACACATATTCTGTAATAGTGAAGATCTTAGAACGCTATGACAGGAATATTTGCTTAGTGTTTTCGCAGTTGTCTTTCGTCTCTTCTGTGGTCAATACGGGTGATTTCGAAATCTCTTTTACAACTCTGACACAAATATCTTCAGTTAATTTGATCCAAGGCAACTCGCACGAAGTTAGTATGAGGCACATTGACATTTGAAACGTTGCTCTTTAGCTTGTCCTTACACCTGAGGCATGTCTGTTGTTCCGTTAGTCCATTTGTCTACTGTAAAACTTGTCATATATGACGACTTTAGGTATTATATATATATATATATATATATAGGGAGATAATTATAGTTTTGAGAATTGGTAAAATGTTATCTTCTTATCCTTTCTTACTAAATTTATATTCATGTAAATTCTCGGTCTGTTTATACCTTTCTAAATATATTAATCGATATCCATATATTTATTTCCTAGTTTAGTCTTTCGTACTGCTGTCCTGTTCATTGCATTTTGCTTCTTTTCTGCACTTTGTTGATTTCAATGTCCATATAAAGAGAGTTTTTCGGCTTTTGATAAGGTCTCCATTTCACGTGTCTGAAAAAAAAATATAGAAAAAGACTACTGCTATAAATTTCGTTAAAAGGGATATCTTCAAAAATATATGTTCGTGGATCGAGAGACAATGATAAATTAATAAATGCAGAGTGGGATTGGGTCTCTTAAGATGTAATCTGAAAATTATTCGATCGATATATCTTACATATATCTGCTTTCATATTGTCAAAGGGATGTGATTCATTGCAACACTATATGAACACACTATTGTCATAGACACATACTTTAGGCGAACGTTTAATCTAACCGCACTGATGAGATGTAATATGCCGAAACAGGCTTGTATGCAGGTGATCTATTTATGCACTCTGGAGAAATGGCAATTTCATAAGCAGTAGCCATTTACGGCTTTATGCTATTTTCTCCGGTTAACGTGTTGAACGTTCTCGGTTAGATTACGGGATTGAACACTCTTGGCCGCTGGCGCATTTGCATTGTAAAAATATTGCACGCTATGAAATCTGCTTTTCTCTGACGTGCGCTGAGAGCTTGGCCGTGTGGATCTTGGATTGGTAACACACCAGTCGGGGTTTAGTTCCGGCTTGAAACGTACGATTAATCTAGCCGCAATGCTGAGCTGTGATACAGCGAAACAGGCATGTATGCAGATGATATACTATATATATGTAGTATGCATGTTCTGATTCTAATTTGTTAGTGTCTGTTAGTTTCAGGCCTCAATGCGATTGAACACATTAGTCGATCAACGATTTAACGATGGTTTCTTCTGCCAATGGAGATGCAAGTTTGAGTTCGCATATTTTTAAAAATAATAATAATTTTCGAATATTCTAGCTGACAAAACCAAATAAATATAGCTTTTAATAAATAAATAGAATGACTATTTAAATATGGGTATCCACCAGAATAAATTTTAAGCGATATCAATTTAACATATACATAAGTTAAGGCTTGTTCTCAAGAAAAAAAACTGTTCCAGACTCTATTTTCTGTCGAAGAAAATGTTTTATAGACTACATTACCCTACAAAAACACACGCACACAAACACATACCCACACACATATATTAAGTATATATGTTTTGTTAAAAGCAGCTTATTATTTCAGTATAATTTTTGTTGCGTGGTGTGTGGCAGTCGCAACAATTAACTCGACCGCGTCAGTAGAATTCAGTACTCATCTGGACAACTCACCGCAATATAATTACCATATATATTCGCGTATCATACGAATTTTGAAAACCTAATTTCGATGTTAATTTTAAGGAGGTCGGATCAAACACAAGATATACAATTATATATTATACGTATATATGTGGTACATTTTTCTTCTAAACAATTACCAAGAACTGTTTATAATGAATAGACTGATTCACTCATGATAATATGGCTCTTACCACAGCATAAATTGAAACTCATTTTCTTGTTGATGTTTTCAAAAATGATGATTAGTGTTGCATGTATAATCGGAGACGCCACATTCATGATAGTCTTTCATAAGTTTTCTATCATTCCTAGTGCTCGCTATTCTATAAGTGACTTAGTGTTTGAATCGTTGATATCTCTGATGCAATTTTGAATTAATGTTGTTTTTTTTCTATTTCGCAAATTATCATATGTTTTGAATTCTTTAAATTCTGTGGTGTTGCGAAACACCAGAGAATTTAAAGAATTCAAAACATATGATAATTAATGTAATGTAAAAAAACTATTTTTAATATTATCGTGTACTTGTTAAATTTGTGGAATAAAAAATTGGCTGACAGTTGGGAAGAGAGAAAAATATTTTTTTTTCCATTTACGTGTTCGAAACGGATTGTTTTGGGGTAGTTAAAGTTTTTTAATATGTAAGTAGCCAAAACAGAATGCCAGGATTTACTTGATGAGGTCAGGTAGGGTTAGATCTTCAACAGTTGTTCCTGGGAACGGATTGTAGGATCGCAAGACAGAAAGACATTACGTCATGTGAGTTTTCATTCGTCGAGCAATGGCCTCGCAAATCGTGTGGGTGGAAAATAATCTCATTAGTTAAAAGCTTGAGTCGGCTAGATCCCCCGAGAGGATTGGGGATGGCTATAAAAATGGAGACTCAGCAAGAATAAAAGAGTTCACTGGGTAGTTTTTGGAATTGCAGTCGAAATGTAACAACTGTAGAAAAGGTTCCCAAATTTTTCGAATTACGATTTGATGCCTAGAAACAGTAAGAATGCAGTAAGGACTTGTATGTGGAGCTTCTTTTTTAAATTAAAATCAAAACCTCTGTCACAAAATTTTACTTGATTATGTTTTTCCATTTCCGAAAAAAACTTTTATACATCTTGATAAAATGGAACTACATTCATATTCCAACCGACTTTAGCACAAATATCCATTAGGAAAAGCATAAATGCATTTCTTCAGCCCCTGTTATGAGTTATAAAGCAGAGGAGCTACCTCTCTAGATGGATAATTTTGATTTCAAAATCGGCTAGATGTGTTCCTATACATTACACAGCGGAATCAGTTACATAAAAAATGTATTTTCTGATTTTATTACAAGTGTTTTTTGTTACTTTGTTCAGAAAACAGTATTGTTTATAAACTTCAAAATTAACATTATTCCTCCAGATCAGGGATTTCCGATATAGAGAATATTTAGTTATATATTTTCAGAAGCCAAATGACAAAATACAGTTTGGAAAACTGCAATGATGCACTTTACTTTAGGATTTAAATCAAAGCCAATATTTAAAATGGAAAAAAAGATTGATAATTTGTGTTACATTATAATACCGCTGTGAAGATCTAAAAAAAGAATAATATTAACAAGTGGCTAAACACTAGAAAGTGCAAAATGTTAATATTAGCAAGATCGTTGTTGTGGTTGCAAAGAATCTCATTTCCACTTGATCAGCAAACATTAATTTGAATAAATAAATTAGTTTTTTATTAATATAACACTACCATCCTGATTTGTGATTACGTTTATTTCATTAATTGTGAATTTAGCATTCGTTAAGAAATAGCCTCCAGCAATTTACGCATTGATATTTCTTATAATGGAGGTGTACTCTTGAGTGGAAATTGCTTCTTACCGAGAGTTGTAGCTACTTTTGTCTACCTAAATTCATTTCTGCATTTTCTTATTCCTCTTCACTTTTATTATCATCTTCATTGTATTCTGCAGCCTCTGGTACATCAAAATAATATTTGGAGGACGAGATTAGATTTTTATTGCATTTGTCATTTATATCATTTTTATTTGAAACTGGAATCCTACGATCACTGAATCTTTCTTCTTGCAAGTAATGCCGGAACACGCTCTACAGTTTCGTCTACGATTACTACTACTTATGCCCAATTGGTTCAATGGCCAGTGGTCGTTGAATTCTCCAATCTATCAAATATCCTGAAATCATTTCTATCTGCTCTCCAAGAAATGCAATCTCTTTTCAAACTCAGACTAATATCCTTCCGTCTAATAAAACCGAAAACGACCGAATCTCATATTGCTTAAATATTTTACGGATATTTATTTTTGCGCGAAGAGATTTTTACTTTCTTGATTGTACATTTTCGCTTTCATTTGATGTATATATATATATATATATATATATATATATATATATATATAGTAAGAGAGAAATTAAGTAAACACACACAAACGTCTATATATATCTATATATATATATATATATATATATATATATATATAAATTTACAAACGAATATAATCCCAAAGGGATAAGTATTCACGCCGTAAACACACATACATATATATATATATATATATATATATATATATATATGCATAAATACATGATACTGAGAAACATATGCATATATTTATATAAATATATATAAATATATATATATATATATATATATATATATATATATGTGTGTGTGTGTGTGTGTTTTTAAGTGTATGTATATATACATATTAACAAATACAGTCACAACACACATGCATGAGTACATTCATATATACTGGAAAAACACTTATTCATTTTCAAAAGTAAAGGTACAGGAAAATACAGACACACGAATATATATATATATATATATATATATATATATACACACACACACAAATAAGTGAAACTTCTTCACTTTAATCATACATCCATACATATATATGTGCTTATGAATATAGATGCTTGTAAAATATATAAACGTGCATTTATGTTCATATACATCTATTTGTTATTGTGTATGCATAAAACTGAACTACCTACATACGCAATACGCACTAACATACACACACTTACTCGCGCGCACACACACACACACACACACACACATATATATATATATATATATATATATATATATATATATATATATATATATAAATATATATATATATACAAATGACGAGAACCAACAGGATTAAAATACCGAGCATTTACTTTCATTTAAACTATTCTCCATACAACATAGACCGTAGAGCATTATATAATTGAATAATTATAGTCGAAAAGAAGGGAAAGTTTACTCGAGCCAAAATCATCGCCCCGACTTCATTTTCTCAATAGTTGTTTTACGTAAAAATAGCGTGAATTGCTGACGTCAAACAAAATATGAAATTATAATTAAAACTTCGAACGTGTTAGAAAGGATTACATTTTTTTAAGATATTAACAACAATATATATTTCATTATATGTAAGCTGGGAGGAAATATAGATGTCGAGTCAAGGATAATTTTCCAATTGAGTTTCTCAATATCTGTGAGCGTCTTTAATCTGATCGATAGAGACATTTTGCCTCTACTCTGGAAGCGTTAATTACAATGTTTACAATGACCGGGACGATAAAAGCGAGAGAGGAGATTGTCAATCTAAAATCCATTTGTCAGATCTTACTTTGATAATTGTGGGATGTCACTGGCGTTTCGACAGTGACATCCTGCATATTTTGACGTAAATCAGGCGCCATGCATAAGATCAAAGAGTTCAATAATGTCATTGAAGGTCATTCCACGTAACTTGTGAATCTTCAATAGCATAATTTTTGCTTGTAAAAGGAATCAGATTTATTTTTTGTATATTTGAAGAAGCACGTTTCATTGCTTGATTTTTAATTGACAGCGATTGATTAAAGCCAAAAACTTTAATCGCCCAACTAAGTTTTTAATCGACCGAGTCAATCGGGAGAGTAAAATCTTAAAGGTTATATATATATATATATATATATATATATATATATATATATATATATATATATATATAATTGGTTAAATATAATAGACAATGAATGTTTGTTCAATCATGAGCCGTTCTAAACATCGTATTTTGGCTTTAATTTCAGCTGAAAATAAAGACAAATATTGATCAACATTTGTTATTTTATTATGCTAATTCTAAGCTTTCGGCTCACATAAACAATTTTCAAAGTGATTACAGGAACGTTAACATAAACCGTCAATGATGATATGAGGTTGTGTTGGTATAAAACATTGCTATGTGACAATAACAGTTACCAAATATTGTGAGAGAATTGGAATGTGATTTCATTAAATCTGGTTTGCTTTGATATAATATAGATTGCCTCCAATTTCTAAAAGTTCTTTTTACTGTGTGTACGTGTGAGACTAAAATCTGTCTACTATTACATACATGGTTTTATTAGAAATATTGTTTATTTTATGATAAATCCCCTTTAACTATTCTTAAGATGGACCGTTTGAGCCTAGAACCAGCGTGAAAATATCCAAATGCTGGACACATTTTGTCTTTATTTCAGCCTGAAATTAAAACCAAAATACGATTTATATATAACAATATGTTTTGATTGAATGAAAGGAAATTAGATTTGGAGGAGACATTAATATTTATAAGTCCTTCCTTTCTCCAGTTAACCACAGATTGGAGGTCTTTTCCAGAGTAGTTTCCAGTTCTACTTTGTCGGAGGCATCAGAAATGCTACCAAGACGAGAGTAAAAATATAAAGATGCCTAACTCTCTTTCTCCCTCTCTCTCGCTCTCTGTAACTCTTTCTCTCTCTCTCTCTCTGTCTCTCTCTACATATATATAACTTATAAAGATGACATTCGTAATGCAATTGATGATGGTAAGAAACAATGTATGACCGAGGATAAACTGTTGAACGAAATCTTCCGGATACGATTTGCTAGGAACTATTAGATTAGGCCAAATACTCTTCCAGAGCCTTTGAGCTTATAAAGATGGCCATTATTCTAAAACTTGTTGTCCGTCTTTGGAATATTTTGTGTCACAGTCCAAGATTTGCCGTTATTATCTAAATGCACTCATACAAATTAAGTCATGGTTGGTAATACATCGGCGGTAATCCTGAAGAAACGTAAATCATATTGTTTAACTGATCATGTGAAGTGCGAGGTTTAACACATTCGGCCTGCCCAGATTCTCTAATATTTTGCCCAAAGCAGTACGATATAAAATGGGCTATAGTTGAAGGACTTACATAGTTTCCAGATTTATTGAAGAGTGGTACATATAGAGTAGGACATACAACAAGTACTAAAGCAAGAAGCAAGTTTTAGCAGGGAACAAGAGCCAGTTCATGGGATTATTTCTTTATGACAATCGAAAGGATACGTTTAAATAGCAAACCTTGTAGAATTCTTGTAAGGATATAATAGTGCTAAACAGGAACGGAATTATGCGCATATCAGTCAGATGTTGATGTTCCAACTAAATAAAGATTACAATTGAAAGAAAATGTTAAGTTGGACACGTCTAAAAAATGGCATTTGTACCCATTTGTTCATGCAATTCTGTTGCACTGGAACGTCCCCAAATGACTACGAATGGCAAACAAAACAGAAAATTACGAGGATAAACCGAAATAAAAAAAACATGAATGCTGATAAGAAAAAAGCAGCACTGAAGTTACTTGAACTTCATCAATCTATAGCAAATATCAGCAATTACTCATCCTATTTATCCATCTAAGCCTATTCAATACATACAGACATATATATATATTGAAACAAGATATATATATATATATATATATATATATATATATTCGGTATATAACATAGAAAGTGATACAAAATACACATATTCTATCTATCGATCTATCTATCTATCTATCTATCTATCTATCTATCTATCTATCTATCTACCAAATGCCACTTATATATGTATCATCATTAACAATGCACTTCGGTATATAGCATAGAAAGTGATACAAAATACACATATTCCATCTATCTATCTATCTATCTATCTATCTATCTATCTCTTTCTTTCTATCTATCAATCTATCAAATGCCACTTATTTCACTATGATTAACAAATATGATATTATAGTATATATATATATATATATATATATATATATATACGGAGTGGTCGGCTAGTTATGTCACTAAGGCAATCATCAACGGCTTCCGTCATTGTGTATCTGCATATTTATTTATATCCATACTTCTTCTTCTTCTTCTTCTATGTACCCTGTCCCTTCAGGACGTAGGCGATCATGGTTCTCCACGTATCCTTATCCCTTGTAGCTCTTAGTATATTTGCTCCTGTTAATCCTGGAAAACTCCCGTTCAGTCATCCACCTGATCAGGCCCTGCAAATATGTTATCTGCTGCTTTCCTTCTATCTAGCCAGTCAGTATCAGGTTCTCCAAGCTCTTCTTCCTACTTACGTGTCCCAAGAACTTTAGTTGTCTCTTCCTGATGCTCAGTATCAATTTCCTCTTTGTTGCCATTCATTCCAAAAACCTCATCGTTGCTTGCATGCTCAGTCCACGATATCCGCAGCATTCTTCTGTAGAACCACATTTCCGCTGCTTCCAGTTTTGTCCTTATTTTCGATGATATTGTCCAGCATTCACTGTCGTATTGAAGAACTGACATCACATAGCAACCCAGTTCTCATTTCTTTGTTTCTAGCGAAATTTTCCTGTGTGTTAGTACTTTACTCAGCTTCTGGAATGCGTCCTTTGCCATGCCAATTCGCCTTTGGGTCTCTGTGTTGCACTTTCCATCTCCTGTTAGAACACTTCCTAGGTATTTAAATTTTTGTACTTGGTTGATTCTGGTATCCCCCACCTGTATTTGTCATTTTGGGTTGCTGATGACCATGCATTTATTTTTCTTGAAGTTTATTTGTAGTCCTTTTTTGTCACACTCCACCGCTACCTTCTGTAGGAGGTCTTGTAGTTTCCTTTCCGTGTCTGCAATCAGCGTTGTATCATCTGCATACCTTATGTTGTTCAAGTTGTGGCTTCCGATAACAAATCCTGGCGTGTGATCTAGTGTAGATGTACATATATCCATATCATCCACGTGTTACGGTGAATACATATCGACACACCCACATACACAAGCACACACACACACACACACACACACACACACACACACACAGACACACACACACACACACACACACATATTATATATATATATATATCAAATGCCACTTATTTCACTATGTTTACCTAATATGATATTATATATATACATACATACATATATATATATATATATATATATATATATATATATACGGAGTGGTATGCTAGTTATGTCAATAAGGCAATCATCAACGGCTTCCGTCATTGATTGTCTATGTTTTACTCTCGGCTAAGAGCAATTCACATTCTAATATAATTAGGCTCCGCTTGTTTTACAGCGTATCTTCATTGACTAATCGGACATGGTGAATATCTAAACCCTGTTTTCTAATCCTAGGTGCTAAATTTGTGATCATACTCAAATGTTCTCCCGATCGTTAACGAACAACAACAAGAATAATAATAGAAATAATATTAATAATAGTATTAGTATCACTCCCACACTACATCTTTTAGTATTCAATATCATTGATTTTAATGTTTGAAACTGTATATTTTGTGTGAATAAATATAAATTTCAGCTGAAAATCATCTTCTAAACAGATAACAACGTAGCCAATATCAATAGTGAGATACATTGGACACATCCTAATTTTTATAGAAAAGTATTTTAACTTGAAACATTGAAGGAGTGAATTCAGTGAATCAGGAATTGACAACCATGAGATAGAAAAAGTGGGAAGAAGCCTCATTAATATCGGAAACTGATTCACTCAGTGATAATAGGCTTGTGAATACGTGAAACACTCTAGAGATGAAGCCAGAGAAACCTTTCGTTTTAATGAAATAATTGGTAAGAATACATCAAAATCCGGAAGAGTGAAAAATGGAAACAAAGAATGAAAAATTGAACAAGAAAGACTCGAGGCATAAAAACCAAAATGTAAAAGAGCACTGTCGCAAACAAAATGTCATGGAATTGATAATGCATAGAACACCTTAAAAGTAAATGGAATCCTTTATCACGAAGTTCCAAAGAAATGTTTCTGAAACAATTATGTATTATCGTTTTTATACATGTTAACTACATCATAAATAAAGAAATATAAAAACAGAGATAACAAGACTGTCGAAAGTGTGCTAATGATAGCAGAACAAAGAAGTTTGTCGAAAAAAAATGAAAACTCTAGAATCTTGACATTCAGATCAATTATTCTATATAACCTAGAAGATTATATCTGGGTAATGTGAACAGCAAAATAAAAAAAAGACCTGTCTTACTGTATAAGTGGCTGTTTTAGCCGAGAACACTGAAAAGAAAAGAATCAAACAAAACTCCGTTCAAATGGCATGATTATTGGTAATATTAGCCGCTTTATTATAAGGAAACATTCCATCATTGATTGCTAAGAATGTTTTTTATCGTTTCACTTTAAGCAATGCGGTACCGCCACTGGTGCGCAGGGGCGACATAAGATTGAAAGTTTAAGCATGAGGAGTGCAAAGAGAAATACGAACCAGTTACAGAGGGTGTCAGAGAAAGAGTCAGAGAAGGACGGGAATACCAGTGGGAAGACAGTGGCGAGGGTAGAGAGAAAGACAAAAAGAACGAGATACACGTATCAAGCTACAATGAAGATTTTTTTCATCTAAATTTCACTTATCACTGTTTCATTTCTCTTTTCACATTTTTATATTTTTCCTATTTTTTTTACGAAGGATTGTTCACTACAACTTCCATGAGTCGTTCAATAAAGAGCTTTACTGATGAGGGATGAGATGTGAATGTAACATCGCAAAACCAAAAACCTAGACACGGCCGATAACACTTTAAACATCAACAACTTTACATTAAACCTCCTACAATCTAACACTATCTACAATCATTTATTACTCACAATACTAGAGTATTTACATCCAACTCCAAGACAATCGCAGTTGTAATTATGAATAAAAATAAAACCAATCACATTTCATACGGTGATTTATCAAATAAATAGCTTGTAATGTAAAAATACATACATTCACGATATATCACAGAGTTTAAAAGCTTGGAACTACGAGTATAAAAGGGATCTACGTTGGGACAACCCTTGAAACTTGCTCGTAATATACAAGA
This sequence comes from Ascarosepion bandense, assembly GCA_037127315.1. NCBI lineage: Eukaryota > Metazoa > Mollusca > Cephalopoda > Sepiida > Sepiidae > Ascarosepion > Ascarosepion bandense. The sequence goes on from JBBBDQ010001758.1 coordinate 1,230,544, forward strand.
ACAAAACTGGCCTTAAATCTGATCTTACAAATGCCACTCTACTAAGAAGTTATCGGATTTTATTTTTTAAGAGTCACTTGAAGTATCTTTTTGTTGTTGTTGTTGTTGTTGTTGTTGTTGTTGTTTCTTTGATGGTTGTGAGTGAAGACGAATAAAGCAAACTGGAAGGAGAGGAAGAACGAATGTGTGACGCGACCTTTGTATATCCGGGTCTTGCTTGAAGTTTCTTCTGTTACATTTCAGCGTTTCGTCTCTGTACTGCTCATATCTGACTGCCTTTGGCCGGTCAGGAGACGTGAATAATAATGAAAACTAGTCACGTGGTCGGCTCGAAACCGCTTGCACATTTTTTAGGTTTTAAGAAAAAATGAATTGGGTCATCGATCAATTTGCTAATTTCTATCCAATCAGAACCCAGAATCTTAATTTTCACACCGACTTGTGAAGTTTGCCTTGGTCTGGGTTTTTTCCAAAGTATTTTTTGCGGGTGATAATTTTTACTTTTTGCGGTTCAGTTAATTGCTGGATGATATAGGAATTGTATCCTATAAAGTACATAATTATTTATGTCGAAAATACTTGGAGGAAATCTTGATAACTATTTTACAAGCTCAGAACAGACTGCAAAAAATACTATATTATATTATTAACCTTTATTAATTCCATTCCTAAAGAATCTAATAGGTGCTTATCTAGGGCAACCAGTGTTTGGGTAAAAAACACCGCCTAATGGCCATTCGGACAACCACGAAACGTAAATAATATCTGTTAGGCATACACAAAAACACATAAAAGTATATATATTATCATCTGAATCCCTCATGGACATGCTTACATATTTATGTGATACATTCTTCTTCTTCTATGTGCCCTGTCCCTTCAGGACGTAGGCGATCATAGATCTCCACGTCTCCCTATCCCTTGTGGCTCTTAGTATGTATGCTCCTGTTGCTCCTGGCAACCCCCGTTCCGTCATCCACCTGATCAGATCCTGCAAATATGTTATCCGCTGCCTTCCTCTGTCTCTCCTTCCTTCTATCTGTCCAGTCAGTATCAGGTTCTCCAGGCTCTCCTTCCTCATTGCATGTCCCAGGAACTTCAGTTGTCTCTTCCTGATGCTCAGCATCAATTTCCTTTTTGTTGCCATTCTTTCTAACACTTCGTCGTTGCTTGTATGCTCAGTCCACGATATCCGTAGCATTCTTCTGTAGAATCACATTAAGGCCGCTTCCAGTTTTGTCCTAATTTTTGATGATATTGTCCAGCATTCACAGCCGTATTGAAGAACTGACATCACGTAGCAGTCTAGCACTCTTTTCTTCGTTTCTATTGAGATCTTCCTGTGTGTTAGTATTTTGCTCATCTTCTGGAACGCGTCCTTTGCCATGCCAATTCGCCTTCGGATCTCCGTGTCGCACTTTCCATCTCCTGTTAGAACACTTTCTAGGTACTTAAATTCTTGGACTTGTTTGATTCTGTTATCCCCCACCTGTATTTGGCATTTTGGGTTGTATCTTTTTTACGATACATAAAACACTATTTATGTTTTTTCAGTTAGACTTGGAATCCGTAATTCTTTGAGAGCTCCGAAAAGACGTCGTCTTTGCTTGTGTTTGGAAAACCTTAATTATACTAACACTGGTCAACAAGCCAACAGAACGAAAAGCGTGATTGATCAATAAAAGTAAAACAACATCAAAATAAAAATACCAGTATTCATTTTTAAAGTGTCTCATTCTCTGATGAAGCTATAATAACAGTGAAACATATTCGATTAATAACCTTTTTCCCATTTGTTATTTAACTTACCATACGAATGTAAGTTGTAGAAATAGTAAAGATTACAATATTGGGAGATAGGTAACGATTGACTGTAGGGTAGAAAATGTTAACATAGTAATCGGGGAAGTATCAGTAAAGAAGTATGTTTAAAAATATTCGGTTATTGGGTAAGAAATGAGTGTAACGTCTTTCTTACTATCGAACATCCTGTGGCCATAAGTGTACCCATTTCTTTTTTAAAGGAGAAATGTATTACTAATTACTTTTCCTTTTCAAATGAAATGTAATGAAAGAAAAATGCAAAACATGGCAGCCGAGTCTACCGAGAAACTTATATTTCATCATTAATAATCATGGGACGAGTCCAAGTTTACAGAATGAATCGTATTGTCCTTGATACTATTCCAAGCTCTGTACCAGTTGAAAATTATAGACATTAATGAAATACCATGATGCATATTCATTAACAATCAACCGCTATTTCTTTCATAATCAAGCAGATTTTGTCTTGCAAAATAAAACGTTCTTTTGTTTGAGAGCAAAAATCATTAAAGTTAATCTTGATACATCGACTGTTTAGAACCATGGTTCCTAAACCTGGTGTAAATTATCCCAGTGGGGTAATGAGCCCATATTTTGTGGGTAATGGATGTTTGGTTTGGGAAGAGGCAATCGGCTTATAATTTCACACTGTGCCAAATTATTAACTAGACTGCATTTAAAGGAAGAATTCCCCCTAACCTAATAATTCTAACAATGAATGGGTAAGGAATCTATATCTTGTGAGTGAAGATATCACTCCTGATGAGGACTATCCAACAAAAGAAGAATTTCTCACACTCAGGATGAAAAATGCATGGAAGCCTTGGTCTGATCTCTCGTCTGCAGATAATACCAACCCGAGGCTCTAGGATTTTCTCATAGGATTTTCAACCACTTATCTATGTGAACAAGCTTATTTTTACTCTCCTTGGAATGAAGACCAAGAAACGTAGCAGACTCAATGTGACAAACAAAACCTGAATAGCCCTTTCAGTCACAAAGCCAAGAATAAATAAACTGCCACAGGCAATACAAGCCCAACACTCACATTAAGAATCACGGCTAGATTACGAGTAAATATACCTCTGATTATTATAAATTCGTACTGTTGTATTAAAAATTTTCCATTAACTTTGTCTGCTCTTGATGTATAAAAATATAATTACTTCTTTTCCTATATTACGGATATTTGTTCATTCGGGTAATGAAAAATAGTGAAATTGTATTTTGGGGTAATCGCGGCAAAAAGGTTGGGAACCTATGGTTTAGAACATTTAAAGCATATAACTAGTGATTGATTTGTCTCTAAAATGTAAGAGGTAAATCTTATTTGCGCTTTTATCTTTAAAACGAGGGCAATACTAACAATCACCAACATTCACTCCCCTGTAAGTTTTACTAATAATAGTACAAATAATAGTATTTTATCACCCATTCCACTTCAATTTTGCAATTCATTCAACTAAGCTAGCTTCCTCAAAATGTCACTTTCACCTACGATATGCCCAGCGAGAGTCAAATTTTGAAAACTACTTAGTTTTATTATATATTCAAGAAATTTCAACTGTCACCTTGTGATTCTAAGTATAAGCGACCTTTGGATTTTAATTTTTCTCAAAACATTGTCACTGAACATGCCCTCAAACTAGGATATTTCTATAATCCTTCTCTAAAAATAAATCTTTTGCCGCACGTTTTCTCTTGAAGCTAGAGCAAATCCTTCAGTATTCACTGTCATATATCTGGATTAAACTAATCATTCAGCACTATTTAATTTCTTTCTATCAAAATGTTTCTGTTTCTTATAACTTTGCTTAGAAGTGATATTTAGTGGTTCTACAAACTTCGTTGTTCTTACGGATTTCGGTGCTAATTTCTACTTCGTCAATTAATATTTTTCTTGATGTACGAGCTTGATTTAGTCAATTTGTTCCAGGCCTGACATATAGATGTCACTACTAATAAAAAGGCGATATGATTTTTATGAAGTACTAAACTCTAAATGGCATATGACAAAATTTGGGGCCAATAAGATTATTGGTTTACAAATGACAGTTATTTAAGAGTAGGTACTGCTGCAAATCTTCAAAACAATAGAAAATCTGAATTTCGTGTGTTGATAAAGCGTTGCTTTCTGATGGCAGAAATTGCTGTCCAAAGAAAGCAATGGCTTGATAAGTGTCATTTGGAATCTACTCCGTCGGAAAAAAACGGTTAATTGGTGGTATGATGAATTTAACGTGCTTATACAGACACACATGCTGCTGAACGCTCATGTTGCCCACAATTGGCAGTAATTTCGGAAAACAACAAAACATTCCACAAACACGTTTTGACCGAACGCAAATTGAATTTGTGTGGGAATATACAAGGAGCTGACAATATCAGAAGGCAATGTATTTAATTTTGAATGAACATTGGTCATGGAGAAAGCTGTGTTTAAAGTGGATGCCACAATTGCTACCAGGCGATCAAAAACAATAACGGGTCGACGATTCAGAGCGTTGATTGCAACTTTTCTAATGCAACGAGAAGTATTTCTTAAGTAAATATGTGATAATGGATAAAACATGGATCCATCACTTCACTCCGGAGTCAGATTTGTAGTCAGCTGAGAGAAAAGCAGCAGGTGAAAGCCGTCCAAATTGGCCAAAGACGCAAACAAAAGCGGGCAAGGTTTTGCCGCTGTATTTTTGTTTATCGATTACCTTGAGAAAGTAAGACACGTTAATAGAAAATATTGTATAGCATTAATGGTGTGTTTAAAGGAAAGAATCGACAAAAAGCGGCCAGAAAAAAAGTGATCTTTTACCGTGTCGATCGCAACGATGGCAAAACTACATGCATTGCACTTAGAATCGCTTTTGCATCCACCCTATTTTCCAGATCTGACTTACAGCGACTAATAGTTGCTTACAGTCCTTAAAAATGCTTTAGGGAAAGAAATTTGGCTACAATGAAGACGTGATATCGGAAACTGAGGCGTATTTTTCATTCCAAAGACAAATCGTTCTACAAAAAAAGAATCGAACATTTAGAGAAGCGTCGCAATCAGTGTATCAGCCTAGAAGGAAACTATGTTGATGAATAAAGTCGACTTTTGCTAAAAGCTGTTGTTTTATTAGTTAGTCTGGGGATTTATTGTGTTATGTGTGGATTACAATTTCTCAGGCTTTTTGTTCATACTGACAACCATGTATTCTATAAAAGTTTTACAGTGAAACCGATCACCCTTTTACAGTGAAACTTCTACTCCAAACAGTTTCTTTCCTCGTACTTCCGACTGTGGAATTCTCTTCCACACGATTGCTTCCCCGACGGCTACAATCTCCAGGAGTTTAAATATAAGGTCAATAGACACCTCCTAACACACTAACCTGCTCCCATTCTATCAAACACTCTTCCCATCTGCCCAACCCTCATGCTCGGTATCCTTACTCATCTGTCACCTTCCTGCTGACATTCCCTATGTCTAACCACTCCTTCTCTTTACCTTCCCCTATGTAGCCCCATGCTCAATAGTGGCAGTGGAATGCCTTGCTTGGGGTGAGATGATTAAAAAAAGTTAGGTGTAGTATAATAATTTTTAATTGATAAGATCACATATCAACTCTTGTTTACCTATCTGTATACAGGAATGGAATATTACTGTCAAAACACGTTGACATTATTGGTAGAGTAAAGGAGAGGGTGATTATACTGAATGGCAGTTCACTAGCAGTGTATCTACTTCACGCAGCGTCGTTGATATACTATTATTCCCAATGTTCGTTTTTGTGATTACTCATCATTAACTTTTTAGGGTTAGAGCAATGAATAACTGCGTGCAAATATTTTTCTGTATTTGATTGAAATACTATGTCTTTGTTGTATGTCTTGTTTATATGAAAGTAATTAAATTTATTAAGTAATAGCATTTTTTAACGTAATCAATCTGGAATGATCTATTTGACAAGATGGTTTGCTTCTGATAGAATATTCGAGCAACAAACTTTCAGGCTACTATTCAAAGAGTGATCCGTTCAAATGATCTTTCTTAACTCTGTATATGTTTGCATTGGATTAATATATATTTCTATTATATGATAAATTTATATGCTGCTTAAACAAACAAACAAACAAAGAAGAAAATTTTGTCTAAACACTTTACCTCATTCCGTATGGTATTTTATTAACTTTGCTATTCTAATCGACATTTACACACGGTCTTCTCATTTATGGGACGTAATAAAAAGAAAAGCTTTGAAAATCTAATATTCACAGGATAAATAGGGGGAAAGGAAACCCAATGCGTGACATACTTGACGGGCTTGAGCACGTAGAGGTGGATCGGGCTTTGGGAGCGAATCCAAAAGAAATGTGCGTTGTGGGGCTTATGCGCGTAGTGGTGCAGTGGATATCGACTCGGAATGAAAAATCGAGGAGGCGAGTTCGAATTCCAGCTGAATTCCTTCCATTCAAATATCCTTGGGAAAGCTATTAATCCGTTTCTTCCTTCCAGTTATGGGTTAAATAACAGGACAGATTAGGTTCTATAGTCTTGGCTGGCAACCAGTCCACCGCAAAAAGCAATGGCAACCTACTGCGGGATAATGTTCTGCCTAATCAGTCATGTCTCTTTCGAGACATGGTCGCTCAAGCATGTATGGCGTATGGCATTTAACTAACTGACCATGAAGAAAAGTGTTAAGAGTGACAAAGGACATGGCAAGTGAGAGCGCATGATCGCCTACGCCTTGAAGGGATACGATACATAAAGAAGAAGTATTCTTTTTTTTATTCGAAACTTTTTGTCTACCCATTTTTGTTGTACTTTCTCAGCTCTTAATTTATTTTCCTCAGTTATTATCTTTTTTCTGCTATTTACGTCTTCGCCGTCAATCCAAAAGTTCGTAATTGACGTTTTTGTCTGGATCTTTTTAGGTTTCATATCTTCCGATTATTTCCCCTTTGTTCGTTTATCTGACTCACTTTGGATTTCTCTATGCATATCTCTTTCGCCTTTTCTTCCAGCAAACTCAACATTCATTCATCACAATGTTTTTATTACTGTTTTTTTTTATCCAAGTCCTTCTATAACTCTCACTCCAAGTTTTAAAATTAGTTTTCCTAACGTCTTACTTCAGCATGATAAAAAAAAATATCAAAAATAAAGAAAAGTTTGCGACTTGATTAAGAGGATTGCTTGAAGATAGTTCATTTTTAAGCCATCTCCAACATCCAGGACCCCTCAACACAACCTAACCTATACCGACACGAACTGACCTCCTTAAACTCACTAGGCATAACCCAACCACCAAACACATACCCCCAATACAACTGTACTTTCATTGTCTCCCATCCCACAGCCGTTAAAGGGACGCTACGTTTTGCATTTCTTTTATTTTCGCGAAGCGCCAGGGCCATATATTTAACTGGGGTAAATGACGTCTTCCCGCAGCAACTGAAGCAAAGGGCAGGTCATTTTGCTAGCACTACGGAGTAATAATGTACACACGCACTTGTACACATCATAAAACATGTAGAATTTTAGATTGGCCAAGAGATGCTTGCCGACACACGGAACACAAGTTAGACGTTTGTTAACGTATAGCTGCACATTCTTACATTTATCTTGAAATTACACGCTTTCAAACAAACGCCTATAGAAAATATATAAGCGCACAAACTCATGCTTGTCATAAAAGCTCTTTAAATATTTAATTCACTCAAAGTACATGTGCTTGCTGCTACCAACTATCTTGTTCATACATAAACCAATATATGTATTAATAATGTAGATACAAAAACTATTTGGGAAATCCACTTTTCATTTATAGAAATTTTATTCATTTTCTGTCTTTCTAATACTATCAATATATATAGTATCTTACGTCTAAAGCACAACTTGCAGTTTCATGCAATATGCAATCATCATGTGCATATTATGACATTTAGAAACGGTCAGTTCATAACATGCACCTGAAGATTGTATCATGCACGAAATTACGAGACTTGCTAAAAACGTAGGATAATATGTATATATATATTGACAAATATTTAACAGCTCAGTTATATTATATTGAGCACTGTTCTATCAACAATGGTAAATATGTATGTGTGTGTATCTACATATTTATTAATATCCATACTTCTTCTTCATCTATGTGCCCTGTCCCTTCAGGACGTAGGCGATCATGGTTCTCCACGTCTCCCTATCCCTTGTAGCTCTTAGTATATTTGCTCCTGTTAATCCTGTCAAACTCCCGTTCAGTCATCCACCTGATTAGGCCTTGCAAATATGTTATCCGCTGCTTTCCTACTATCTAGCCAGTCAGTATCATGTTCTCCAAGCTCTTCTTCCTCCTTGCGTGTCCCAGAAACTTCAGTTGTCTCCTCCTGATGCTCAGTATCAATTTCCTCTATGTTGCCATTCTTTCCAACACCTCTTCGTTGTCCACGATATCCGCAGCATTCTTCTGTAGAATCACATTTCCGCTGCTTCCAGTTTTGTCCTCATTTTCGATGATATTTTCCAGCATTCACTGCCGTATTGAAGAACTGACATCACATAGCAATCCAGTTCTCATTTCTTTGTTTCTAGTGAAATTTTCCTGTGTGTTAGTACTTTACTCAGCTTCTGGAACGCGTCCTTTGCCAGGCCAATTCGCCTTCGGATCTCTGTGTCGCACTTTTCATCTCCTGTTAGAACACTTCCTAGGTATTTACATTTTTGTACTTGGTTGATTCTGGTATCCCCTACCTGTATTTAGCATTTTGGGTTGCTGATGACCATGTATTTAGTTTTCTTGAAGTTTATTTGTAGTCCTTTTTTGTCACACTCCACCGCTACCTTCTGTAGGAGGTCTTGTAGTTTCTTTTCTTTTCTGCAATCAGCGTTGTATCATCTGCATACCTTATGTTGTTCAAGTTGTGGCTTCCGATAACAAATCCTGGCGTGTGATCTAGTGTAGATGTACATATATCCATATCATCTACGTGTTACGGTGAATACATATCGACACACCCACATACACACGCACACACGCGCACACACACACACACAGGTGTAGGCATATTAGATCCTTTTTTAATTCTTCACATTCACACATGTGCAAAGGCACTCACACATACGCACACACACACACACACACACATATATATATATATATATATATATATATATGTATGTATATATATGTATATGAACCTGATCATTTATTAACTCATTATAGCTGGAATTTTAGAAAAATATAATTGGCCCCTACACTTGGTTAACATCAAATACAGTCGTCGGCAGAATCTCCAAAATATGAGCTTGCTCGAGTGTACGTTGGTTCTTGATAAAATGATCCCAGTATATCAAAGAAAAATGTAAAAATGAAAATGAAATTAGACAACTGCTTTAGTTATAAAAATAAATAATAACTTTATAAAATCATCTTCACACTACTAGTTACTCAAGTCACATGTGAGATGACACTTTGAAAGATAAAGGTCATTCAGGAAGGAAATGTTCTGAGGATCGTTTGGAATCGTACCTATTGCTATTCACGGAAAAAGAATTGCTAAATGAAATCGATACAAACGCAATTATTGGCAGATTCGAATGATGATCTACTGAACACAAACGATTGCTATTAAAATAATGAACTGATAACTACAATGAAAAGTCATTTACTTCTACATGATTCCCTTTCATCTCTTATCCTTTCTTCGACATCTACTGTATCTTGTTTTTTCTCTCAGTGTAATCCCCTTACGCAACAAAGGAAGCCTTATAATGGATTTAGAATTTTCTAGTCTAATGTGCCAGTGCGAACACAAAGGACTTGGCTGGAAATTGAACTCAATATATCAATCCTGTAGACTATGCTTATAGGCGCACACTTATAAACACGTTCTGTACCACCTTGTATTAATGGATATCTTAATTTCGATGAGATAAACTGCCGAACTGTAAAGTTTACCATACGCTGGTCGAGGTTAAGAAATATTACAATATCATTTTGACAGAGAAGAAACGTTAAAAAATAATTTTAAAAAATTTCTATTTATTCATGCACATGCATGTTATATAAGAAACGTAAGGCAAATTTTAATATATATATAACTATCATGCATCAGAAATAAAACCCAAAATATTCAGTAATTATCATTTAAACAATTTACAAAAAGCAATATTTAAACATTCATATCGTTCTTTAATCATGTCTAACTATGTAACTCAGCTTATTCATAAATATATGTGACTGTTTATAATTCAGTTTTCTCCAATATATATAATGTTAACATATGTATAGTTCTCATTTGAAGTTAAGTAACCTTAAACCTGGTCAGAACCTAAATGAGAGACCACTCGGGAAACTCAGGTGCTGTAAGCAGGAGGTGTACTAAATATATCTAAGTAATTCATCGTGAAGGGCCTTATTTAATATTTGTTTTATTAATAGAATCAGGCATTTTTTTCACTGAAAATTTTGGGATAATAATATAGATACTGGTTGCAAATAGCAAAGAAGCTTTAAAGTAAACGTCTTTTTTACATTGTTCTTATTTTCTTTATCACTCGACAAATGCATTTTAAGAAAAATAAAATGAATATAAATTAATTTCTGTGACCCAAAAATTAAAATAATCAATTACATAGTTACCATTATGCAACTCCAACATTAATATTGGGTTATCCTAGAAGTTCGTGCCAATTTTAAGTTGTTCATGTTCCAGCACGTCAGAATACGTACAATTTATCGACAGATGTAATTTGCTTACATATTCAATGAAAACGCACTTTAAATTATCTCTTGGGAAAAAAAATTAAAAATTACTTGATTCGTGTCAAATTTGAATCCATATGAAAATTGAAGATTATAAGGTCCCTTTAAGACACTAAATTTTTTTATTAAAGGCAAAAATGCCTCCCAAGCAAGGGGAAAGATGTGCTGCGCACGGTGAAGGTACTTTGGCAGACAGAACAGTACGGAAGGAGTTTGCTAAGTTTAAATTTGGTGATTGTAGCATTACTGATGAAGAGTGTTTCAGGAAAAAAATACTTCAAATATAGATAATCAAATCCAGACAGTGACTGAGTATAACTCGCATTAAAAAGGGTGGGAATTAAAGAAATTCTTTAAATTGATCAAAATCTACCATTCATGGGCATTTAGTGAAGCTTGGATACACGAATCTCTATAGTGTTGTATACTTCATGATCTGACTGAAAAGAAACATTTACATCACATTTCCATCCGTGGTTTTCTGTATGAATCAATTACGAAGTTAATTACCATTATGCAACCGAAATATTAATATTTAATACATGTAATAAATTATTTAATAATTTATAAAACTAAATGCAAAGTAACGGTTCAGAAATACGTATTTTCTATGAACATAACAGATAACCTCACAGTAAATACATAACGCACAACCAAATATATATTTTTAAAAAAGACCTATAGATAATAAAAATAGCAAGTTTCTTTATTAACGCCGCTGTCTCATGCTGACAACTGACACGAATCTGAACGCAAGTGACACTTAAACATTTGAATCTGAATAGGAAAAATGTATAAAATAATGTTAATGGATAAAACATTAAAAACACGTTTCGATGGATAAATTGTCGTAATTTTATATTTTTGATTTTGCTTATGCCTGTTGTTGATTTTGCTGAATGCACAGTGTGTTAGATGGGCAGCGTTTGTGAGAAAAATAATACCATGATGTAATTCACTTTGCCAGAAATTTGGAAATACCCTGCTGTAATGCTCGGAACTCACGCCGGAAGCTGCAATATGAACTTTTCAGAATATTTGGCTGTTAATCTGGGGACAGTGCAGAGGATACAGACATTTTTGAATGAGATTAATGGTGATTACGAAGGTACGACAGTTTTAAAACAAGTGCTAATCGTTCTGATAGGAAGAGTTTCCAAATTTGTTGTTAGGTGCCTCTGACTAAAACCCGGATATATAAATCATGTGCATTGAGGAGGTAGGGTTGCTCTGGAACAAGTGGATAGCTGCTAGAAGACCCAAATATTTATTTAAATGTAGCTTTAAGTATTTAAAAATACTTTTGTTTTATTTTGGCAAATGTATCTGTTCAATGAATCCAATGTCAGTGTTATTTTTATTTTTTGCATAATTTAGCCAACAATTAATCTATCGCAGAATGTACATATCCAATAAAAACAATATAGTTCACTCATCATAATTGTTTAGGTTGTACTTATATATTATTATTATTATTATGTCATTTTTCATCATATTTCGATTTCTGCTTTGGTCTCACTACCAACCAAGTCTGCGGGGAGACCTAAGGCAGGTAGTGGCGTGTTGTTATGGCTCCATTTCATGTTTTTCTATCTTCCCTATCATCCTCAGCATTACATAGATAAAGTTTTCCTTAGTGTGTCAGCTGTACTTAATAAGACAATTTTTTGTATGTCTCTTAAGCTGGGGTTTCCAGGGATTCTTTCAATGTGTTGTTTTGTTCCATTTTTTATCATTCCAAGTGCACCTACTATCACTTACACAACTCTTGTTTTTAATTTCCACATTTTTTCTATTTCAATTTCCAGGTCTTTATATTTTGACAGTTTTTCAAATTCCTTGATTGCTATGTTACAATCCGCTGGACAAGCCATATCAATTAATAGACAAGTTTTCTCCTTCTGGTTTTTAACAATAATGTCTGGCCTGTTTGCTTCAATTTTTCTGTCTGTGTAGATGGTGTAATCCCATAGAATGGTTACATCTTCTATTTCTGTAACCGGTGCTGGATGATGTTCATACCAGTGTTTGTTTACAGCTTTTCCATAATGTTTGCACATTGTCCAATGTAAATATTGCCCAACTTTATCGTGGCGATTTTTATATTCGTTTGGCACAGAACAGCCTGAGATTAGGTGGTCTATTGTTTCTTGGTGTTTATCACAAAACCTGCATTTTGGATCCATATTATTATGCATAATATTTGCCTGAAAGTTTATTATTATTATTATTATTATTATTATTATTATTATTATTATCATTATTATTATTATTCTTGTTGTTGTTGTTATTTCTTATATTCATAACGTCATGTATTTCAGTATTAGACAAAAATGTTTGTAAATGCTGCGGGAAGATCAAAATGAAAAGTGACACAGTTTAGTTCAAAAATCAAATCAAGATATGAAAAAAAATGACGTGTGGAAATAACATATTTGTTTAAATGTTAATATACTTTAGTATCCCGTAAAAATAACTTTAATATATATATATATATATATATATATATATATATATATATATATATATATAATTAGTTTCTGGTCATACTTAAATTAGACCAGTACTCAGTTATAATAAAAACTGCATAGTACATTTATACTGTTGCGCTTTTGAATATTATTCAATTGTAAATGAATCATTTCCGCAACCTACGATTCAACTTTTCGGTATCTTCAAAAGTTTTCAAAATTAGGGAGGAGTTACTTAAAGATATAAGACACATTCATCCTGGTTTGTATGATCCTAATATGTAACTATAGGTGTGATTAAATCTAGACATTACTTCTGATCTTTCATCTAGTATTTTTTTTTGTTCTGGAAACATCATAAATGATAACTTTTCTTCTAGTCACATTCTGCAATACGACTGTCGCCTAAATTATGCAAAAATGAATATAATATTGGCATCTCATTTTAATAGATATATTTATCAAAATCACACAAAAATATCTTGGAACACCGAAAAGTAAATCTATTCAATAAGCTCAGCATTCGGATTCAGCCACAACGACTTCCTAATCTTAAAACTCTTCTAGACGGCCTCCTTATTAATGCTGTAAAAACAATATACGAAATTTATAAGTGCAATTATCTCATATGTATACAGAGGACAAATGCATCATTTATAAATACTAGCAACTGGCATTATCAATTGAACATTCGACCTCTAGAAATATTAGTTTTAGTGTAAATTTTACTCTAGGCGCCCCATTTATCCGACTTATAAATCGGTCTCCATTTAAACTGCGAAAATATATAAGGTAATATGTTTATCTTTTGTTTTATATATATATATATGATAGGACGCTGAAAAGAAGAAAGCTCAGCTCAGTCTAATAAAGAATCCTTTCTGAAAAAAACAAATCAGATATATATATATATATATATATATGTGTGTGTGTGTGTGTGTGTGTGTGTGTTTTCTTATGCATCATGTCATCAGCGTAACGCTTTCTTTCATATTAGAAATTGCAATTATCAACATTTGTGTTCATTTGCCAATCGTAATTCGCATCTACTACTCTGTATGGGCGCCTATTGAAAGAGTACAGCCAGATATGAGCGAAAACCCTGCCCCCTAACTAGTATATTTGCCTGCCAACCGAAACTGCAGCAATGGCCAAAGAGAGGCAAGAGCATGCCATCCCCACTGCATCACGCTGGGCCGTGAATGCATAAGAATTTGAGGCTTTAGTTGGCAAAGACCCCAACGAACGTAGGGTGAGGCCAATCGCAAGGGACGACGGGTGTGTAGTAATGCAGTCTCGGTGTACGAGATGGGATTAGATTGAGCAAGTGTATAGGTCGGGGCATATGTGAGTAAGTGGGATGTAACGTTAATTTACAATGGTCAATAATTTTTTCTTTCTCTACCATATAGTCACATTCTTTTCTTTGAGTTTGCGAATATTTTTCTCTTGTTTTTTATTGCTTATTTTTTTAAATAATGCATTCTTGCCATCACTACGTTACAAATATTCAGTGAATTTGCGTGAAGTTTTAGACGTTTTTTACGCTTTATTTTTGGTAATGGGTTTTTATACATTTTTTAAAATGCTTTTGTTGATGTATTTATTATTTTTAACACTTCTTTACTGCTGTGTCGTTTTTTTCTTTTCACTTAAACGTTTGCTTGTTTTTATAAATTTTCTTTTTTTAAAGGTTATTTTTTATGTTATGTTTGCACCATCATTTCTGCTTCCCTGCATTGTTCTATGTTTTCTTTAACTTTATTTTATTTTTTTTCTTCTAGTACATTTATTTTCCTTCCGTAGTTTTCTATTTTCTGCTTGTTATTTTCCCAGTTAAGTTTAATTTTGAGGTCATTTATTTTTAATTCCGATACATACACAAATTCTTTTATTCGCTTTGAATTTAGCAATTCTCCCTTTTTCATCTTTCGCTTTCTCAAACACACGCTCACATGTATACGTTAATACTTTCTTAGATACACGTGTACGCTAATATATTTATAGATATATATGTATGTACAGATCGAGAATAGTTTCCTAATTCACTGACTTTCATCCACATATTTTCTTTTTTTTTAACAACTATGCTTGTCAATCATTTTTCTACTTTATAATTAGTTTTATTTTCGTAACGTTCTTATAAGCTGACCATTCACATATTGTTATTTATTAGAGTTTTTACTTACTTTATCATTCATCTACTCTTCTGGTGTGATTCATTTTCTAGTCTGTTTCTTTATGATATGCTTGTGGTTTGTTTTTTTTAAATTAATTTTTTATTTTCATAATATTGCTTTTTCTTAACTTTCTTTTACTGATTTCTCCTTGCAATTTTCTCTTCTTAATGGTCGTTTTCTTTTTCTACATTTACTGGGCAGCTCAATTTTTGCAGGGAACAGAAAAAAGCAACTGTCAATAATTTAACGAACGTGCTTTACAAAATAGGTACATTAAAACAAAAAAATACATTTTAAAATTAGGATTTCAGACATTCTCAGCTCTCTACAACCATCACTAAATAATATTAAAAATATATTGTTCATCTTCCTGCTATGAATATTAAGATCATTGTTATTTTTTGTACTTTTCCAAATTGTTCTGAATAAACCAAACAATATTCTAAATTGCTTGAAGTAAATCAAACTTTTTACCAAATTATGACAAAAAACTCACAGCCGAACATCATAAAACATTTAATATATTTTGTAAACTTAAGAGATAAGTGAAAGAATGAAATAGTCACACTTCATATAGATTCCCACTAAAATAAAAATGCTAACTAATAAAAATATATATCAGAAACAGTACACAAAATAATTTATATTGAAAACCAGCATCTCTACTAAGTGATTAAAAAGAAAACAGAATTCACTTGTTAACCTCTATTCAAAACAATCACTGATCTATATATAACTTCAAGTTATACCGAAAACAATCATGATTTTAAAATCATTATCTGTCCTTAAATATCCCTATATAGGCTGAAGGCCCATTAAGCAAAATGTAAAACAAACATATCATTATCACTATTTTATATTATAATCATTACTCATTTTTTAATTTTCTTTTAATATTGCTTCCTTTTCGTCGTTTTGTTTCTAAGCCTTTACTTAAATTTGAATACTCTCCACTTTAGCTTCTTTCACTCACTGGTTTTATCAACTGTTATTCATTAAAAAATTTCTGATATTATTTTTAAAACTTTCTTTAAATTTTGTTTCATAAAATCCCTCTTCTTCCTTCTGTGGTTTTCATCTTCTATATGTTCTTATATTTTATTTCTTAATTCTTTCCATATACTTTTTTCAGTTTTCTTTCTTAATGCTTTATTCGGACATTTTTCGTCTTCTTATGCTTTCATCTTCTTTTGTTATTCATAACTTCTTTCGTTCTATTTCTCTTTCAATTTATTCCTCCGCACTATCATTCGCTAAAATAATTGCTTTCTTTGTTATTTTTTATGGTTTCAGTGGTAAATTCGGTTGTTCAAATTTTTCCCTTTTTTATCTCATAATGTCGTCTTTTTTTTTTTGCCTTTTTAATTTTTTCATTCTCAATTTCTCTCCTAATGTTATTTTTTAATTTTTCTTTCTATAATATCACTATTCATTCTACTATAAATTATATTAAAAAAACAATCCAACATAATTTTACTCTGTCAAAATATGATTTGTTCATCTGGCCTTGTTGTCTGCATATTGGAATCTTATTTTTCTGTGCAGTTTTTGCAACATTCTTTTCATTTTTATTTCGATTCTGGATCAAATTTCCTGATTACTTCAAAACCTCTTTCAGAGAAATGACAAAAATCTGATTACACTCTCCGTTAATAATGAGATAATCTTCAACCAATAAACACAAAACTAACTGTAAGTCCGAGAAATACGCCAAATAAAGTCGTTCAAGACTCCAAATACTTTATCGCTTGAAAGGCCCACTCGTTCAAAATCTTTGATATGTGAAGTGCCCTAGCTTGGTCAGCTGGCAATTAATGTCTTAAGGATGGGAATCAAAATACGCAGCTTCCTTACTGCAGTAGAGATAGTTTTCCTGTATGGAAGAAAGAGATAGGCCAAAAACTAATCTATCTGAAAGTGGTTAGTCAGATCACACACTAGAACGTTACAAACTAAATATACTCTGGTGTGTCAACATAACGAACTAAGAACTCGATGGAAACTAATTCAGAGACTCGAAGAACATTTTGCATTCAGTAAATTGCATGAAATCCGAATGCATGGTCATCAGCAAAAAGAGCAGTCCAACATGCCAAATACAGGACGGGGATACTAAAATCAAGCAAATACAAAAATTTAATATCTGGGAAGTGTTCTAACAGAAGACGGAAAGTACAACATAGAGATCTGAAGGCAAATTGGCATGGCAAAAGACGCTTTCCAGAAGCTGAGTTATGAAGAGACAGGAAAATTTTGCTAGAAAAGAAAAGTGTACTAGATTGCTATGTGATGTCAGTTCTACAATATGGCAGTGAATGCAGGACAATATCTTCAAAGATGAAGGAAATCTTGAAGCAACTGAAGTGTGGTTCTACAGAAGAATGCTTCGGATATCATGGATCGAGCATGTGAGCAATGATGAGGTGTTGGAAAGGATGAAAATGAAAAGGAAATTAATACTGAGTATCAGGAAAAGACAGCTAAAATTACTGGGACAAGCAATGAAGAAGAATAGCTTGAAGAGCTAAAAGAGACAAGGGAAATCAGCGGATAAATTATTTGAAGGGCCTGAGTAGTTGGATGAAAGAACGGGGGTTGAGTGGTGTAATAGTTGGAAGCGTTCTTCGAGCAACCAAGTATAGGGAGACTGGAACTTCATGATCGCCTACGTCCTGAAAAGACAAGGCACATAGAAGAAGAAACCGACCTTAGATCCAAAGGAAAGTACACTTTTCGGCCACAAAGTGTATCAATAATCAAGAAAAATGCATAAAGCATATCGGATCCAGCGACGGTTTTACCCGCCCAGAGGGACGCAGGTTTGAATCCTGCCAAACAGCGCATATTTATATTTAATATGATTTCTCGAATATTTTTGTCGGTAGAAAAAAAATACTGTTTAATAAATAACCGAATTCTTTAATATTTATACCAATTACTGCATTGGTATACATTAGAAGTAACATTTACGTAATAAATATGTTAGATTAAAAAAAATATAAGTCCATCATTTCTTTAGAAATTCATAAGTATCTATAAAGTGTCCGCTATATAAGAACACATTGTTAGCAACCTGTAAGTGAAAGATAACATAACATTATGCAGCTGATACCAGATTTCCTCTTCCAAGTGTACTATGAGCATTAGTGGCTAGCATCAAGTCTGGGTGACGTAATGAAAAAGCAAACTGTACTCTTGGCTCGATCAGCCAACTATAGTGACACAGAATTTTTTTTTTAAGTTGGCCATGTGAATAGGAGAAATTACAATTACTACCGCTCGGAAACCAGGAGGTATTGACTATGATGCACTTCATATTCACAATGACTCTGATATTCCTGTGGGTAGGGGCCAACAAAGGTTATGTCGTGGCGCTCCACTGTTTGCTGCAGGACTTCCAGATCAATACCACGCCTACATACAGAAAATATATGTAGGACATGAGAGTGGATGGTCGATAAATTACTCGTTCAGGTCAGCCGCAACATTTGGTTTCTTAGCATCCGTGATTGAAATAATCTTTGTACCAGTTATATTGGATTGAGGGCTTCCGCGAGAAAGAAAGCAAAAAAAAAAAAAGATATGTTGTAAAATCTAGAATGAATGTTTCCCATTGTAAGCAATCTTCAGATATACCAACGCCTTTATTTACGTCAGAAAATTGCTTATAGGGTGAAAATTTTGTCGCGATACAACAACGTCATTTTTTTCGTTTTTTTAATACTTTTTAAAGAGTAACTGCCTAATTTCGCCAATGGATTTTGGTTCATATACTGCTATATATAAACTCTTTTGTCGCAGTGGTAATGTTTAATATAGTTTAGTTGTTATATCTATCTTTCAATTTATCTAGGAGAGTGATTATATCTTTCTATTTGTCTGATGATTGGTATTCATTTCCAAATATGCGCAAGCGTGTTAATCCTTATTAGAAATACCAGTTAAGGCACATTTATATTTCTTCAGCACCCACAAGGCAAAAATAGTTTTTCTATAATTCTGTTGAGTAGACCTTAATCAAATGTTTACAGAGTGTATACTTCTGCGTGGTTAGTTGCGGAACGGGTCATGATCGCTCGATATTTTGTTGTTCATGGCTTATGACTGCATGATAACGTTTGATAGCTTCGGAATATTTTAGTCAAACAATTTCTTTCAAAATTATAATATTTAATATAATATAGTATATATAATATAATATAATTTAATATAATATATAACATAATACATCTAATATAGTCAGTCAGTTAAGTGCCATAGGAGATACACGCTTTTGGGAGATAATGAGACATGACTGACTGGGCAGAAGATTGTCCCACACTAGGTTGTCATTGCTTTCTGCGGTAGATTGGTTGCCATCCAAGGCTACAGAACCCAATCTGTCTATTAATTAAGCCATAACTGGAGGGAAGAGACGGATTAATACCTTTCCCAAGTGTATTTGTGCGTAAGTGAATGCAAGGAATTTAACTGGAATTCAAACTCGGCTCCCCGATTTGTCGTTCCGAGTCGATATCCACTGCACAACAACGCAAATCTTTTTATTATTTAACATTATATATATATATATATATATATATATATATATATATATATATATATATATATATGGGGGGGTTATGTTGGTGGGTGGGTGTATGCGTGCTTAATTATGATGATAAATAATAAAATGGAAGCATTTACCAATCTAACATGTCTCACTTTTATTAAAGCCTTTACAGCGATGGAGAAACGGCTAAAAAGAAAGACGACATTCTGATATTTTTACTTTTGTTCTGTTTGATTTAAATTGGCCAATTATATTTCACGTGCACTTGTCTCTTTAAAGCAGCATCAGCATAGTCCCTGAAGTTCCAAATTCAACATGTGATGCGTTTTAAAAACCTTTATTCCAAAGCTTATCTTTAAAAACTGTACATATTGCTGTATATATGTAAGTTTATAAAAATGCTTAATTGTCTCTATGGGAATGAGATGATAATATTTCTTCGTGAGTTGTGTGTGTGCATGTGTGTGTTTGTGCGTGTTACATATTGTATTTATTGGCTTTTCGTATGTTGCATTGGAAACGCTTATACGTACATACTGGTTGTTTTAGCTAAACATACGTATATAAATAGCGGAAGCACCGGACCATATGTGACGGCAATATCTTATGTATGTAATTTTATTACCATAATAGTAAAAATGTCTCACAGGCAAAATAAAATTTATGTGCTGTGTACAATGAGGTGTTCTTAGATGACAGAACTGTAAGAAAGAAGTTGAAAGTCTGTGATTGTAGACTTATTCATGAAGGTAGACCCCAGGTAGACCCCACCCTCTACTCCAGATGACAACCAAATCAATACAGTGATTGAGAATAACCATCATTACAAAACGTGGAAATTGGTAGAACACACAATTTATGAAAATCCACTATCCATGAACATTTAGTGAATCTTGGTAACTCAAATCGTTACGTTCTTGAGTACGCGGTAAAAAAAATGTTGCAGCTTGATTGGGGAATGTTAGACCAGCAGCCATATTCACCAAGATATTGCTTCTTCGGATTTTGAAAAATAATCTCAGTGTTAAAATTCTTTATTTATTGGAGTCCGTTATCTAGCCTTTATGTTTTCATTAAGTGTCCTAAAAATTTCAGCCGTTTCTGCTATTCAAAATATAATTTTCTTTAAAAAAATCTTTATTCATAAAATAGTCTATCGATTCTGTAGAATAACGTTTCTATTTTCTCAATTACTTTCTCAATCGGTAAGAAGATTATCCAATATTAATTTTATTTTAAGATACTAAAGAAAAAGTTTTTTCCAGAAAGTTCGAACATGCATCCTTCCTTATTTATCATATATCAATCTATACAATAATTTATTTATTAAAGTATACCGTTGTAGTTGTTTTTGTGGTCCAGTAGATATCAGCTCGGAATAAGAAATCAGAGTACCAGACGCGAATTCTAGTTGAATTTGTTTTATTCATTTATGCGCAAACACCCTTTTATGAAATGTATTAATCCGGAGCTACTTCCTCTAGCTATAAATTAAATAGCAAGAGAGATTGGGTTCTATAGCTTTGGGTGGCAACCAGTCTATCGCAAAAAGTAATAACAACATCCTGAGGGTAAATCTTCTGCCTCGTCAGTTATGTCACTTTCGAGTCATGATCAGCCAATTATGTATCACGTATGGCACTTAAGTGACTGACACGACACTTTTTAAAACCAAATGTCTACTCGCACACGTGTACAAACTAAATATAAAACTTCTAGTAATAAGAAATACAAACATATATAAAGAAAATATATTGGATTTAAAAAAAAAATGTCATTCTAAAATGAGTCCTGAAATTAACTACACATACCCATCTCTCTATCTCTCTCTCTCTGTATATATATATATATATATATATATATATATATATATATACACTACCGGCCATAATTATTAGGCTACCCCAGTGTCATAAAATAGGATGCATTTCATATTAGTTTTTAGTATTTATTGCAAAGTGTATAATTGTAAATGAAAATAGAAATTTTCTTTTGTTAATACTGCACAATAACATATGCATCAAATGAATTTATAAATATTTAATAATTACCTATATTGCCGCTTCATCAATGAAAGGATGAAGAAAATTTAGGGGAATTCGTACGAGTTCATCTTTGCTTCCTTGCCTTGTAAAATTTTTGAAAGTAATAATAACAAAAGAACCATTCTATTTTCATTTAGAAGTATCCAACTAAAAGTAGTATGAAATACATTATCTCTTTTAAAAAACTGGGGTGGCTTAATAATTATGGCCGGCAATATATATATATATATATATATATATATATATATAGCCATGCGCAGACAGATCTGTTTCGCGGTATCACAGCTCATTGGCGTCAGTCAGTGATTCTACCTCTGGGCTATGGGCGCTCGGTAGAAGAAAACAGACTTTTTAGCGCGTATATTATCATTTTACACGCCCAATAGCCAGAGTGCTCTAATTCATTATTGAATGACCGATATATATATATATATATATATATATATATATATATATATAACCGTACTGATCTACTGTGATACAGCGAAACAGATCTGCCTGCGGATATATATATATATAGTAAGTAAAGTATTTGCGTGTGTGAGGTGTGCGTGCGTGAATACGTGCGTGCTTAGGCACACCAAAATGAGAGTGTGTTCTTAGGATGCTGCAGGATTTAGAAGGCTCGAAATTCATTCTAGCACAAGATCAATAAATAAATGTATTCATTTACTTGAATCATTTAACATTAAAAGAATAATAACGTCAACTTTTGCGCTACCAAGTCTACAGAATGATGTCGATGGGACAGAAATCTTTTGGATGATATAAAAATCTATACAAAAAATGAAAGTAGTGACAGTAGTCAATGAAAATATAAATGAAGACAAATTTAAAAAATAATATATGAAATAGTAAAAATAACGATTGCATATCAGAAACGAAAGGTTAGAATGATGGTTTGTGTTATTAAAATTGAACAATATAATATATATATGGAAATAGTAAGGAAAAACAACCGATAAATCTGTCCATAAATGAAAGGAAATGAAACTATAACTTGAAATATTGAAGAAATGACTTTAAATGAACAAAAGAAAGAAAGACATAACAAGATAAAAATAATGCTAAAAGGGAATATTTGAACAAAATAACATAAACACTGAAAATACAGGAAATGTTTTTGCAAAAATGTAAAACTTCTGAAAAGCTTCTGACAAAAAGAAAATGAAGTTATTGAAGATCTCACGAAAAGAGAAATAATAGACGAATAAGGATTTAAATAATATTTAAATGACGGATAGAAAATAATTAAAAGGTGTGTAGTTAGCTAAAATATGTATAGAAATTGAAAGCCGAATGAAAACAGAAACAAACGAAAATATTTACGTGTATAAAAGATAAAAAAAAATATAAAAACATATGAAGTAGAAAAAGAAAAAATATAGACGTGGAATAAAAACTGTTGAAAAAATAAGAAAACCAGTAGTACTGATGAAGAGAAAGTAAAACTATATTATTTGAAAGGCTCTCTGTACGCTATCACACCTTGATTTAGCATTCTGGAAGAATGGTTGACTTTAAAAAACAATAGCTATTCTAGCATATACGCAATGAATAGAACACTCTCAGCTATTGGGCGTGTATAATGATAATATACATACTAAAAATCTGCCTCCTTCTACCGAGTGCCCATAGCTCAGAGGTAGAATTGCCGACTGGCGCCAATTCGATCGTGTTTCAATCCTGGGTAAAAAGCAATCGGCTGTCTAACCGTACTGATAAAACAGATCTGTCTGCGCATGACTATATATATATATATATATATATATATATATATATATATATATATATATATATATATATAAAGGAACTATGTTTAAAGAGAGGCTTTAAGATTATATAGTTATTGGTATAATTAATGCTGCAGGGTGCTGTTAACAAGGCGATAGTGAAGTGCTACATACGAAGTACGTAATAAGAAATAAAAACAGAAGGAAATGAATAAATATCAAAAGACAAAACGGAGAAAATTAGGCGAATGTGAATGAATATAAATTCAAGAATAAAGAATTAATATAATAAAAGAACAATGATCCATCGAAAAGGGAACAGCGGAATTATTATACAACAAAGAAAGTAGAAAAATGTTTTACGAATTTTAATGAATGAATTTCATGAAAAAAGCGAGAAATTTATTTAAATGCAAATATATTTATTTTTGTGTATTACAACTATTTTTCTGCGTCTATAACTGTTAAAGTCCATTGTTTGTTAAAATTAAATGAAATATGTGAGAAAAAGGAGTCCAGAATACAGTGAAAGGAAAGTATAAGTCTCATGTAGTTTTGTGACGAAGATTGTAAGCGTCACGTAGGTTGGCGAAGAAAAGAACATCACATAGCATGGTGAAGAAGAGAGCAAGTGCAACGTAACTTGGTGATGAAGATTTGTGAATGAGTAAGGGAATCTATATGAAGCCCTGCGAATCGTGAACTGTTGATATCTGTTGTCTTTCTATTTTACTGGTGTTGTTCGTCTAGATAACTTACTTAAATACTCCTTAAAGGGTACACAAAGCATGTTTTTATTGAAGGTATGAACGTGACTCATTGGTTATAAAATGTTGATTGTATATTCTCAAAAGCTTAATTTATTAACAGGATGTTGCGCGAATCTTCCAAATGTTTTGTCATTTGATAATTGACTGTGTTGAAGTAGATGCCCGCTTTTGCTTCAGAAATATAGCAAAATAAATTACTGAAATGAAAGGAAGAATAGAAGAGCATAAAAGGAATTAAGGGTCATGGGAACGAAAAGGCTAATATCCTAAGGGAGAAAATATCAAGAAAATTAAAATAATTAAGATCAGAAACGTCGGATAGGATGTGAAAAATTGAATCAGCATAAATGCTTATGTCATTTAAGGAAAAATTAATACGGAATAAGTAATAAAAAGTAGGCATAAAAACGGGAAGAAACGACATGAGCAACAAATGTCTCTGGACCGTTACCTTTCGGCAAAAGATAGATTACCTTATGGACATGGAACGTCAGGACGCTCAACAACTGCGGACAACTAGAGAATGCCAAGCAGGCGATGAACAGACTGAACATCATTATTCTGGGAATATGCGAAACCAGATGTCCAAATAATGGAGACTTTAGCAGAAGAATTCATCGGATAAAATACGCAGGCGGCAAAAATAACGAAAAAAGGAGTCGGCTTAATACTGGATAAAGAAATAAAGATTTGGGATACTGCCAGTTATCCGAAAGAGTTCTTCTGGTCAAAGTGAAAGGGAGACTGTTCAACAGATGAATTGTAGTCCTCTATGCAGCAACAATGCAAAGCATTGAGGAAGAAATAGAATCTTTTTACTCCACTCGAGACAATGCCAAAGCTCAATGTAAAAGCCAAGAAATTAGAATCATTATGGGAGATTCGAATGCTAAAGTAGGCAAGGAGAGGGAACGTATGACAACTGGCAACTTTGGTTTAACAATCCGCAATGAAACAGGAGAAAAATGGGTCTAGTGGTTCACAGCAAATGAGCAGGTAATAAATAATACCTGGTTTCAAGAACACCCACGACGTCTATGGACATGTAGAAGCTCAGAAGGTGACACGAAAAACCAGATAGAATACATAACCATAAACAGGAGAATCAGAAATGCAGTGGCTCAAAGCAAAGCCTATCCAATCGCCGACTGTGGAAGCGACCACGCCTCAGTCATCTGCAAACTAAAGGTGAAACACCGGAGATTGAAGAAGCTTAGTTCAGCACATAAACTGAAATACAACACACTCGAGAATGACCTAAACCAACTGAAAGAATACTCTAACAGGGTGGAAATCAAATACGAAGAACAAATTTGAAATGTACACTCAAAATAGGACTCGCTAAAGGAAGCAATATTGACATCATCAAACAACATTGCCTCAAAGGAAATCAGGCACAGAAGAAAAACCGAGTAGATAACTGAAGAGATTCTTGACATGATGCAAAGGAGACAGAAAATGATATCAAGGCATGGAATAGAGTACAGGGAACTGTAGCGGCCTAACTACTTTTTTTTGTTTGTTGGGTAATGAGAGCTTCTCAATTTTATGTATGTACAAATAAGTGAACAAACAAGACACAAGACAGAGGTAAATAAATTTTAATTATAACAACAACAGTGAATTATAGAAAAGGGGGTAAAAATAAGTTATCTCCCTTTTACTGCAGATATTTTCAAAAATGAATGAAACACTTTTTTTTTAGAGATATGTGTTTAAACAATAAAATATTTTTGAATTGTGAATGGCCCAAAGCCAATGTTCAAAAGTTTGTATGTAGACAAATAATTGAAACAGTTCAAATTGTGAGCTGGAAATTTGTGAGTTGGAAAACAGTTTGTATGTTCAAATAATTTGATGCAGTTCAAAGTTATGAGTTGGAAGATAATCTGCAAGCAAAGTGTGTGTGAATAAAAAATGTCAAAAATACTTGCGGTTTAGCTGAGAAGTTGAAACAATAATAAATTATTATACCAGGAGAAAATGTTGAATGCAAAAAGCTGGTATTGCAAAGTTTTGAATATTTAACTTAACTTCTCAGTCAGGTAAAGATGAAACCGGCTTGTTTTCTTTTAAAAGAGTAGGCGAAAACATATATTGCCTTAAAAGAAAAGTGAGCTGGAAACAATAGGTCTGGTGGCTTCAAAGGATACTTTCCAACTGGAGCTTGAAGAGCGGGAAGATTTTCGAAAGAGAGGCAAAATGCTGCTGCTGATGCAGAACAAACCAATGAAAAGTTTGGTTGCAAAAAGAAGATGGTTTGATTTATTTTACAATTTTCCTTCTCGAACTTTCTATAAAATATTGGTGATACGAGGGTATCGTAGAGAGCTCGACAGAACTACACAAGGAAATAAGGAGAAAATGCAGATAGGCTAAACCAGAATGCCTCAATGACAAATATGCAGAAGGAGAGAGATTGAGCCGAAATAATAAAGCAGATATGCATAAAGAAATAATAGAACTGACATGACAAAAAACCTGCTCTTCAACAGTATGTATAAAATCCAAAGATGTAACAATTATATTGGAGAAAGAGAAAATACTCCAGCGATGGGAAGAATATATAAAAAATCTTTTCCATAACAAGAGAGAGCAACCGATAATATACAAAGATGAAGACGGACCGGAAATATTAAAATCTGAATTGAAATCTGCAAAAGCCAAACTAAATAGAAACAAAGCAGCCTGACCAGAAGGCATAATCATAGAGCTGCTGACAGACTTGGTGGAATTTGGTATAGAGATAATTTCAGAAATAACAAATGAAGTTTTTAATCGTAGTGAAATAAAAGATGAGTTTAGCAAGTCGATCTTCATAACATTGCCTAAGAAGCCAGAAACAAACTAGTGCGAACTCCACAGAACCACCATTTTAATGAGCCATATAACAAAACTGATCATCCAAATCCTGATGAATAGAGCGAGAAGCAGAATCGGGCCAGAGATAGGACATGAACAGAGCGGTTTTGTCAAAGACACTGGAACAAGGAACACCATATTTATGATTAGGATGCTCTCTGAAACGACAATACAAATGAAGAAGGACTTGTACCTATGTTTCATCAATTATGCGAAGGCCTTTGACAAAATACGCTACAAAGAATTGATGGAAAAGCTTTGACATATTTGGGAAAGACTGAAGAATAATCAAGAATCTTTACCGGTAGCAAACCGCTTGTATACGGACAGGTAACGAATTCAGTAGTTATACAAAATAGAAATAGGCGTAAGACAAAGATGTGTCTTTTCACCGCATCTATTCAACATAGATTGCGAGACTATTCTGAGGACCCTAGCAGTTATGCCAGGATTCGCCATCGGAAGCCACAATTTAAACATACTAAGGTAAACAGATGATACAGTGCTGATAGTAGACACAGAAAGTAAACTACAAAGCCCCCTAAAAAGTAGTTGAAGAAAGTGACAAAAAAGACTACAAATAAACTGCAAGAAAACCGAATGCTTAGTCATCAGTAAAAAGGGCAGCTCAATATGCCAAATACAGATAGGAGATACTAAAATCAAGCAGGTACAAAAATTTAAATACCTGGGAAGTGTTAGAACAGAAGACGGAAAGTGCGACACAGAGATACGATGGCGAATTGGCATTCCAGTGTAAACCCATAAATATCCTGCTTAAGATACTTGTAAAACATAATTGCCTTGTTTAAGTTTGCCTTGTAAAATTGCATGAAAAGAAAAAAATGTAATCCTTGGTTTAACACGACGGAAAGAAAGAAATTATTACTGGTGGTATTCTTGATTTTGCAGTTTATTGTAAATCTCAATAGGATTCGCGTTAAAGAAAACAGAAGATTTGTTGCACGACCTTGCAAAATCTGAAAAACAGAAAAACTAGCTGCAAACTGAAGAGGATACAAAGGAAAAATATATTTTTTGCATTGTTTATTCATAAGCTTGGGTTGAAAGTGAATAGCGAAAGCCAAAAAAATTGTCAAAAACTTTTGATGGAGTTAAGGAGGTTAAAGTTTTGACTATGGCAATAAAAACGAATTATACATCTCACTGGCATTAAGGTTTCTAAGCTAAACGCTGGATTTGCTGACGTAATCAGTTGAATAAAGAAGAAGATAAAGAGAAATTACGTCAAAAGAGGTGTTGTGGCCTCATTGGTTGAAACAAAACACCCAACTCAAAATATAAAGTTGGAAGTAATCTCATTGGTCAAAGATTTCATTTGCATAAGATACCCTGGATCTCTCTGCATCCCCGAAGAGGATTTGGAACAAGCATAAAAATCGAGATCCGAGTTAATTAGTTCGCACTCGACGTTCAGTCGATTTTCGGTCCAGAAATGTAACGACTGAGGGAAAAGGGTTCCCAACTGGGGGCCAGGACCAAGAAGACTTGTCTCTCATAGAGCTCCTGTCTGAAGATGTAAAAATAACCTGCCGCCGACCGACTAGAGACTTGGCTGAAGATGTATAGAAACAGAAAGAGCCAAGTTAACTTAGGAGCTGCCAAGCGAAAGAGACATGAATCTACTATCATCACCAACCCACCACTCCACTTCGGCTATTTCCGTAAAGCTTCGGTACAGAGCCCTGGAAAGTCTTTTTGTTTTAAAGTAATTTGGAAAATTGAAAGCTTGGATTATTGTAAACGGAAACGTTCACTTCTTGAAAATTCAATTCGACGACTGTATATTCTGCTTTTGTTGCCAATCATTATATATATATAAAGACTTTTCCACAAGTTATCCAGGCTTCTTCAAACTTATTCATTTATTTATTCCTTTATTTATTTATTGTGTCGTGCTTTATTTTGCCAACACAAGTGTACACGTGTGTCTGGTCTGGTTTGAGGTGGTAGAAAAATGCTGCCGAGTTTCCAACGTGTCTTTTCAAAATACACAGCGTGAGCAGGAAAATTCACTGTTGTAATAGACGTCTTGGAGACCAGCTACTGACCAGCTACTGGGGAGACCATCACAATTAGCGGCGTCATAAATGGTGCCGTGTTCGACAACATCAACCTTGACTCAGGTTCCGGTCATCATTACAACAGGCTTCTGGGCCACGAGCAGCGAGACAGCTGGGTGGCGGTGTCACACCAGAATTTGAGTAAAGTACATTAGAAAAAGTACATTTTCGCAGCAAAAAAGCAGAAAGTACTGAATTTCTATGTGATGTCAGTTCTTCAATATGACACTGAATGCTGGACAATATCATCGAAGATGAAGGGAAAACTTGAAGCAACTGAAATGTGGTTCTACATAAGGATGCTGCAAACAAAATGTGAGCAATTATGTGGTTTTGGAAATGAAGGAAATTAAAAGGAAATAAATACTAAACATCATAAAGAGACCGCTGAAGTTCCTGGGACATGCAATGAGGAACAAGGGCTTTGAAAACCTGATACTAACACGCCAGATAGAGAGAAAAAGACACAGGTGAAAGCAGCAGATTACATAATTGAAGGACCTAATCAGGTGGATGATAGAACGAGGGTTGCATGGTGAACAGGAGAAAGCGTGTTAAGAGCCACCAGGGATAATGTGACGTGGAAAGCTACGATTGCGTATGACCTAAAAGGACAGGGAACATAAAAGAAGAAATAAGGAATAATAAATGAATCGGAAAAAATAACTAAAAGGCCCAAAGAAAAATGTTGCTGAGTGATTTGTATAAGAAAATACGACAAATAAAAAAAAATCATTCTAAGTAATAAATAAACATCTTCACTTAATTTAGGGATTAATTTAAAGAAATGTAGTTTCCGAATGAGAAAATAATTGAAGAAAAATTATTTAACTAGAAACAGGAAGAATGCAAAATGAAAAAAATATTAATAGTTGAATTCTGGGGCCCTGAAAATGATACTATCACATTCCTATTTAAATCCAAAAATGTAGAGGGGCAAGAATTTTAAAATATCTATGGAAAAACAAAAATATATAAAATCGATTTCCGAAAATAATAATTTTACATCCCATAATATTAACAGAGATTTACGTGTAAGTAACCAGTCAACTGTGAATAAGCAAAACCACATAAGCAAAACCATTTAAGCAAAGCCACATACTAGTATTTAAATGTCTTTATTTGTTCTTGATTGACTTAATTTATAAACAAAAAAACTGCATTGGCCTCAAGCAACAACCAATAGTTAAATAAGCTACATAGTAATAATAAAATGTGATTGGTTGTTTTTCTTAGCGGCATATCAACATCTACTTAATGTAGAAATATAAATATCTTGCACGAAGTTTCGTACACAGCTTCAGCAACGGGTGCGTTGTACGGAATTTTATACTTTAAGAGTAAACGTATATTTTTTGATCCGAAGGCGAATTGGCATGGCAAAGGACGCGTTCCAGAAGATGAGCAAAATACTAACACACAGAAAGATCTCAATAGAAACGAAGAAAAGAGTGCTAGACTGCTACGTGATGTCAGTTCTTCAGTACGGCTGTGAATGCTGGACAATATCATCGAAAATGAGGACAAAACTGGAAGCGGCCGAAATGTGGTTCTACAGAAGGATGCTACGGATATCGTGGACTGAGCATACAAGCAACGACGAAGTGTTAGAAAGAATGGCAACAAAAAGGAAATTGATGCTGAGCATCAGGAAGAGACAACTGAAGTTCCTGGGACATGCAATGAGGAAGGAAAGCCTGGAGAACCTGATACTGACTGGTCAGATAGAAGGAAGGAGAGACAGAGGAAGGCAGCGGATAACATATTTGCAGGGCCTGATCAGGTGGATGACGGAACGGGGGTTGCCAGGAGCAACAGGAGCAAACATACTAAGAGCCACAAGGGATAGGGAGACGTGGAGATCCATGATCGCCTACGTCCTGAAGGGACAGGGCACATAGAAGAAGAAGAAGAACTTGCTGATGATAAATGTATTGCTGACAATTTTACTATAAAATTGTATTTTTATGCTTCAGTGCCTTATGGGTTGTCATTTTTCTATAATTGCTATAAATAACAGGGCACGATCGGATAAGTTCTCGTCTAAATTACTCAAAAATAAAAATAGCATAAACATCATTTTAACATATATATTTACCAAAATTACACAAAAATATTTTGAAATATTAAGAGTAAATTTATGTAATAAAACAGCTGTTGACTTTTATCACAGCCTCCAAACAATTTCGAATCTTATTCAGCTATTCGGAATGGTTCCCTTGTTTAAGTTCGTGATGGTTGCATATTCCTTGATTTCATTCATCTTTGGTGCTACAACAAGTTTCGATGGTCTCTCGCTCAACTGCACGTTACACACGGCAATCAAAGGTGTTGTTGCTATTGGAGTCAGGTAGCCAGATATAAGGAGTGATGTGGTCTCAGAAATTGTCTAACAGACATGATTGGGTTCTTTTTCTACAGCAGTGCGAAGTCCTTTTTCCAGAAATAGAGCCTACCAACGGCCAATTATTGACACATGGCAGCATTATTTCTCCAAGCCACTTGATGTAGGTCTCCGTATTGAGTCTTAGGCTCTCACCAACATATTTGGAAGTTCTTTTCTTAGCATAAATATCTGAGTAATTTTTTCAAACTGGCGTACCTGTTGAATTACGATTAGAGTCATCTAAATCTTTCAAAATCTTCTACAATCTCCTCAAATTGACAAACAGACGGATTAAAATGTTTGGATCAGAGCTTCCAGTGCGAATGCCAAGCAGTAGAGCGTTATTTTTACAAATTTCTTGCGGAGTGAATTTCGTCATTACTTTATTCTACAAAGACGGTGTCCAACAAACTATCCTGTACTGTGTAGTTGACAAAGTGATAATTTGCATATTGCATACTGTATCTTACTACTGGTCATTTTAAATAAGTATATTACTGCTATTTCTACCATAATTTGTGTCTATACTTTCTTAATGAACCAAACTTAAAGAACCAAACTTAAAGAAAAATCACAACGGTCTTTTCATAATTGGTACCCTAACAGGTGCTACCACCTTGGATCAGAGTGCACATGGAAACAAAAGCACTTAAAAAGTGGTTCCAGGCTTCTCGAAACCTCCAATCCGTCGATCAACGGATTGGAGATTTTGGGCTTCCTGACCTAGTTTATCGTCATACCCAGAACTAAGAATGCGATCAGAAATGTGTAAGTATGCGTAAACAACATTTGTTACCCTAAATTAGCATTATCATTTAATTCATTTTTCAGCTCAAACTACTAAATATTGACGCATTTAACATACCTTGCCTTTATACAAATTGTTGGTTAGTATTGCTTTATTACCGCTATTCTTGATTATTTTCTGTATTTTAGTCAGGGAGCCGACCAAGGTGGATGAAAGAATGAAGTTGTACTCCCATTAAGTTTTGGTGATTTTGTGTTCCGTTCTCTTCTCGTAGACGGTTTGACAATCAGGTCTAAAAAACCGAATTTACGTTGTATTTAACCAGAAGCTGATAAAGAGAAGAGATGGATTAATGGCTTCCCCGAAAGAAGAGATGGATTACTGGCTTCATGCAAAAGTGAAAGTACCAGTTCAATAAATATGTATCTGGCACGAATAACTATGGGAATTAGTTATCTTCCTGTATAATGAACTGGCTTTTGGTATTAATTTGTTACCGCTATATCTACACAAAATAAAGTACATTAATAAGTAAGATCATTACATTAAAAAAAATCATTAAAGATGGCAGATTTCCGACACACCTAACTGTTGCTTTTGATATTGTATATTGAAATATTACGAATTGGTGACGGTATAAATAAAAGATGTCAAAAATGTTGTAAATTACCCCGAGTGCTTATTTTGAATTCATCAGCCGCCATTATTGTGTTTGTTTTTCGTTTTTATTTTTTGTTTTTTCATATAGGAGACTATCGACAGCGAATCTGGTATGGTTTATGAATTCACTCCAGCGGGAGAGATCATTGGCTCTCTGAAAATATAAGAATGAGAAAATAAATACTCGAAATCGGCATTGTTAAAAAAGAATAAAAATATAAGCAAAAATGTCAGAAGGTGGATGAAAGAAATCTGCTATGATTGAATGAAATCCGAAGTGAATAATAATGATGGACGCAAAATCTGTAAAGAAAGAAAAGAAAGTTCCAGTAAGAAGAATTATGACAAACCTTAATAAATATGAAAATGAATATGTGCTCATTTATTTTAAGAAAATTCAGTACATGGTGGGAAAAAAGTAAGATAATTCTAAGAAGAGAAAAATATCAACAAAATAAAAATATGAATTGAATAGAAATTTGATATAGGAATGGGACTTAGATGGAAATTGGTCGGCTCCCTGACTAAAATACAGAAAATAATCAAGAATAGCGGTAATAAAGCAATACTAACCAACAATTTGTATAAAGGCAAGGTATGTTAAATGCGTCAATATTTAGTAGTTTGAGCTGAAAAACGAATTAAATCATAATCGAAGTGAAAAAGAAAGAAAGAAAAAGGAAAGAAAAGAAAATATGACAGAGAAGAAAGGTTATTATAAAGAACTAGATGAGAATTTGAAATACAGCTAGTGTCAGTGGACTCAAAGAAAGAAAGACGCTGAACAGAAAAACAGATTTAAATTCATCGAAACTGAATGTGAGATGTAAAACCTGGCAAGTGCGTCAGGAAGATAGTTTTGCAAGTTGATTGGATATTGGTACGAAATATATTGTCACAGGTCGCCACAGAACAGATAGCTTGTAACAGATCAAATGTCATTTTCCAATAGCTAAAACGTACTGAGTGATTGCGTTTTTCTTAATCAAAATTTAACCCAGGTCATACAGTAAAGCCATTAAGATATAAATGGTTACTGAATGTGCATGAATTAGAAAACAGAAACATGAATAATTAGCGTGAAAAATAGAAGAGTAACTAAAAAGACACTAGAGAACGATAGACATTACATTTAAAATTTTGAAAATCATGGTTAGCAAGAAAGATTATGACGGAAGAGAGTGCAAAAAACGCAAAGGACAAGAAAATAAACTTTCAGCATAGACATATAGACGAAATTGTGTCCATGAAAAAAGAAAAGAAAATCCTAAACGAAAAAAGAAAAAAAAAAACGAAAGAAAAAAAACAAAACAAAAGTAAAAAGCCAAAAGCAACAGAATATCGACAGACTGACTTTTTCCAATTTGACAAATGGTACCTAACATAAAATTCCTATCTTTGTTTTGCCCTTGACTAATGTTAATAAATATCTCTGTTCATATATAATCTTGTTAAACCAGCTCGATATATATTTTTAAATGCATACATGGGGCATATCTATGCTGTAACAACAGTAACTAGCGGAAGTGGTCAGTTGAAAGTAAAACGGAAGGGAAACATAGAGAAACACAAGGGTGGCGGAAGGCTGTCAGAAGATAACAAAAATAAACTGTCGGATTGATGAAGAAGCTGAAAAATGCGATAAGAGAAAGTAGTAACAAACATGGCTGAACCTGTCAATGTATCGACTTTAATCGATAATCGATTTAGCTATTCCTCTCACTACAATAATAAGACAAGCAGTACAACAACCAGCTTAATGGCAGATAGTTGCCGCCATAAACTTGTTACAGACACCAAATGTATTTTGTTTTCGTAATGAAAATGTTTACTTGACTATTAACAAACGAATTTTGACATTGATTAAGAGATTGGTTTCTTTAATATGTTGATTGATTGATTTGTTTTAAAGGATTATCAACTCTTTTTACTTTATTTAAAGTTGAAATATATTTCAGATGCTAAGAGTAATTATTTTGTTGCGAGTGAAAATAGGATTAACATCTTTGAAAAAATAATAGTGATTTTCTCAGATACAATTCCTATTATTTAACCCTCAGCTGGAGAAAAGAAATAGATTCTTTATTAAGAACGATTTTGAAAAGCATCATCAGGATCAAGACAATGATCTGTTATTATGAGTCAGTTGGTTTGCTGATTGATTTTTTTACAATTAATCATAAAAAAGAGATAGCTAGCCAGATAAAGAATGTATTATTTCTTTATTAATAAAAGTATTAATTTTGCGAACACATGCATTTGAATTATTTCGTTTTCTATATTTTTTTTTCAAGCGTGAATTAAATATAACCACCGGTGCAAATTGAGAAGTAATACTAAAGAAAGATTGCAATTCTCACTGGAATCGAACACTAATCCTTTTTTTTCATTTTGTGGCTTTACGTATCGACTTCCTTTTGGTTTTGTTGGCCAAGTTGTTGTTTATAAATAAGTATGTCGAAAAAAAATAAATCAAATCAGTAAAATAAAATAAAATAAAATAAAATAAAATAAAATAAAATTCACGCCTGAATATAGTCATAAGTTCACGCTAGAATATAGTTATAAAGAATTACCGTTCGTAGACATACTCATAAAAACCGAAAACAATTGCATCACCACAGACATTTACCACAAACCCACAAACATCAAAAAATACCTCCACTTCAAAAGTTACTATCCTAAAAGCTGTTTAAAATTCATCCCCTATTCCCTAGCACGAATTTTCACGATAGTAACTGAAAAAAACCCTTCGAAAAATACACCTAGAAGCACTACAAAAAACATTACAAATAAGAGGATGTCTCACTCCGCTAATAAGCCACGTTTTCCAACTAGCACAATAAATACCATTAGAATCTCTCCGGAATAAATAAAAACAAACAAAAAAACATGAAAAATAAGAAAACATTCTAGCATATGTTTCCACGCACAACAAAACACTTCATGATTATTCACGAAAATCAAAACACACATAACAATAATGAAAAATTAAAAGAAATCTGAAAGACAACTAAAATAACAGCAAAAACCAGCCCAAAAATGTAAAACATTCTAACATTATCTAAATTCGATGCAACCAGATAAATGTAGTTTACGCTCTAAAGTGCGTCAAATCTTCAAAGATATACGTCGGAGAGACAAAATGCATGAATAATAGAATATCCCTTCATAAAAGCAATATAAGATTATCATATAATAGGAAATTTGATGACTTCCAAAGTTTGCATGAATGTAGTGGTGGCAAATTCAAAGTCATAATTATTTACCAAAATACAGACTACGATACACTAATAATGCTGGAAGAATGATGCAAAAAAAATACAAGCCTTCGCTCAACAAAGCATGAAAAACATACACACCGAAAAACATACAGGCACACACATACATACACAAACATAGATACACACGCATACACACAAACATACACACACACACACACCAAATTCAAATGATAACCCCAAACAATAAAAAAGAACCAGATGGCCCATAAAAACAATTATAAAACATAAAGACGAAATCAAAAACGCTCGCACCCCCCCCCCTCACACACCTACACACACACACACCAAATTCAAAACATCGTCAAAGCAATAAAAACAACCAACTGACCGATGAAGAAATTTGTAGATACAGAAGGCGCCTAAAAATAATTTTAACGTAATAATTTCAAATTATTTATTTTTCTGTTTATCTATTTATACACGTGCTGATGTGAGAAAATAATGACAATTACACACGCCAGCATTTCATTTATATTATCGTATTTTATTTTATTTTATTGATTTGATCTACTTTTTTATTTTTATTTTTCTTCTTACTTATTTATGAAAAACAACTAGGCACACACAAACAAAAGGAACTCGATACGTAACGCCAGAAATTTATTCTTCTGAAGAAAGTCAGTTTTAGACTCGAAACATGTGTAGCGCCACAAATACCATTATGGACACTTAAAGTACCATAACATGTATAATGAAATCGACAATAAATATATATTTTAAATAAAACGTTCACTGCCTCTCACATTTTTTATTCTACACAAATTTCTCTCGTTGGAACAACCCTATTTCTTTTTCTAATATATATATATATATAGTTATGTCTACATTTTTGTTTGAGTATTGCTGTGTCTGAATATTATATATATGCACACACACGCACATACACGCACATACACGCACGTATGTATTTATTTATCCGGTGCGTAAGCACCTATGTAGAAAAATACCCGTATAAGTACACATATATAGGCAGTGCATCAAAAATAATTTTGCAAACTTTCTGGGTCGTTTCCTCGCATGAAAACAAGGTTATATATATATATATATATATATATATATATATATATATATATATATATATATATATATATATGTTAAAAAGCCGTCATTTTACCTCAACCCACCATCGCAATACAAATGTTCAAAATGTCTTCCGCTTCCTTCTACACATGTGAGCCCCGGTCTGATCATTGACTGTTTGGCCCTTTCAAATACTTCCTCAGAGTGTCGAATGGTTTTCCGTGTCAAAATGGAATATTGATGAAGCAAATCTGCATTATTTATGATCGCTGCATTTTGCAAAATATTATTTTGGGATTTCCTCTTGGATTGTACAATTAACAGCGTCTACCATATATTTCAGTCTTAACTCACAAACAAAGGATTTGCGGACAAATGCTTATGTGGACTATTGTCTTTTGCATACTGTGACTGACTGCCTCCCAAATTGTGAAAGTATTTTTGATACCTATATATACACATATATAAGAACATATATGACCCTATAAATACACATATAAACACATTGATATACGCATGCACACTCGTATATGTACACACATGCATGAATACTTATGCACATCTCTACCATATTCTCGCAAACATATATTTATATAAACAAACATACATACATATGCCGTTGTAAAACACATAAATACATAAAAACCTTTCTACACTCATACAGCTACAAACACACACACAGCCACACACACACGCACAAAATGCATACAAACTCACACACGCGCACAAACACAGAAACATATACAAACGCTAATGCACAATTATGCACACACATATAGAGTATGAGATTTGTAGATTGTCACCATTTTATCTTCCTAATATCGACCATGCGCGTTTTTTTTATTTTAATTGTGTCAACTCCACTTTATAGTACGGTCAGATGGGTACCATATGTATGAAAGAGGAGAGCATGTCACAAAAAACTTCATAGTTTTAGAAATAACATGTAGTATTGCTTGTCATTCGCACCATAATCACCAATACTAGCATTTCCGAGTGTTTGTTTGCTAATCTGAGGAGAGTCCCGAGGATTCCGAAATAGTTTATTTACTTACACTCAGCAAGGAGGCCCACATCAGTTACTTTACGGATCATTAGATCTATTTTCGACCTATTTTCAAGAAGGCAGCTGTTATGTCTGGAAACAGGAATCTGAACGATGCAACACAAGCGGGAGAATCCACTCATGGTTGTCAGACAATTTCTGCAACAACATCACCCTTAACATCTGACCACCTAAGTTACTAGACTCGAACCTCCTTATTTATTATGTGTGAGGCTCAGTTGAACGCGAGGCCAGCAAAACTCCTTGTAAACCTAAGGATAAACTGAAGGCAATGATTATGGTAACAATTTACCAACTTAAACAGGAAACCGTCGAGAATAGATGGAGGAGGTTCCGAAGTCGTCCCCAGGCTGGAATTGAAGCAAATGTCGATTTATTTGAATGAATTTACTCTTTATAATTTTGTGTAATTTTGGTAAATATATCATTTGATATGAGTTGTCATTGTTATGTTCAGTTTTTGCATACTTTAAAGGAAAATTTATCCAATGCACCACATATATATATATATATATATATATATATATATATATACGTAGACAGACACACGAATTTACCTATACACAGACAAACACATACATAAATTTATATATAAGGAAAATCACACTCATGTATCATTCATATGTCCTGACATATATATATATATGATGCCTTCGTATATATATATACATCATATATATATATATATATATATATATATATATATATATATATATAGTCATCCGCAAACAGATATGCTTCGCTGTATCCCAGCTCATGTACTGTTAGACATCCGATTGCAGGATTGAAACACTAAAAAATTGACATCAGTCGGCGATTCTACCTATGAGCTATGGCGTGTGGTTTATATATATATATATATATATATATATATATATGAATAAGTAGTGGTATTGTCATGAATACTTATCTCTGACCATAAAATGCACTGATATGCCTAAATTCTTATCGCATGTATACATTCATGCACAATCAATAATTCTGACCGTATTTTTGATATAATTGTGTATATTATACAATCATGGATTTAACCCGGACAATCGCAATGTAAGCTGTGGAAAAATACGCAGTTTTTATTTGTAGAAGCAAAAGGACGTTTTGCTCCGTACAAAGTGAAAATCCCTTC
Organism: Ascarosepion bandense; assembly: GCA_037127315.1. NCBI lineage: Eukaryota > Metazoa > Mollusca > Cephalopoda > Sepiida > Sepiidae > Ascarosepion > Ascarosepion bandense. The sequence goes on from JBBBDQ010001758.1 coordinate 1,270,108, forward strand.
ATTCTTTGGTTCTTCATATTGCATATGTTGAGAATTACTTTCCATACATCGATACTTCCCTCATGTTTTAGCATTGTTTGATTGCTCCAACTGGATCAGATTTTAATTTTTGCTGTTTGGTTTCTATTCCCTTATATCCCAATATTTAATCTCACAGAATATTCACTTTTTTCTACGTAGCAACGTGCTGATATGAACAAAACCGATTTCTTGTCATATTTGATCTTCAGGATGTTGACGATCATAGCATGCCACAAAGTTTGTAGTTTGTAGCAATTTTCATCTTTGTTCTATCTATTTCTCTATTTATTCAGCTATCCTTTTTCACAAGCTCGTTAGGTAAAACACTTAGTTTCCTCTTTTTATTATGCAGTTGATATATCAGGTAAGTGTCAAATTTTCCATGTATTTGTTCCTAATTCGGATTTTAACTGTCGGTTTCTAGTAAAATCTCTTCATCATCTGAGCAAATTTTAAAGCGCTTACAGCGCTGCACGGAAATTGATACTGTATTTCACTTCAGCATTCTAATCAATTTTAACTAATACTTTACTTAGTTTTTGGAAAACATCATATTTATTCCAATGTGCTTAAAGTGTCGCCTTTTTATCTTCTATTCAAACACTGTGTGTTGCAGTTTATTGAAATTGGTTGAGAACGAGAAATCGAAGAGTTGCGTTCGTTATATTCCCTTTCACGGAATTGCTCTTGGAAAAGGCGTGTGTCAATATCTTCTCTCTCAAGCCATGTAATGAATAGAGTAAACTGGGTCTTATAGACTTGGTCGTCAACCAGCTTTACCACAAAAAAAACTGCAAGCTACTTAAGAGAAAATCTTGTACCTCGTCAGCATTGAATGGAAAGAGACACAGCCAAAGTGTGTCACGTGTGGTACTTAATGTCTGACTGATTAAAACACTTCCAAAATATTTAATTTCTCTCTAAGTTTGATTTCACCCGGCGGTTTTTTTTCTTGCCGGCAACTGTACATCCTTTCTTCTCATAATTGCTATGTACTGTGTTCTTATCGTTTTTATTCATCTAAGACATCAGCTGTTGCTTTATCAAATAGCAATAAACTATTGATCACAAGGTAGTTATCAAATTCATTCAGTTAACTATTTGATCATGCCTAAGGAAACAATTACTTAATTGGCTTGAACATTTAAGCCCTTTAAATTTTAAAGACGATTATCATCAGCCCTAAGGGAATCACATCGATCTTTAGAAAATAAGAACAACAACGTCATTTGAATATAAGTTTTCTCATAAAACAGGGTTCATTCAAACGATCTATGGAGTTTATATGGACTTTATTCCGTCGTATCTCGTTGACTGGCGCTACATGATCACAAAGAAATTTAACAAATAACAGAAACCACATCATATAAAGATTACAGTTGTAACAGTTGAAATTGGTAGAACAGGTAACTAGAAGAAAAGATAATTACACCCCTGTGCAAATTAATTGAAAAGTTAATTACACCCCTGTGCAAATTAATTGAAACAACAGCTTCGGTTTCTTTTCTTTTAAAATACGGTCAGTTTTTAGACACACTGTAGTGACAGGGTGTAAGCAATTTCTATTCTTTTCTCACATTAGGTCATTTGCAGTTGTGTGCAGCAGTATGAAACTATTTTATGGATGTATGATGAAATTTGTTTGGCTTTGAAAAATATTGTTTCATCCGTGATGGCATCAGATTTTTATCACGCCCAGACACTATTGTCTCGACTGTGGATTAGTTGTCATACAGCCATTGTCTGCGATGGACATTACTCCAAGAAAGCGTGCGAAAATTGGAAAGTTGTCCGAGCACACTGGAAAGCCTTACGGATAGATAGCGGATATTGTTGATGCCAGCCGTCAAGGCGAAGAAACAAACTGGATCCAACGGCCCAAAACATGAAAGAAAAAGGCGGTCAGAAAAGAAAAACAACGCCAAAAGACGACGTATACGTGATCAGGAAAAGTGTGAAAGATCACAGAAATACATTATTTGTTGTGTTTCAATTAGTTTTCACAAGGGTGCACATAGCATTCTGTTATCTTTCACACCATTGAAACTAACATTTGTAGAATAAAATCAGAATCAGTGGTAGAAAGGACGTAACAGTAGACTTAGGTTATCTAATTTTCTGGAGAAAAATGAAACCAAACGTTTAATATATTCTACCTTCATTAACATCAGTTGTTCGGTTAATCAATGATGAATATTTTCTGTGTGGGTATGTATTTTTACCATTTTTATTGTAAATAGCTAGTTTGTCTATAAGAAATAAACCGATATACGTAAGGGACAAATAAAATTACGCTTAGTAAAGACATTTGGTTAATTTGGTTCAATTTGTTTAGTGGTCCATTAACCTCTGTGTGTTTTTTAATATCGAGAATTAAGTATTTTGAATCCTGTTGAATATTTTCAACTATAGTTAAAATGTATTATTGATCGTTTTGATATAAATATATATTTTAATGAAGGTCGTCTTGAATGAACATGACTCCACACCTATCACACAAACGCTGGTATACCCCAGGGCTCCATCCTAAGCCATAAGCTCTTTCTGATGTTCATGAATGACCTCTCTGCCGTGATCAAATCCCATGTAGTCATCTACGCAGATGACAACACCATTTACTCCGCATCAGTAAGAAATTTGGCAAGGCGGACAAACATAACCTCACTAATTATCTTGAGAATGACCTTCACTCTAAGGTAGACTGGGGTAAGAAATTGTTTCTAAATTTCAGTGCTTCTAAAACGTAGCTGCTATCTGTCAACTAACACCGACCTTCTTTTCTACCACGCCTACCATAGGCATGGACCTAGCGTGTCTCCCTGAAAGCCATATACTCCGCCTACTCAGCTTCACCCTATCTTCCGACCACAAGTGGAAGTGATACATTAAATCAATAGCTAAATCTACTGCTACGAAGTTTTTTTTCGCCTGAACCCATCTTGCACTCATAGAAATCAACCACCCGACCGTGCATAAAATACTGTTGCCATATCAGGTCAGGCGCCCCTGCTATTTATCTCAGGGTTCTCGAGAGACTCCAAAAGATAATCTGTAATGTAACCTGGCAGCTCGACACCAGCCAATTTCTCACAGGTGGTATGTGACTTCCCTCACTCTTTTCTACAAATATTTTCATGGCTTATGCTCCGACACACTGAGGTCACGGGTGAACTATCCACAAGAATTTACTCGAGCAACCAGACTGGCAACCAGGTCCCAGCCTTTTACAGGTAAATCTACCAAATGCATCAGACAATTCTACTCTCAGCTTCTTTTCTCGCACTTCCTGCCTGTGAAATTTCCTTCCGTATATTTGCTTTCTGACGGCTACAACCAGTCCGTCCGTAGTCCATTATACGTCACCCCATGTGTCTTGTACTTTTCCTTTCTCACTCTAGCTTTGCAACTGTGTTTTCATCCTTCTCTTGCCCTTTCTCTGACACCCACCTAACTGGTTCGTCTTTCTCTTCACTCTCCTACTGCCTATACTTGTACTCTCTTATGTAGAACCTGCGCATCAGTGGTTGTACCGCCTTGCTTGTGGTGAAACGATTAAAAAAAACAATTTTCGAGGAAAATATTTTTTTAAAAATCCAGTTACACTCTTAACAATATTGATGGGTTGTTCTTACCTAATTATTTGTTTAAGAAAGTGTGGAATTTCATAATCTTGATTATATCATCATTTCCTATTTTTGTCGCGCGTGATATATATTTTATTAATTGTTACGTTTGAATATCCTCAAATGCTATGATTTATGTCATTTTGGCACTTTTCTTTGTGATTCTGTAGCAGAAGTCTACAATGTTCGAGGGATTCCTCGCTGAGATTCACATTCTTTATTCGCTCCGAAACATTGATCTGATAAATATTATTTATTGATCTGATTATTATTTGTATAATGTTTGCAGTTTTGAGTAAAAATATTTGTAGTGCAAACTATTCTATGTTAGATTTTGTGATAGCCTTTACTAAATGTGTTTTAACTAATCTATTCACCGAGGTGTTGAACGTGTTTAGCATTTCGTAATCTCACATCTTGGATTTTTATAATAGATTAACATTAAATATCAAAACTGTTTCATTCCAATTCCTGATCATGGTGCATTTTTCAAAAGTTTATCATGAGTTCTATTTGTTTGAGCGTTAAGTATAAAAAAATATTTTTGATTCAAGAATTATGAAAAACTCTGTTATCAGCATAGCCCCACTCATAATCTGTACACTGGTATCGGGTGGGAACGCAGAAAGTAGGAAGGAAGTTTTCTATTCATAGACTGGATGTAAATGTGATATGAAATTGTTTGTACTATTGATGAAGTTTGAAATGTTTTGCTATAGTACTAAAAGATGACACCTGGAAATTAGCAGATATGCAACAATAGAAATGGTTGTAAGTTAAGAATGTGTCTTCTCATCGGAATAATTCAAAATATACAGCGAGGCAATTAATAAAGGCAAAATTTTAGAGAAAATGGTAACAAAAAGAAACTAATACTTAAAACAAGGAGCCTCTTCTGTCAGACATGAGTTATCTCTCTCTAACCCTGTAATTGTTCAACAATGCTGTAGCTTGGTATTGAATTCACACCTTTTTGGGTCTAGTCACAGGATATATTCACTGGGCCATGTGTCTTTGAGGACAAATTAATTTTTGGGACTTATAAATCTAATGTTTTGTAACCATTTTTTACCAGAGTTCATATTGCAATTTTTTATCGTAATAGTTTTCTCTAGTATTTTTATGTTAATGGTTCTCTAGTATTTTTTCACAAGCAAGGAATAAGAATGATATACCTCAGTGATTGTAAAAAAGTGTTCGGTCCGAAATGCCTGGCACCTGAAGGAGGCCGGACCGTACAAATGCCGAAACGCCGTACAAATGGCAACAAAGATATACAAAGACTAGATTATTTGCGACATATATTTTCTTTATTTGCATTAATATGTATGTATATATATATATATATATATGTATATATATATATATATATATATATATATTTGTGCCGATTATTTTGTGGAGAGTTTTTCATTCTATATGTTAAATCGATATACAAAAACATTAATTCTGATATATTATTCTTGATATGTCAGTTATTAATAAAACCGAAATCGCCTTTATTAAACTAAGCAAATTATACATAAACAACAGCAATGATTTGACATCATGAATAGACTGAAACTTTAATTCAGTATATCCACTTTTGCTACTAATTCTAACATTATGTGTAAATGGCATTGCAATATACATTTTTGAAAATTTTGAATAGTTTAAAGTTTTGATTTCCTTTGTGCAGAATGCAGTAAAGACGAGTATACACATACGAACACAAAACATAACACATGCACAAAGATATATATGTGTGTGCGTGTGTCTTGCGATGTTTGTGTTTTATCTCCAAAGTCTTAAACAATTTATATATTTCTATGTATTTATATCAGTATATAGATATGCGTGTCTTTGTGTGTGTGTATGTTTTTTGTGTATGTGTAGGTTATTACTTAAATGCGTGAATATGCATGTGTGGTAGAGAAAGGCATTTTCAGATGAAATATAAAATAAAGTGTATACATTTTCAGGGAAACAAAATATAACAGTTAATTGAGTTTAACATCCTTAATCATGTAGTCATGTTTTAGCTGAAGGCACACACTTGTTTTTCATCTTTCTCTTACGTTGCTAAAATTAATATAAAGAACCAAGTTCAATATCTTTCTAAAACTATTGTTCTTGTTGTTTTTATAAAAGCAGCTCGAACGGTTTTTCTTTTCGAAAATATCTTTCTTTTGATTGAAGAGCCACTCACGTTATAACAAGTTAATAGAATACACCAACATTAAGAATGCTAAAGGGAACATAAATAAGAAGAAATTTTTCATAAGTAAAATGTTTTCTTATATTTTTACCGGCGCCAGCAATTTTTGTTTCACTCCGATTGAATGTCAGAATTTGAGTATTGATTTCCAAGAGACTTGGAATTACAAAGAAACTGTTGATAACAATAAAAAGCGACGGTCCAAAATATTGATGACATATAAAATCGCGACTAGGCGAGTACAATTTAACACTCACAAAGTAGATTGAAATGGAAGAGAAACAAAAGAAAGCAGTAAAACCAACTTGAAATGTTTAATGGACAGATGACCAAGTAAAGAAAGACGATTCCTAATGTACGTATCTCTACTAATTTTCGATACTTAAGTTTTAAAATGAATTTTGATAAGTAAATAAAGCTTTTCTTAGGATTTCATTTGACGTTAAATTGAAAGCTATGAGATTAAATTTAAATTTACTTTTTCCAGTAAAAAGATTACAGTTCGTAATGTAAACTTTTTATTCGTTTTCAGTAATGGCATTAAAATTTTTCATTTTTGACACATTGACACATTTGTAAACAAAATTTATTTTTCGGTTTTAAAAATTCGTCAAAAATAAAATATATACATGTGACACGTTATAAATTAGCAAATTTAAATTAATCTGATTTGAAACAAATCGTACTTTGAGTACAAGCATTTCTTATTCACGGAGGTCTTGTTTTTCTAACGTGTTGATTGAATACTGATTGCCTGTTTGGAGATAAACACATTTAGTGTAATAGGAATTAAAAAGTAAAACATAATTTAAAATTTTGAAGGGATTATTTGCAACACCTGTTGAGACTTAAACACGATGAAACACGGAAAATAATAATGGAATTAAAAAGAGTTTCTTAAAGCCTAATAAAATCATAAATTTTTTTTCCAGAAATTTGAACAACGCTTAACAACCTTGATCTTTTAATGATAATGTCATTGATGGGTTACCATATTTAAAAAATAACATGTTTAAGCCAAAAAGAATTTAAATTTATTTTAAAAATAATGTTTGATTCGTAAACATTGTTTTCATTTAATTACAATATTAGATAAGAAAATCTTATTGATGCAGAATTTTTAACGATTAAGAAATCATATTTAGAATTTTAAAAAATGAAAGCAATTCTTGTAAAATACTGATTATTCATGAAAAAACATTTTTCTTAAAACAATAGTGTTCTTAATAATTTTTTTATAAAAGTAATTAACACCTTTTCTAATAAAATATTATCATAGTTTTATTACAATGCTTGATTTTACAAATCAGGGCAGATTTTCGGCAAGTGAGTTCTTGTTTAAAAAATGTTGTTTTCATTCTCCGAGGAGACTTGTTTTTAACTAGTAAAAACAATTTTGTAATTATGTATTTTCATTAAATTTCATGAACCTATGTAGGTGTGGGTTAATCTATGTAACAAAAATACCAAGATTTTCTGAAAAATAACAATAGAATTTATTTATTGATAAGATCTGGAATTTGCATCAAAATCAGATTTTTTGGGGAATAATTCGCAAATCAATGTGTTTTTCACCTAAAAAAGGCGCTAAAACATTAATCTTAAGTTATGTAAACTGCTAACGTAAAAAATAAAGCATATTAAACCAAAAGTTCAAAAAAGGATTAATACATTTAACAATATTATAGGTTTTCCTTATCATAATAAGATAAACATTGTGAGAAAAAAGTTTTTTTTTCTTAAGTATGAACCTATTTTCTTCATACAATGTTGTTTTTCAGCGAGAAAATGAAGATGCGTACGTTAAGATGGCATTATTGTTGGGTGAAACAAAAAGAATGATGCAGGGAACCATGATCCCACACTTCCTGAATTGCAAAACATGAACAAAAAAAAATCTTGAATGACGAAGAACAAGAGAAAGAAGAAAAGGAAACCAAACAGATTGAAAAGTTTACGCAAATGAATAAACACGTCTTAATTTTTAAATCATTTCACCCAAGGAAGGCGGCAATGCCACTTGTGCGCAACAAATTACAGGAATTAAAAGTGAGAGAAAAGACTGAGTATAAAGATTAAAGAAAGAGTAAATGATTATCGAGATTCAAGAAAATAGAAAATGGAAGTTGACGTATTGTTGAATAAAAACACTAAAACGGGATACTGTAGAAAACCATCATCGGCTAAGTGAAGTGAAATGTATACATATAGTCAAGATGTTTAATAAATATTTGATCATCATTTTCTAACGAGCTATTTATGCAGATAGGAAAACAATAACTCACAGCTAGAAAAGAACATTCAATAAGTGGTTAAATGGGACAAGTCATGGGCTGCAAATTTTAACGTTTTCTAAACAAAATTACAAGTGTAAAATGTTCATCTGAACAGTTGCCATGAAAATATTTGTGGAAAGGCCAAAGTGAGTTCGATCCTTATTCGGCATCACACCTTGTCACTTTATCGCCGAATTGTGGTTTTCCTTTGTTTTTACTTCAAGTACTTTCATGGTAATTGCTCTAACGAGTTTTTCCCTGGTTCTTCGACCATATGTATTTTGCTCGAGCTACTAGCTTATCATTTAAGCCCCACATTTTAACGTCGAAATAGCTAAAAGTTACAGATCACTCAATATGTCCTTGGCCTGACATATAGATGGTGCCTCTAATAAAATATCTATATGTTTTTTTATGAAGTATTTACCTTCAAATGGCACGTGGCATAATTTGGCCACAGTTGGAATATTAGTTACTTGGGGAGAAATGAGTTTAATATATATATATATATATATATATATATATATATATATATATATATATATATATTTGTATGTATATAGTAGCAATAAAACACGTGAGCACAAGAAATTGTTGCTGTCTTGATTAATGAAAAGCAGTTTTGTTTTAATCATAATTCTAGATTGGCAAAAAGGTTTCATCATTTTAAAGGCAAAATGGATAGATGTAACCGTATGTTCTATTCTAAAAGTGTCTTCACTCACACTTATCGCTTATGAAATTCTCTTTCAGCTTCTTTCTTTCCAGTCAAAATAAATGCAATTCCCATCGTAATATTCTGTTTACTTAATTTCTGTTCTTTCATTGTTCTCTCTACTTAATAGTTTCTTTCTTTCTCGTATCATATTCTTTTACACACAGTAACCTCTTGCGTGTTAGTGACTTTTTACCTTGCTTGCGTGAAAATTATTAAAAAAAACAATCAAATGTAACGTTGTCAATACTGGGACGCCTTTCGCGATTTCCTCTGCGACGTCCCTTGGAGAAAAGTGTTTGACCTATCAGTTGATGACTGTGCCTCTGAGGTCTCGTCATGGGTGAAAGCTGGCATTGATGCCTTCATACCCACCAGGAAGTATAGCTTAAAACCTCATTCCTCTCCGTGGTTCTCTCCGGCCTGCTCAGCCGCCATTGCCCACAAGAACCATTACTTCCGTCTATTCCGGAGACAGCCAACTGATCACAATAGGCGCCTGTTCACATCTGCTCGCAATGAGTGCAAGAGAACCCTAAATGACGCCAAACAGTTGTTTGCTGAGAGAATACGACAGCACATAGCTGACCGCAAGTTCGGCTCCAAGGACTATTGGAGGATTTGTAAACGATTGGCCAACAATAGGAAATCCTCAATACCTCCTTTAATCCATGGATTTGAGGTTCTCACGTCAGCTGCGGACAAAGCTGAGTGTTTTGCCCGCAGATTCTCATCCAACTCCACATTCGACTCGTCCGGAGTGCACTCACCCGACTTCCCTATTAGAACTGAGGCCAAACTGCACGAAGTATATATTACTCCGACAGTAGTATCCAGAGTAATTTCAAAACTCGACCCCCATAAGGCGTGTGGAGACGATGGAATCCCGGTGATAGTCCTTAAGAAGTGTGCCCCTGAACTATCCTCCGTCCTCTCTAAACTTTAACTACTGCCTTTCTGCTTCCGGCTTTCCTGCATGCTGGAAATTCTCCTCAGTCGTTCCTGTATTTAAGAATTGTGGTGAACCCTCGGACCCATCCAACTATCGCCCTATCAGTCTTCTACCGATATTCGGGAAAGTATTCGAGGCTATAATCAATGCTGAAATAGTTCAACATCTCACTGCCTACAAAGACTTTCTCCGACAGGCAATATGGATTCCGCTTCGATAGGTTCACGGCCGACCTGCTAACAACTGTAACGGAGAACATGCTCCAGGCCCTTGATGAGTCTGACGAGGCTCGTGCGGTTGCTCTGGACATCTCCAAGGCTTTTGACAGGATTTGGCACTCTGGCATCCTATGCAAGCTACGGGGTTACGGTATTACCGGTCGCCTGCTTGACCTAATCCAATCTTTTTTAAATAACCGGAAAATGAAGGTCGTTTGGAAGGGGCATGCCTTTTTGTCCTACAGCACGAATGCTGGTGTCCCACAGGGCTCTATCCTGGGCCCGACGTTCTTCCTTATTTTCATCAACGACCTCCCAGATGAGATCAAGTCCCAAGTAGGCATCTACGCAGATGACACTACAATATACTCCCGCTCCAGTAAGAAACCTGTCGTGGCGGACAGACATAATCTCGCTGCTGACCTTGAGCGGGATCTACACTCTGTGGTGAACTGGGGCAAGAAGTGGCTTGTCAACTTCAATTCCTCTAAGACCAAGCTCTTGTCTGACAACCATTACAGGCAACCTCTTCTGCCTCCCATAAGCATGGACCAGGTGATTCTCCCGGAGAGTAATACACTACGCCTCCTCGGACTTACCCTGTCCTCAGACCCCAAATAGAACCACTACTGCTAAGAAGGTTGGGTCACTATGTCGATCCAGGATGTTTTTTCCACCTGAATCCATCCTGCATATATACAAGTCAACCATCCGTCCGTGCATGGAGTACTGCTGCCATTTATGGTCAGGTGCCCCTGCCGTTCTCCTCAGTGTTCTTGACAAGCTCCAAAGGAGAGTCTGTAATGTGATAGGTACTGATCTGGTGACTCGACTGCAGCCACTTTCCCATCGTCGAAATGTGGCCTCCCTCTGTCTCTTCTATAGGTATTTTCATGGCTTCTGCTCGGATGAGCTTAAGTCACTGATGCCTCCTCAACAGGTGTTTACCCGTGCAACCAGACTGGCAACTGTGTCCCACCCATTCACAGTCAGGTTAGCCAAATGCAGACGACAATTCTACTCCTGCAGCTTCCTCTCTCGCACTTCCCGCCTGTGGAACTCACTCCCGTATTCTTGCTTTCCTGACGGCTACAACCTCCAGAAATTTAAATGCAAAGTTAATACTCATCTACTAACCACTGGCCTCTAGCTCTCTCTCCTCCCCTGTATAACCTTCCCTTTCTCTCCTCCTATGTATCTGTCATCGCACCTTCTTTCTCAGCTTTCTATTGTTCCTTTCTAACTAGCTTGTACTCCTCACTCTTTTCTAATTAATCTTTTTACATTTATGTAACCCCATGCACATCAGTGGCGTTTCCGCCTTGCTCGGGGTGAAATGATTAAAAAAAAAAATTGAAGTTACTCAAAACACAAAATTCTTCAAATAGCCAACACGTCAGTCTTGCCATATAGCAACATAGACAAGTGAGCATATGTATTTTCAAATGATAAAGCTTAACAAATGACAAGGAATATTTATTTGGTTATATGTGAATATCTTTAAATGAGTTTATTTTTACTCATTTATTTCCATATACGTTTGTCGATATGTTTTTTAATAAATGCATATTATTCTTATCTGTGTAATCAACAATCTATATACAATTAAACACACACCATGTCACAATCTCAATCCACCTATCCATCTATCGATCCCCAATATTTGAAGAGGTTATCTTAAAAACAGAAAAAACACTTATTCTCTTCACACACACACACACACACACACACACACACACACACACACACACACACATATATATATATATATATATACACTGCTGAGGTTAATAAAAGAGTGTTCGATGTAAACCAACAGAGCTATTACGTATATATTAATAAATATACATATTATTTATCACTAACAGCACGAATAGGTTCATGCACAATTCCATATTCAGGGGCTGAGTTTATACTTACCGTTGCTGTATAATTGAATTTTTTGTCGATTTCGACGTATGAAAATACGACAAACTCATTCAGTTTTTTATGTTTGTGTAGTATGTGGAACTTTGGTTTCGACAGTAACCTGCGTTCAAACTCACATATACTGCAACAGCAAGGATCCTAGGACATAGCTGCAGGGTTACATGCTGACATTTGTGGCGTTGTCTTTTCTTTCTAAGCTTTTCATACAACTTTGGCATAAATATTTCCAGTTATTTCAATCAAGGGGAACTCGTTCGAATTCAATATATATATACTGTGGCTACTGGCGTATGATACATCATACGTTAAAAGTCTGCCTCTTTCTAACGAGCTCTAATAGCTCAGAAATAGAATCGCCGACTGACGCCAATTCGCTAGGGTTTCAATCCTTAGTTATAAGCAATCGGATGTCTAACTTTACTGATGAGCAGTGATGCGGATGAATATATATATATATATATATATATAGGTGTGTGTGTGTGTATGTGTTTGTGCGTGTTTTTGTGAGGGTGTGTGTGTGTATGTGTTTGTGCGTATGTTTTTGAGTGTGCGAGTGCGTGTGTGTGTGTGCGTGCGCGTGTGTGTTAATGCTATTAGATATGGTAGATATGTACACAATTATCTGTATGTATGTTTACGCGAAAGCCACTTTGTAGGTAAACATTAAATTACAAAAATAACTTGATATCAGCTAATTGTATGGTTTGTGAAGTGTTACTAGATATGTAACACTATCTCTCACAGCGATACTTTTCCTTACCCCGCGGGGATACTTTCCTTTAGTTGGTTTATAACAACGGAGAGAGAAGTCGATACTGGCAATGTTATTAATGTTTTATTGCGCCACGCAATGTGAGTTTAGGAAAAAAACTTAATAATTTTAGTACCATCAAGTATTTTTAAAAGCCGGGAGCATAAAATCTAATTATTATGGGAAGATATACATTTCTCTTCTTTCATGTTTGTATAAATTTCGCTTCTTTCATGTTCATATAATTTTCTCTACTTTTGGAGTTGAAATGTCGATTTTGCTAAGCTGAAAACGCGTAGACAAAACAAGAGTGATTTGATAAGGTCACACAAAGGCCAAGGTCCGCTGGTGAACACAGGAGTCCGTGAGAACCCAAAAGGAATCGAGGTCCGATGTGAGTTGGCAAAATCTCATTCGTCGAGCTAAAACCTTCCGCATATCGAGTGGATGGAAACCGATCCCATTGGCCCCAGAGAGGATTGAAATTGGTTATTTTGCTAGACAAGAAAAGTGCAGTTGGGCAGAAAGCCACCGCCGCCAACACCACCACATTCTCCGCCAGCAGCCGCCACCGATTCGGCACAATCCGTCAGATTCCGTCAAGAACCCGAAAAAACTTTACTGTTTTAGAAGTTACATAGAAAATTGACGACAATGACTATAGAGAATACGCGAAAAGACTTTAATGAAAATTTGAAGAGACCTGTTTATTTCAACGCTAACGAAACTTAGACAAAACATTTTGTTTAACGATTGGAAGCTATGACGCTTTTGGCGAACTTTCTCTTTCCGTTCTAAAAAAAAATTTCGACGATTTTATATCATTTTCGACAACTGTATTCCTGGGAAAATAAAGTCATTGTGTTTTCTTCATATAAAGACATTTTTCGTAACTCTCCAGGCGTGTTCGACTTCGTTCATTCATCGTATTTCAAACCACAAGTGTACACCGGCGTCCGGACTGGCTAAAAAGGCGACTATTAAAATTGCCCGAAGAGACCTCTGGGATCTAATCACAACGTGGGACAGTGGCCCGTTGTTGCAACAGACATTTTTTAATCCAGCTTTTGTGGCGACATCATCGAACGAGATCGTCACGACCAGAAACAGCGACCAAACCAACCGTACAACCGGGTGGCAGTGTCGCAACTGGGATAGATACGACCGTCAGCGAGAACGAACGCCCCATTAGACAGACGGCCAGCCTGGCCTGAGGCGTCACAACTGGTGCCGTCTCGACCAGGATCTGGCCTGAGCGCAGCCGTCCGGCGTGCAGTGTTACAGATATTTCAATGAAATATTAAAAGTTTATTTCATCTTGAGAAAGAGTAACACTCATATCTCTGCACTGATTGTGTGATAATCTTGATAAGATTATACATACTGCGATGAAAGCAACAATTACCAGCTGTATACATGCGGGAATGTAGCACTCAGTTTCAATTTTTTCAATTAAATTTGTTTTAAAGGAATTGCAAATTAGCAATGCAAGTTAGACGTGACACTCTCCTCGTCCTCCCATGTTAACAGCAGTAGACATCTAAACATACATTACACTCGTAGAGAAGGTTCTAGATAGACCCTTATTTAAATAAAATAATAATGTATAGTTTTTCGTATAGACACAAGGGATGTGGATCATTAAAAGACTTTCAGATTCTAGATTTTTAAAAAATTCCGTTTATTTTGTGTGGTTTATGGTTTCTTTTAAATACCAAAATTGTTTCGATAACGATGTTCGACTGCGGTACTTTATAATTATTAATGGTCGAGGTATGTTGATAAAATCTTTGTTTAAACAAATTTTTGGCTCTACCTACATAAATCTTCATATTACCAGGGTTTTCAATTGAAGAGATAGTGCATTGATGAACAGTACATTATGTAAAACATTTATTTTCCAATGGACACTCTATAGTGCTTATACAATTACATTTTTCATTGTTTAACTAGTAAGTTCAGTTTCGTGATTATTCTTATTTAAAATTTGTTTTAATTTATGTTTAATTCTTAGTTGAAAATATTTCATTAGGTAAGTAACAATGACGGCACGATCATTTTAACTACCTGATGAGTCATTGTCCTTTGACACTTTTAAAAATATGTACAATTTTGTAGTACTTACATGTTTATATCTGACATTTTCATAATAAATATTTATTTCTCTGTTTTTATTGAAACCTGTTTGGAATTAATGATTTGACCGTTGCAATTTTATTATTCGTTATTTTATATTTGGATATATATATATATATATATATATATATATATATATATATATATTTGGTTATATACATATATATATATATATATATATATATATTTATCTATTTGGATATATATATATATATATATATATATATAGATTAATTGATTAATTTATAATATTATGTTAATAAATATACAAATTTTCTTACGCCCATTGGTGCTTTTTATGAACTGCCTATGAGAATAGTACATAATAAGCACCTGTTGAATGCAGAGTACATGAAACTCCTTGTGGGGATATAGGCGTAGTATATGTATATCAGTTAGTATTTATTATAGCATTTTTATATTACATCGGGCAATATATATATATATATAAAGATATACATATATGCAAGGAAGTACACGCACATATGTAATGATTTTTTCTATGTATAAAACATTGCCCGATGTAATATAAGAAAGCAAAAATAAATATATTAACTGATATACATATACTACGTGTATAGGACGACAGGGAGTTTTATGTACTCTGTATTCAACAGGTGCTTATTATGTACTATTGTGATAAGCTGTTCATAATAAGCACCTATCGATATAAAAAAACATGTACATTTATTAATATATATATATAATTTTAAATAAAATAAATACAAAAGGAAAACTGTATTTTAAATCGCCTACGCGTTTCGCCATGTCATGGACTTTTTCAAGGCAAAAAGACGATTTTCGTGTTTATGCCTTGAAAAAGTCCATCATAGGCGGAAACGCGTAGGCGATTTAAAATACAGTTTTCCTTTTGTCTTTATTTTATTAAACCATTCTGTCCGTAATCTTAGATTATAACTGAGTATATTTTTACACACACACACACACACACACACACACACACACACACACATATATATATATATATATATATATATGTATTATCCTACGTCTGTAGCACGACTCAGTGTTTCAGATGCTATGCAATTATCAGGTGCATAAAACACCGAATCTTGCGACAGACGCCGGATAATAGGTATACATATATATATATATATATATATATATATATATATATATATATATATATATATATAAATCCTACATCGAACATTGTTTCATTAAGATTCAAATAATAATACTATACATATGTACACCCTCCTCATATGTATATTTATTAAATTACGTCACTATATATTAAAAAACTGCCAACATTGTGTCTGCTTATTTTTTTATCAAATCTGTTCATTCTCTCGGAAAATCTTTAGCGTATTATAATAGAAAAAGTTAAGAAATTAGCTGCCAGAACATTAATTTACAAAAATAACTTGATATGGGCTAATTGTATGATTTGTAAAGTTTTACAACATATTCCAATGAAATATTCAAAGTTTATATCATCTTGAGAAAGAGTAACACTCATATCTTTGCTTTGTGGTGAGCTGTATATGATTATAGATGATGCAATAAGTTTAACGTGATGAAAGCGACAAATACCAGCTGTATACATGCGATAATTTTATTATTTTATTATAACACTTGCATGACTATGACATCTCAACATATAAAGTTCAATTTTGTATAATTTTAATGTTCTGATAAACACTAAGCAATTTCACAACCGCTACATTTGAAACAAGACGAAACTTTACAATAAAATTTAGCAACACAGTTTTGTGGTTATTTTTTGTTACCACAACTCACACCCATAAAGATTATCGCGGAAGGTGATTGAAAGTGATTGAAAACATTGAGATTGAATAATTAAACCAACTGTTTAGGTTACAGCTCATATCTTACAATTTTAATTCCAGACTAAAATCTACTTTTATTAAATTCTTCTGTGAGTACTTTGATGCTTACAGTTATTCTAGTCCTTAAGGACACGCGTTTAAACTCATGCACATTATTTCGATCATCTATAAAGTTTATTACTATTGGCTACTTTTTATAAATTGAGGTTTCAATTATGAAGAAATATTGCTTGAGTTTTTTTTATTTATTATGTTAATTATCATCGAGAAGTCAAAACGGTATTGAAGAAAGAGAAGTCAGCAAAATGAAATATCTGGGAATTGCAATAACAGAAGAAGAAAAATTGACACTGAAAATCGAAGATCTATTGGTGATAGCGAATGATGCCTTCCAAATGATAAGAAGAATATTAAGAAACCGGAAACGTTTGCTAAAACAGAAAAGAGTACTAAACACTTACGTAATATCAGTATTCCTATATATCAGTAGAGTTTCACAATCTCTTCACAAATGAAGAAATTCGAATTAACATAAATATAGTTCTACAGAAGAATGTTTAGAATTTAGAACGATCTCTTGAGCAACGACGAAGTTTTATAGAAAATGTAATGAAAAATGACACTTATACTCCAGGAAGAGATAATTGACAATTGCAGGGCACATAATGAGGAAAGAGGACATTTGAAAATCTTCACAGGACAGATTGAAAGTAAAAGTAAAAGAATGCATAATCTATCTGGAGACTTTGTGTAAATGGGTAACAAAAAATATTTAGAATCGAAATAAATTTGCAACTTTTCTTAAGAGCTACAAAGAACAGGAAATTGTTGATGGCCATGATATATAACGCTCTGAAGACGAGTGAATAGTCTTTTACACCGGAGATTAAGTGAAAAGAACTCTCATAAAATATACAGCAATCATTTTATATCTATTTTTCATTAGTTTCTATTTCTGGTTATTTCAGCGTATTTCTTGCAAAATGTGGTTAGAGACACTATTAAATTTACTATTATAAAGAAGGATTGCTCCACTATATGGATAATGTTGAGAAAACAGAGAATGATTTTAACTTACCGAAGATAAATCTGGCATAAGGTCAAATATGTATAACATGCAGTAAAATAGATTTCTTTTTTTTAAATATGCTACCGAGTTAAACATCAATTTTCGTCAGTAAGAGGAATCATTCCACTAGGGAAAGAACCTCATTTCTTATCAATATTTTGTCTTTGTTCATAGAAGACCTTTCTTGAAAGATATAATCATCATAACTATATCTACGTATCTGCTTATGATATAAATAAATATCAAAAGCAAAGCATGTCTATTGAACAGGTTAAGAGGCTCATCCCTTGTTCCCTGTTTAGGATGTGGTTTCCGGCTGTCTCTTTTCCAATCTTCTCACTTTGTTTTTTTTTTTCATTTGGAGTAGATAGATCTATCTATCACCCGGTTCACACTCCACCCATGTCTACTGAACAGGTTAAGAGGCTCATCCCTCGTTCCCTGTTTAGGATATGGTTTCCGGCTTTTCACTATGACGTAGCCCCCTGCACATCAGTGGCGTTACCGCCTTGCTCGGTGTGATACGATTAAAAAAAGAAGTAAGCATTAATTTCGTGTTTCTGTGCAGAGATGAGCAAAGTTAAGAGGCTCATCTCTTGTTCCCTGTTTAGGATGTGGTTTCCGGCTTTCTCTTTTCAAATCTTCTCACTTTGTTTTTTTTTTTTCATTTGGAGTAGATAGATCTATCTATCGCCCTGTTCACACTCCACCCATGTCTACTGAACAGGTTAAGAGGCTCATCCCTCATTCCCTGTTTAGGATATGGTTTCCGGCTTTTCACTATTACGTAGCCCCCTGCACATCAGTGGCGTTACCGCCTTGCTCGGGGTGATACGATTAAAACAAAAAGAAGTAAGCATTAATTTCGTGTTTCTGTGCAGAGACGAGCAAAGAATTGAAAGATAGAAAATGAAAGTGAGAAAAGGAAAAAAGAGAGACATATAAGGAAAGTGATAGACAAAAACTGAAAGAGTGAGATACAGAAAGATATACAGAGAAAGAGAAAGAGAGATAGAACGGGGAAAGAGGGATAGAGAAAAAGATAATTATAAAAGCACAACGGCAAACCGGCAGAAATGAACGTGTTGTTTTATGTAAAATTATTTTTATGGCGTCTATAGTAGAATAAAAGTGTTAAAAAATGCAAGCAGAGAATGGAGAAAGCGCAATGCTTTTTCAGATATGTGCGGAAATGTATTTTTGCATTTATATTTGTAACTTTACAGTTACAAATATAAAGTTTATACACTTAGTGTATGTCCTACGTGTGCATGTTAGTGTGTGTGTATGAGTGAGAATGTACATATATTAACTATATAAAAGAATCTACAAACGCACTCATATATATATATATATATATATATATATATATATATATATATTCATGGAGATATATCGGGGTGTGTATAAATATTAAATAAACAATTTATTCATGCTTATAATTTGTATTATAAGTTTGTGCAATTACCACATAGGTGCATATATATCTGTTAACACGCGTCTAAGAAAAATATGCACAAAATTATATCTGCATTATAAATATTTTATTATAATATATATGTATATATATATTAATATATATGCACGTATGTTTCTATGTTGTATGTGCTTGTAAATTTAATACACATAATATTTATATGTTTAAGCTGCTATAAGTGTATATATAAGTAAGGAAATAAACAGGTATATATATATATATATATATATATATATATATATATATATATGAATATATACTTGTATATGCCATTTAGAAATTTAGAAATAGTATCACCATCAAAAATGTTTATTACATTTCCTGATATATACGTTGGTTTGCGTTATACATACACAGACAAACATCCATATGTATGTATATATATATTTATACACGTTTCATTTATGCTTGTGTCTTATATATATATATATATATATATATGTATACACATGTATATATATATATATATATATATATATTTATATAAATAAATTCATGCATATTCATATCTATATTTTTCATGTAATATATTTCTGCACTGTATGTATATATAATTTCATGTTACATGTTGTACACTATATATATATATATATATATATATATATATATATATATATATATGCATACGAACACACAATGTTAAATCAGTATGTAAATGGATTTATAAAATTTTTAGTGCCAAGTAATTTCGAATCAATTCACGGAATTATTCATTGATTTACGTGTGTTTCTTATAGTTGCTATAGAAACATGCCTTTGTTTGTAGACCTTTATAATATTTCTTCATAGTTTGTCTAAATATGTCTGCATTTCTTCATGGTTCTTCTTCCGTCTATATATATATATATATATATATATATATATATATATATTATATAAATTATGTACATTTATGTTATTGTTATTTATCTTATTTTAATTCGGGGCTTTTGGCCTTAGGAAGCTGTATATATTTTTCCTTAATATCCCTGTGTGTGTTTGTGCACTACTAAGTGTGGTAATCCTCCGCCTCCCTACTTCTTCGTCCATTTGGCAATCGCCCAAACTATTGCCAAACGATGAGTCACCGTTCTGTCAGTGGAATTCGACGTGCAGTGAGTTGAGATACATGCTGTGCATTGGGAGGTAGAAGTCATTCGGCTCCACTGTAAGTAGTAACCCTGGTTAGGTTTGGGGGGCATTGAAGCGCTTTCCTAAGGAGGAGCCTATCGAACCTAAGGGTCAAGTTCTTACCACTGCTACTCCCTTTGACTCGTCGTCATTTTCGATCTTTTGAATACGGTCGGGAAGAAGAATTCATGGCAGCAATACCCACATGGTTTGAAAGACGTATACATACATAAATTATAGCTCTAGGTTTGCCCTATTCACAAGCTTACATGCAAACGCACGCACACAAACACGCACACACACACACACACACACACACACACACACACACACACACACACACACACACATATAGGCACACATATTTGCAGGTGTGTCGCTTTGTGTGGCATATATATATATATACTTATATATATATATATACGTGTGTGTGTGTGTGCGTGTGTATGTGTGTGTTGTATGTATATAATTGGATTCTTTTAGTTCCAAATTATATCTTATTAATATAAACTTAATTTTTGAGAATACGCGTGTTTGAGTTGGCATTCTGTTTTTGTATTTTTATTTTAGCCATTTAAAACAATATCCTTTGTTGTTCGAATCAGAAGCCAAAGCTTACAGTTATAGACCCGAAGAAGCCTCAACGAAAATTGTGCTTTCGATTTAGATTTGTCTTATTTTGATGGTGTTCGGTGATTTGTTGTTAACGCCAGTGGTGAATTCTCAGATGAAAAAAGTAATACATGTTCAATCCTTGCCAAGAGGATATTTTTTCTTTATTACGACTTCTCAGTCAAGAGAAAATAATGTAGTTGACTGTTACAATTTTCTTGTGGATTACCGTTAAGAATTTTGGGCGTTAATTGCAGGATGCGACGCTGATATCAAAATTTTATAGTTAAAGTACATTAATTATGTTAACTACATTATATATATATATATATATATATATATATATATATATATATATATATATATGTTAATGAATATATATATTATCCTACGTCGGTGGCACGATTCAGCGTTTCATGCACCACGCAATCATCAGATGCATATTACAACCTGTGCGGTTAAGACATTTGAATATAAATTCACTTGATATTTGCAAAATTCACAATGTTATGTTACTATTTTTACAATTTATGAAGAATATAATGCAAATAGACAAAAACTATTTGAAGAAAATATGTAAAATGAAAAATATTAAATTAAAACCTAAAAGAAAAATTAAATATTAACACTCTGGGATATAAATTCAAAGGGTTCATTCATAAGTACAATTAATTATGAATATTTGCGTAAGAAAGAAAGAATGAAAGAAAGACAGGAAGAAAGAAAGAAAGAAAAAAGAAGAAATATATGATTAATACATATGTTTAAACTACATTGATCACTGTTTTTTTTTAACTTTTAGTATCATATTTTACCTGTGTGCGTATGCCTATAAGTATGTTTATTAATTCACATATTTAGGTTGTGATATTGATTAGTGCCAAGATAGTATTTTTTTCAGTAGTTCTACTGATAAAAAGTATTTTGTCAAAAAGTATTTTATCGTAATGTACTCGATATCGGAATTGTGATTGAGTGTTGATAGGTTTAATATAAAGAAATTGTCTCCTAACTAGAGCAGGTTTAGGCCGACATCGAAAAAAAAAACAGCCTTGATGAATGAAGCCATGACAATGTTGTTCTCACGAATATTCGAAATCGGCATGAAGCTATTCAGTTAAAGTGACAACTTCTTTGCATTAAACACCTTCGTGCGCGCTCACACACACACACACACACACACACACACACACACACACACATATATATATAAATATATATATGTGTTTGTGTGTGTGTGTGTTGAGAGAGAGAGAGAGATAGAGAATGCGAAGATGCCAGGTAACTGAGAATAAATATATATAATAAAATGAACAATTGGTTACTTATTTTAAATCATTCGATGGTGATCCTGTATTATATGATTAAATATGATCATCATTTCATTGGTGAAACATGTCTTAATTGATGTCTTCTAAATCACGTTCATACATATATATACATATATATATATATATATATATATATATATGTATATATATATATACACACACACACTCACACATATACACACACACACACACACACACACACACTCACACATATAACACACACACACACACACACACACACACACACACACACACACACACATATATATATATATATATATATATATATATATACATGAGCGCGTGTATTTGTGTGTGATGGATAACTGTAAAAGTGCAGTCATACATATGCACAGCTCCATATCAATGCATGATCGTTTATATATGGATAATGAACTTTCATTTATTTCCCTATATATTAAAGGAAAGCAATGAAAAGCTTCCAGACAAACGCTGCCTTTTTTTTTTCAATAATTGGCTCGGGAAAATAATGGGAAAATTGCATTTAGATATTTGTTCTATATTTAGAAAGCTGTGTAAAAAGATCTGTTACGCGAAAATAAATGCGTAGCTATTTTTGATTATGTATATTTAGGTAAAAGATTATATTCACAGAATGCACTGAAATATTCAATTGGACATAAATAGATAATAATGGGTATTTGAACATAAGCGTTAGTAAAATTTAAGAAAAGTAGAAGAAGGTGAAAAGAGGGATAAATAAATCGCCATTCAGTCAGTTAAGTGCCATACGTGATACACGCTTGGGCGATCATGTCTCTTTCGATCCATAACTGACTAGGAAAAGATTTTCCCGCAGTAAGTTGCCATTTTCTCTGCTGTAGACTGGTTGCCAACAAAGCAGAACCAAATCTGTTCTGCTTTTTAATCTATAGCTGGAGGAAGAAGAGAAAGATTAATACCATTCATAAATGTATTTTCGAGTAAATGAATACAACGAATTTAACAGGAATTCGAGCTCGGCTGTCCGACTAAATCGACATTGGCTGTCCAACCTAATCGACATTCACTCAGTCAGCTAAGTGACAACGTGATGCACGCTTCGGTGATTATGTCTCGAAAGAGACATGAATTACTGGACTCTAGGTTACCATTACTTTCTGTGATAGACTGGTTGTCAACCATGGCTATAGAATCCAAATTACTCTGTTATTTGAGCCATAGCTGGAGGCAAGAGATGGATTAATACCTTTCCCAAGAGTATTTGCGCGAAAGTGAATGCAACGAATTGAACTGGAATGCAAACTGTTCGCCAATTTCTCGTTATATGCTGGAATATATTGCACCACTTTGACAATAAAATTCTAGCAGATTGGGTGCCAAGAAGTGTTTGGATGTAGTTTTTGCATTCTAGGAGATAAATCCAAAGGCTTCATTAATAAGTATGATTACTAATGAATATTTGCGCAAGTGAATGCAACGTATTGAACTGGAATTCGAACTCTGTTCATCAATTTCTCGTTATAAGCTGAAATATATTGCACAACTTTGACAATAAAATTCTATCAGATTGGGTGCCAAGAAATTTTGAATATAATTTTTGCATCTTTGTAATCAAGATGTAAAACTTATCCATAAATTTGGAAGTTTTTTTTGCCTTTAAAAAATGTCAAGAAGTTTAAGAAAGATGGAGTCAGTGGGCTGTGATCAGGACGGATGTCGCAAAGTCACGTATCCTAAGTTAGTGAGCTTCTACAGTGTCATCCTGCCAACATGTAGATGAACATTATAAAGAAGCAAGACTGACAATAAACTTCGACTGTGGTGATCTTGTCAGATTCCGAATCTCTGTAAAGGCGGACCCCATGAGTGTTCTCATAATCTTCTGTTGACGCAATTTCGGTTTTTATAAATTTTGGGAACCTTCGCAAGGATGTACCTATTCATCCAATTTTTAGACATTGTCACAAATAGATCTGTTTCCCACGACGAATCACAAGTCGGAATGTATCATCAGAATTTCGTAGATACAGCAAAGGAATGTATCATCAGAATTTCGTAGATACAGCACCGAACATGTTTCAAAACTTCGAACTCTTTGACTTTCTTTGAGTTCATACTTAACCCATTACTCGAGCTGTCAACTTGACCATTTTCTTGAGACGTTCCGTTGTTATTAAAATGCTGACTCTTATTACCTAAAAAATTCTCTGAAACAGTGGCGGAAGTTGTATCCTTCTTTGTTTTTAGTTATTTTTCAGATGTCAGGTGCAGATGAAGATCATCTGACATCTTAAACTTCAAGATCCTTAGCCCCACTCCCTGTTCGCAGAAGAGGTGAACAAAAGTTTATAGAGTGGAGTTACTAAAGGGAAATAACTGAAACTGATATATCTAGGGTTTCATTCGAAATACCAAAATATAACAGCTGAAAACGGTCGGAGCGTACAACGGCTGAAACGTTGTGAATATTAAATAAAGATTAGAACAATAAACCGAGCATGTAAGTGTAAATAGTTCCCTGACATGTATCGATATTGATAAAGATGTCTAGTCTAAATTAAAACTATCAACAGTTTCCGTAGATCAGACAATGATGTAAGTATTCAAGAGCTGTAAAATATCAATTACAGTGGGCTAGCGAATATGAAACAAAGCATTTTCCGTAGTTTTGGTCCCTAGTATAGAGTACCCAATAAGGACACATCCGACTTCTCAGTAATAAAGATATGCGAGATCAGTATTTTAAAAATTACTTTACGAAAAACCAAAGAGTCTAGTGAAACAAAAAAAACCCCCAAAAACTTGATACGGAACATCCCTTGAAGTGTCAATCACCATCACTGAAAACATAGGCAACTGACATATAAGCTCAGAAACTATGATTCAATCACTTTCACCGAAACGCCAAAAGATGAAACCTTAATGGATGTAGAGTATAAGGACTCAGGCTTCTCCCCGCTCGTTTTGCTACTAGTGTTTCCGTATGAAGTACTCTTTTTACAAGGAAGAATTGTCAGCACTACGCTCAATTTTATTAAATTTAAACTGGCTGTTCAGTTTTACCCGCTATATAAACCAAGATAGTCGGTGAAGCAATGATTCATATTATTTCCAACCGTATTCTAACAAAGATGAAAGCAATAGCCTAGGCTCAGCATGCCGATACTATATTCCTCTCCGATATGCTCTAAGTTATTCTCATATGACTGAAGAAAAACACAGAAATCAAAAGAAATAATACAAATCTGAAAGTCCAGAGCCACTGATTGCTGTCGAAAACTTTTATGAATGTAAAGAAGCATAACACACCCTTGTAATCTACGCAAATTACACATGGAGCAAGTATACAAAAGAAGAAAAATGAATCCACGACTAAAATATCTGTTCTAAATCTAAGTACAAAAATAGTCTTTTAATCTGAATACCAGCCTTACCTAAATGATATCGGAGAGCCCAGTTCGAATTCCATTTAAATTTGTTGCATTCACTTATGCGTAAATATCCCTTGAAAATATGTTTCGGGACAAATATTTGGGTAGTACATCGTAGGTTAGTTTGTTTAATTTGTACTGTACAATAAAAATATCTGAAACAAGTGCTCCGTCACAGTATTTTATTTGGTTATATTTTTAATCAAACCTAACTTTTGAATATTATATATTGTCTGATGAGACAAGAACACACACACACACAAACACCCCCATATATATATATATATTAGGATGAATACCATAAATCATAAATACTAACCTGCGAGATTTCCTAGAGAAGGTAGTCAAGATGCATGGTAACTTGACAGTTCGGACGGATATTTCTATCTGCTGATTAATAATACTCTTATTTTGTATACATATTCTATTATTCCAGTACACTGATTCTACCCGACTTCTTGTTTTTGTGTCTTTCTTTCGGGCCATAAGAGACCACAACTATATATATATATATATATATATATATATATATATATATATATATATATAGTCATCCGCAGACAGATATGTTTCGCTGTATCAGTTCATCAGCACGGTTAGACTGCGATTGCTTTTAACCCAGGATTGGAAACCTGATCGAAGTGGCGCCAGTCGGCGGTTCTACCTATGGGCCATGGGCGCACGGTAGAAGAAGGCAGACATTTTAGCATGTATATTGTCATTATACACGCCCAATAGCCAGATTGCTCTAATTCATTACTGAATGAGCGATGAGTTTTCTTGAAAGAATTTGTTAAAATGATAGGGCTTTTTGGACTTGTTTAGTTAAAATATCTTGAACAACAATATTTTGTTCTATGACATGTGAGGAATACACGATGTGAGATTTTAGTATGCAAGTCAATGCCTAATTCTTAAAAATAATATAGAAAATAATATTTTTGTGTAATTTTGAAAATGTTTATATGATAAATATGTCAGATTTTATCATGTAAATCAATGCTTCAATATAAAAATTTGAAAACAAGGCTGTATTTTTAAATTTCAATTCATTTATTTCATTGATAAATCATGCAAATTTTACCTACTAATATTAATTTTTATTAGAAATATATATATTACTATATTTCCGTTTGACATGATTATGTAAATATTGTTTTTATATTAGTAAACTGATTTTATGTACCGATTTCAGTGGATTTTTCGTCATATATTATATTAATATAACATGATATCAGTAAAGTTGAGTTATAGGAACACAATGTTGCATAATACAGACTAAATAGAGATCATAGCAAAAATGTTGAAAACATTGAACGAATTAAAAAACCTAACGACTGGCATGAATATATAAATATAAAAGTTGACATTGAAAAAAAAACTGAGTGTTTTGAAGATTCTCAATATGCAAGATTAACCTCAATATCCATATATATATATATATATATATATATATATATATTGTGTGTGTGTGTGTGTGTGTGTGTGTGTGTATATATATATATATATATATATATATTTACGTGTGTGTGTGTCTGTGTCTGTGTCTGTGTGCGCATGTATGTGTTATAATAATAATAAAATATCATCAAATTCTGACGTTCAGAATTTTATGTAATTACGCATCCGATGGATATTTTGTTCGATAAATGATTGTTATTGCATGAAACATAGAAACTGATTTTATTGTTTAATAATAATAATATATAATTACAATCTGTCAACGTTTATTTTAATCTCTCAACGTATTTTAAGAGCCATTTCTACTTAAATTTGAAAGTTTAGTAAATAAATAACATATGATTTTAAATTATTCATTTTTGCTTAAACTTTTATGTAAGCGCTTGAAAAAATAGAATTGAGAATCTTAAAAGAGTAGTAGACAAGATAAGTTGCTTAATCATTATATATAAAAGGAACATTGTATTCGAAGCAGGTATTGCGGATGTAAACAAAAATGAATAATGTTAAAAATATTGGCTGAAAACAGAATTGTACATTTAGAATAATGTTAAAAATATTGGCTGAAAACAGAATTGTACATTTAGACCAGAGACGAATGGTGTAAATTCCGATAGACAATTCTTAAAAAATTATTTCCTTAAGTATTAACATTGTCTAGAGCAACATGAGTCGAATTTGATGACTTCGTTCCCTAATAAATTCTTAACAAGGATTTCTGTATTGGACATACACACAAACAGATACACCTACATATACAATTAAGCATACTCAAATTATACAAGTTGCACAGAATGCCTCTTACAAAAGCTCTACAACTACAACCCTAAGCGTGACAAGCATAAAGCCCAAAATTATTCGATTTCTATGTTAATATAACAAATTCTCCCCAGCAAAAGGAAGAAAAAAACAAAAACAAAGTAACAAAATAAAATAAAATAAATAAATACTCGTAAAGAAAATACTAATTAATTTCTGTTTTTTTTAAATTTTTTATTTCTTATCTCATTGAAAATAGAATATGCGTTATATAGTGCAGCGTATATTAGACAAAAAAATTCCCTTTTAAATTCGTGCATTAATTTACGTGCAAATATCACTGGAAAAATATTAATGGGTTAAAAAGCAGGACAGATTTGGTTCTATAGCTTTGGTTGGCAATCAGTCTACCACAGAAAGTAAAGACAACCTACTGCGTGAAAACCTGCCCAGTCAGTCATGGCTCTTTCAAGACACGATTGCCTAAGCGTGTATGATATATGGCACTTAACGAGAATCAGAAAAGATATGTGTTCAAAACCACAATTCGTGCTTTGTTAGATCATTTGTGTAAAACAGGTGAAATCTTATGACGGTTTTCTCTAGACTACGCGGATTCAAATCCTCCTGGAGGACAATGCATATTTTCAAAACTATTTCTCAAATATTTAGGCCACTAGAAATAAATGATATACAGTTATATATAAATGAACAAATATACTGTTATACAAAACAGTGCATCTACTTAAATATGTCTGCGCATTAAAATTTACTATTTACGCCCTCACAACAGGATTGAGCACTCTGGAAGAATGGTAGACTTTGAAAAACAGTAGTTACTCTGGCATGTGCGATTCGCTCATTCAGTAATGGATTAGAGCACTCTAGCTATTGGCTGGGTATAATGACAATATACACGCTAAAATGTCTGCCTTCTTCTACCGAACGCCCGTAGCCCAGAGGTAGAATCCACGACTGACGCCAATTCGGTCAGGTTTCATCCTGGGTTAAAAACAATCGGAGTCTAACCGTACTGATGAGCTGTGATACAGCAAAACAGATCCGTCTGCGGATGACTATATATATAATACTTTTGCTTGATTATACCCGAATTATTATATTTTGTAAAAGCCCAAACTGATTAGAACTGAGGATACTCTTATAAATTACTCAATTTCACTATTTCAGTAAGTGTTTAATAGAACAAAAATTGCAAATACCTCTTTTCCAGGCGAAACTGTTCTCCTTAATGAACGAGTAACACAAGACAATCTTGTCATTCATTTCACAATTTTAGGCCCTTAACATTCAAGTGATATCCGATTATATACCAATACCTTACACAGAAAATTTAGTTAATATTCTCCAAATGAATGTATGTATTTTGATTTTTAATCTTAAAAAAAAGCAACAACACTGAAGCAAAGGAAAATATACTGCTTCAGACTTGAATCGTGTGATTTTAACCAAGAAATTGATCTTCATCGCATACAAAAATCAGTGTTATTAATACTTTGAACGTGACAAGTCTGAGATACCTTCAGGACATGTTATTTCAAAAAACATTTTAAAGACATTACAATATTGAATGATATTTGCACTTCAATTTTGCAAATTCATTCAATTTTTTTTATTAAGGATGTTCTTAATACAAAAAGATTCACTCGTCGTCTGCGATTAAATAGTCCTAACAATCGATTTTTTCTTAAACAATTCAAAGACTGAATCAACACATTTGCAAAACACCATTATTTTCTCATACATTGACACTTCCCCTGAATTAATATTTGAGATGGATATTCATGATTTATATTATTCAAATTTTTTAAAATATTTATTAGAAAAGTAGGCATCGATCACAAGATCTTTTAAGCAATGAACAAAAGGTCAAACCTTTCTCGCTTAGGACAACTTACGCTATGATAAAAATGATCAACATGAAAATTAACGCGCACACACAGACACACACACAGACACACACACACACACACACACACACTCACACACACACACTAACACACACACACACACACACACATATATATGAATGTGGCATTTTCTCTCTCTATCTCTCTTTCTATATATATATTTCTGTGTACGTATCTATCTATCTATCTATCTATCTATCTAATAATGAAAAAAAATTAGTTTGAAGGTAGTTGAATTCATTGCCTTCATTTACGTTCAGATAATTTTGGAAAATTATTAATACACTGTTTCTCACTTCAGCTATGCATTAAATAGCAGAACGTCATTGGTTCTATAGCCTTGGTTGGCAACATGTAAAACGCACATAATAATGACAACCGACTGCGGAATAATCTCCTGCCCAGTCAAACTAGTCCCGAGTTACGCAAGATTGCCGAAGCGAGTATCAAGTATTGCACTTAACGGACTGAATATATATGGATAAAACGACTCAATATGAGGGTAGAGTGAATGTAAATATAGACGATGACAATGGAATCAACACTAAGTGTTTTGAAGATTCCGAGTATGCAAGATTAATCTCAACATCCAATATATATATATATATATATATATATATATATATATATATATATATATATATATATATATATATATTGGAACCTGTCGTATTCGACCACCCCTACTGCCATCAAAAACTGTTCGGATACGGCAGGTGGTCGCTTACTAAAATCTCATAGTTATGAACTATTTACCCAGGTACGTATATTCCACACATCAGAATGTAAATATTAGAATTTTACCATGTAATCTGATACTAAATAAATGGGAACATAAGAAAATGGCTTAACTTTAAAGAAATATATTTAGAAAAATTCATTTAAAAATATTACAAAACGTATTTACAACGGTCAACAAGAGACCAAAATATTTATTGACAAAAATAATTATGAAGTGAACATCAAAAGAGTCATTTATTACTTTCCTTTTCGTGCCTGTAGTAGTACTAGCCATTTCTTATAAAATATGTAGGTTGGAAAAATTCGTGACGTATATGGTTGCAGTTTTTTTTTAGAAGTGAGTGATAGCCAATAAAAATCTGCTATAATACATGAAAAAAAAAAGAAAACATACAAAAAATGACAGCGATCGTGGGTGGGAGTAGAGAAACAGAGAGACAGAGATAGATATATCCAGATAGAAATAGAGTAGATAGATACACAAACAAATAAAGGAACGAAAGAGATTGATAATTGAGAAAGGTAAACAATTGTGATTTTCTCAATCCCTGATTTCATCCATGTCAGTAAAGTCAAGTGCAATACAAAACAGCTGATGTTTGACCGTGAGGTGAACACAGGCATTGTACATTACAACAAGAAATAATAGAAACAATAACAAAACAATGAGGATATGTTCCTGGCTTAGATCAAATCAAAATGAAATAGCTTACCCATTTAGTTACTTCAAATTTAGAAGTTCGCATTATACGACCAAAATGGATTGTTTTAAAGCGGTCGTTTGATCAGTGATTTTCACAAGTTAATGTTAGCTGCTGGTCGCGTTCTTGAGGTGGTCGCTCACTAAGAGTCAATTAACATTAGCAAATCGTTCGTTCATAGAAAACCGGTCGTTAACAACAGGTAGTCGCAGACAATGTATTACAATATTTACGCTCTCACACCCAGATTGAGCACTCAGGAAGAAAGGTAGACTTTGAAAAACAGTAGCCACCCTAGCGTGTACGCATCGCTCATTCAGTAAAATGAATTGGATCACTCTAACTATTGGGCGCGTAATATGATATGCGCTAAAAAGACTGCCTTCTTCAACCGAACGCCCCGTGGCCCAGTCGGGTTTCGAGCCTGTGTTACGTAGCAATCGGAGTCTACCGTATTGATGAGCAGTGATACAGCGAAACATATCTGTCTGCGGATGACAATATATATATATATATATATATATATGTATATATTTACGTGTGTGTGTGTGTGTGTGTGTGTGTGTGTGTGTGTGTGTGTGTGTGTGTGTAAGCGTGCTCGCGTATGTGTGTGATATAATAATAATAAAATATCAAATTCTGACGTTCAGAATTCCATGCCATTACGGATCAGACGGGTATTTTGTTCGCTTAATGATTGTTATTGTATGAAACATAGAAGCTGATTTTGTTGTTTCAGTAATAATTATATATACTTACAATCTGTTAACGTTTATTTTAAACGCTCAACGTATTTAAGAGCCATTTCTACTTAAATTTGTATGTTTAATGAATAAATAACATATGTTTTTAAATTATGCCTTTTTGCTTAAAACAACGATAATAACTTTTATTTAAGCACTTGATCTTTCATTAAAACCTCGATCAAAAAAAGTCATTTTCTGTTATTGAAAATTGAAATAATTACGAAGGTCCAGAACTATTACAATCTATAAATTGGTCTTATTTAGGTTTATAGATTGTGAGAGCCAAGAGGTGAATCACTCTTCTATAGTTTATTTACTCGCTTTTTTTATTTTACCAGGGTAAAGTGCTAAGTAAATAATGTATAAAAAGTAAAAGGAGTTGCAATTATGTGTGTGTGTGTGTGTGTGTGTGTGTGTGTGTGTGTGTGTGTGTGTGTCCGCGTAACCAATACCACTTATTTATTTAGTTTTGAATGAAAAACTTTCTCTTTACGCAGAATGTTTTGCGCAAATTAAGTGTTTTCCTATTCTCATTTATTTTTCCAACCATTCTTCATAATGCAGTCTACTTCCAACTTTCAACTTATAAATCCCCACCACTCGTTGTTGCCACCAGTATTTTTGACCCTTGTTTTATCTTTCTATAGTGACCCAAAAACAGGCAGGAGTGAAGATAAGCTTATATAACACACCTCCTTCTATTATCTCCCACCCCCACAGTATTATCTTTAACCTTATGTAACCAACAGTTTGAAAATAAAATATTTGTTTATATGGGCTACGACCAAACTTAGTAGAATTAATAATTTTATTTTTATACTACATTAGAGATATAAACATGAAATTAAAAATATAAAAAATTTAAAACTTTTAATTTTGATTCATTGCTTTATTTATTTTTTATTTTCTTATCTCTTTGATGTCATAAAATATTTAATTGCAACCAATGAGGTAGTGTGTAATTATTCTGATTTTAGAATTAATGGAAGCTTCAGAAAAAAGGAAAAAATTGTTAAAGACTTATTCAACTGATAATGTTAATTTAGTGCAGTCACAGAATTATTGAATTATTTCCTTTTTGAACATTCGTACTAAAATTAATCTATTAGTTGCAAAAATGAACAATAAAAAATGATTTAAAAAAATCGCATTAAACTTTACATTCTCTGTTTATTCAAACATGTTTTTCATGAAAATAAAATCTCTTGATATGAGTAGCAAATGTGAAATTTAAAAATATCACTGAAACTTTAAAACTATATTTTTAAAATAATATTGAATGTAGATTTTATTGAAAGAAAATGTATTATTGAATTATACATAGACCGAATCTCAGCAAAAAATATTTTTATATCTTTAGTGAATTATATTTGGTATGATTCTGGGCAAAGTTTCAACATCTTTACAGGTGATATTTAAAATTTTTGGCTTGTTTATTTTTACTGTAGTATAACTGTGATGAAATTTAAGAACAATACCTGTATTTACAACTATACACGATATATAAAAACCTAATTTGAAAATTACACCGTCACTAAAAATACATATTTCCAAATTTTTAAAAAAATAATTGCTGTCAGACATAATTAATTGCCTAAGGAATAAATACTGAAAAGTTCATTTCAATTTAATAATTCTGTAATTGTTTTGTAAAGTTCAAAACCCTGGGTACAGCGTTTATTTTTCATCATCGAAAATGCACGCACATTTCTGTGATAATTACACACCTCCATTGTCCGCTATCAAACCACTAAGTTGTTTTCTCCTGTAGGGGGTTATATTTACAAGTCGACTTGGCGTATCTTGGTTCATGAAATAAAGCCGAAAATAAAGTCACATAAACTTTTCTTTATTTTCGCAAAAAGAAATAAAATAATTATTTTTTATACAAAAATGTAGTAGTCCGTAAAGCTGTAAAAAGGAATAAAGAAAGGGGAATGTGAGCGGGAAAGGAAGGACGATGTGTTGCCAGCGAGATGAGAGAAAGAGAGGGTGAAAGAATGTTCACTGATACGTGATACTGCCTGTTGTGTGAACTGCTGAATTCTCTCTGTGTGTGTGCTCCACGCTGTCTGCGGTTGCTCTTTTTTCTAGCGTTGAAAGTTTCTGCTTCCCTTTTATCTTGATGGTGTGTTTCTTATGTCGAGACCTGATTCGTATTTTTGTCCACGTGGTGTTTTCCAATACGTCCGAGCTTTTGGGTACGCTATCCTTATTTTTGACCCCAAAGCGTATGGTAAGGGGTGAATTCCCGCGCAATTGTATTTTTAGAGATAAATGTGGTGTGAATTAATTTTTATTGGGTGTGTGTGTGTTGGTTTGGAAAATAAAATAAGAAGCAGCACACTCCCAATTAATTTTTATTCGAAAATAAAACACATGTTCGACATTATTGTTGGTGAAAAAATTTTTAATTTTTAGATGCAAATTTTGTTTTAAATTCTACAACAATTACAAAAAAGACAACGTCAATAGATACTGTGTAATGCTCACTACTATGGTTTTATGTGCGTTGTGGTGCAATGAGTATCGGCTCGAAACGACAAATCGGGGAGCCGAGTTTAACTTCCAGTTGAATTCCTTTCATTCACTTACGCACAAATATTATTGTGAAGGTATTAATCTATCTCTTTCCTCTAATTATGGGTTAAATATTAGGGTTGATTGGGTTCTAGAGCATTGGTTGGAAACCAGTCTACCGCAGAAAGCAATGGCAACCCACTGTCAGTCATGTCCCTTTCGAGACATGATCGCCCAAAGCGTGTATCATGTATGGCACTTAAGTGACTGTCTGTCTCTAAATTATCTTACAAACCCTCCTATTGAAAGTGAAACTGTTGGGAGAAAAGCTGAAAAAATGTTGGAAGAAGAAATATTGGTTGGATAAAATCATAGAATGTTTCATGCTCGACCACTAACAAATTAAGACTGATGTAAACACAAACTCTATTTATTTAAAACAACTGGCGTGTAATTACCACAGCTAAAGCGTAACTTGAGTTCGCTTGACCACTTTGTTCAAATTTTATAGTCATTTGTGACTCTGAAAGTGTCAATAATATTGAAACATGCAATTACTTACCAGATAAGTAAATATACATTTACTTACTAGATAAGTGCCGGAAGTGGTTTTGAAAATTAAGCCGAAAACCGTACTCCTTCGAACCTAGTAAACTGGCGCTCCAGAATCAAAACCAAAGAATTCTACCAAACACGTTTTAACAGACCTTCAACAACAGCAGGTAAAATGAACAGCTGAAATAAATAGACGAGAAAATAAGGATAATGATCTCGACTTTCCACATTCTTTGAAGCTAAAGGGTTGGATGGAAGCCATTATCAGTACGGGGAAGAGCGATAAGAGCTACTGGAGTTGAGAAACCTATTTTCCTGAAAAAATAATTTACAATGATTTTTTTTAAATTGCAAATGAATGCTGAATTTTTCCTTATAAGGAAACGGCAAATATTAATGTTATCATTTCAATTCATAAGATTTGGGAGTATACTTTACAGGTCTTGTTAGCAATATTTTCAATATGACTTAAAACCTTTTAGGAAACGCATACGCTTGACGACTGGAAAAAGTAATGGAAACTTTAGTTTAAAGGTGTTTTTGAGCAACATTGGTCCAGCGACTGAGCTGACTCACTTAGTCTGATTAATTAATATCAAAAATATCAAAAGGAAGATTTTATTACGGAAAATATAAAACATATTTGGTAATGTAACTTTTTGCCATCTATCTAGTTTTTTGTGATGAGGGAGATAAAATTTACTTTAAATGTCGAACAATACCTGGATTTATCAAAGATTCTTAATTTGATTTTCAAGGCTACATAGATAGACATTAATGACTGGTCATCAATCACAGAGGATTCCTCAGGACCGTCATCATTTTCAAGAATCTTGTCTACGTTATTGCTCGACTGGATAAGCATTTGGCTGATGCTGAATTTCTCATTGAATTCCTTAATTATTTTTACCCATAAAATAACATCTCTGATGTTTTCATCTCTTTTAAATTATCACCTGTCCAACTTCAACCCAAATATTACCACCGCGTTGCCACATTTTGACTGAAAATAAATTATTTACAATCGAGCTATTGTACTTTTCTTTTTTATTTATTTATATTAATTGTTCGTAATGTTTCAAACTTTCTGTCCTTAAACCTTCATCAGGTATTTTCTTTTTATTCATTCCCCACCTCCAAGCAAGGCAGGACAGCCATTAGTGCGCAGCTGGTTACGGTAAAAGCAATGTTTTGTGATACGGGGCATTGCAGAACGTAAAAAAGCTGAACGAGATTCAAGAAGATAAAAGATGGCAATTGGCTTTGCGTTTAATTTTTGGAGAATGTAGCTATCAGGGAAGCAAGTAAACGGAAGAAATTCTACATGACCGAGGTGCACGAAAAGAAACTGTTTGAGTAGTACTGTAGTAACCTACATTGAATTTGTTTCTGAACACATTATTTAACCTACGGTGGTATATTGTTTTCGTTCCACTGTCCATGACTAAAGATTCAGGGACTGAACTCAATCACGGGAAACATTTGCCAGTTGATTTTCAGTAATGCCTGAAATCACATTAGTTATTTTAGCTTTCAAATCTTCTAATGTTTGGTTGCATACACAAATATTTTCACATATCTGTTGAAATCATGGATCAAATTGATTCTGAAAAAAAGAAAAAAAATTTTTTTACATATCTAAAAATTGTTACAAATTTTGTGGTAAAGAATTATTCAATAACTGTACTTAAAACTAAGAATATTAAACTTTATAATATTTTTCTAGATTATTTCTATCATAAATACAAATAAAATTACAATTTCTTTAAAGGGCACACGAACGTTATGGACACCTTCTATTTATGTATTAGGCCTAGTAAACTTAATAAATAGTGTTAGGCATACTAATTAAAGGAATTATATTAAACATTTGAACATTAGAATTTTAAAAGTCTGAGAATGTAAAATTTGTACTTTACTCATCCTTATTAGTAATCTTGCTGCGAACAGAGAATCTTAATATAATTATGAGAAACATAAATACCTGAAAGAAATATTGACCTCAGCAACACGGTTCATATATTGTCTCCCAATATTGATGGTCAGAGTAATCTATAAGAAAAGAAAGAATATGGTTCTAGAATAGAATCACCATGTTGTAGAGATCAAACGTCTCGCTACAGCTACAGGACATTCAAAATCAGTATATGACTCATCAGGGAAATGATCAAATCTAGTGTGACATAAAACAAAGAAATAAATCCTTCAGTAAAGGCAATAAATGATTTCATACCTTGCCAAGTCAACTTTAGATCATCAAATCCCATCAGATTACAAGAGTGCTGTGAAATAATGCTCGCCTCATTCTTATCCCCCGGTGTTTGCAAATAGATTCGAATTTGTTCATCTTTTATAGACGCTTAAGAAAAGAGAAATATTAAGAGGCTCTAAGTTCGCACCGAGGTTATGATTACATGAACCAAAACTTTGTACCTATTGACCGAAAAAATAATATTAAAATCTAGTACACGTGTGTTTCTGGATTATGTGCATGAAGAAATCACTGTGGTCATCACCTGAAGAAATCACTGTGGTCAACATTGATTCAGATTTAACTTACGGTAGATGTAGAATAGACACACACACATACACACGCGCGTGCGCGCACACACACACACACACACACACAAACATATGTATTTAAAAAAGTTGGACAATGTCATTTATATTTTGTCAATACATCAAAGAAATTAATAATTTGACAAAACTATAATTTCGCGTTAATTAAATTACTCTTCTTGTCCGTTATATTTAATAAGATATGTTAAAATTAAGGATTATATATATATATATATATATATATATATATATATATATATATATATATATATATAATTTTAGTGCGTAAATTAATTTAGACATCATAACAGTGTCGCCAACGAACTTCCAATTGGGCAAGAATCTGCTTACTTAAAGTGACAAATTCTTTGCATTAAAGCCATTACATTTTTTTATCTACACCTCGATATCAAGCACATTGCGATAACAAAAAGCGCTTTTATCAGTAAACTGATAAAGCAACAATCTTGGCGCCACATGAGTTACAACACCTCACTATACATATGTGTGTGCGTGTGTGTGCGTGTGTGTGTGTGTGTGTGTGTGTATGTGTGTGCGTGTGTGTGTGAATAAATAACCGAAAAAGATGATACATTCCTGGGCTTTAGCAAGGCACATATCTTTCACAGATATATTTTAGTTTTATCTAAATTTCACACACACACACACACACACACACACACACACACACACACACACACACACACACACACACACCCACACACACAGTGACAGGCACACGCATATACACACACATAGATGGTACAATGGGTAAATTAGTACCGTTTTATATTTTTAATTTTAATTGAGCTTTAATTGTTTATTTGAGTTTGTTAGATGCAAAGCATTGTAGTGTCAATTGGGCAACGTCTGTGAGAAAAAGAGCCTCAAGATGCAGTACACACCGCCAGAGTGCAGAGGATTAGGAAGACGTTTGGTTATTTTAATGGTGATTACGCAGTTGTTTGGAGTGATCACCAGCGATGGCGATTTTATGCCTCTATACAGAGACTCAACATGAAAGCCTACGTCAAGTACCTTAAGATTTAGTGCTGCCCTGTGTCAAAAGGATGATTCATGAAAGAAGCTATATTTAGCAACAGGATTTTGCACCATGCCACACAGTCAAGAGAAGCCCATCATGGTTATTAAATTTTTTTCGACGATATCACCGCTTACATCTTATCACCTAACTCCCCAGTCCTCAACTCATTTAATGTGAGAGCGAGTTGAGCGAGATGCCAAAAACCTTCTTAGGAACATCAAAGATCAAATAGAGGCAAAACATTATTACGGCATTCGCTCTCTTAAATGAAGTCGTCTGGTGACCGTCCTAAAAGTAAATGGTGATTTTATTGAATACATTTGCTGGTGTATTTGAAGACATTTGTGTATAATTTTGTTAAATATATCTGTTAAAACAAGATGTGAGTTTTATATTAATTTCTGCTTAATGTAAACGACAAACTATTCATCACACCCTATATATTGTAAAAAGGTTCAGTAAGGTTTTTTTTATGTGACATCAAAACATCAAGCTATGCATTTGATACAACATTAATCAAACTCGGACCTAAACTTATATTTGATGACACGTGTTTAAAAGATGGATTATTACTTTCCAGCCCACCTGATTATATATATATATATATATATATATATATATATATAAAGAAAAATTTATTTTGCTAAAGTATTTCGTCAGGTGATCCAAGCGGATATCATTTTACAGATATATTTTTTGATGATCAGAATTTTTAAATAGACGCACATCCACACACCTACCAACACACAGACACCTACACCTACAAACACACACACACACACACACACACACACACACACACACACACACACACACACACACACACACATATATATATATAAACGTTTCTTTGTAAAAATTTATTCCTAATAAGACCAGTCAAGACCAGTATATGCGATTATGTATCATCCGCAATCGATTTATACGCACACAAATACATATATCGTCTTTCTCTCAGCATATATACATACCTTCATATGTGTGTGTGTGTGTGCGTGTGTGTGTGTGTGCGTGTGTGTGTGTGTGTGTTTGTGTCTATCTGTCTGTCTTTTTGCTGTATTTATAGAATTGGAAATGTACGGTAATTGTATTCAAATAAAATGTCTGCGAGAAACAATGATATTACACGCGAAATGAAAAAAGAAAAAAAACCTGACGAAAAGAATACGCCCAAAATATTATTAGAGACACTGAAAAATTGCTCATCCTCTCTATACTTAAATTTTTCAGCAATGAATGTCTTTGGACTGTGTGGCATCAATATCTCAAAGAATT
This sequence comes from Ascarosepion bandense, assembly GCA_037127315.1. NCBI lineage: Eukaryota > Metazoa > Mollusca > Cephalopoda > Sepiida > Sepiidae > Ascarosepion > Ascarosepion bandense. The sequence continues at coordinate 1,310,024 of JBBBDQ010001758.1, forward strand.
TATAGTAGAGCCAACGTCGGAAATAAATGTGTATCATATAAGAGATATGTTCTGGCGTAGTTTCGAACAGACTAAAACATAAAATTTTAAAGTTTATTTTGAAAACAAAAATCCAAATTATTTTCGGAGAAAAACCTATAAATTCTATAAATACTTAAATTGTTAAAAATATTGCCATAAATATAGGAACTGCAACTATTTATGGGCGATGCGTTTAATTATCCAAATTAAATATGAATTTTTCAGATTTTATTATGTATATTGGGTGGAGGTAATTTACATCAATCAATATTATCAGCACAAACAAAAAAGGAATATATAGATTGATCAAATGGTATTTTCCGGCTTATCATTCTTTACAGTTTATTTAAATTCAGAAAATATTTTTACATTGTATGAATTGTTTTGGAAACAAGATGGATTTACTGATTTAAGTCATAATAATTAATCCAGAGCTTGAGGGCAAAGAAGTGCATGTGAAGAAGTGATTCTTCCATTGCATGTTCTTTTCAGACGTCGTTTTTCGCTAGTGTAAAAGTAGGGATCGCGATCTTTGAACGTCAGGGGTTACTACTGGAGCTATAGGGAGATGGTTTATTAAATCAGCCTTGTGTCATACATAGCCAAACTCCCTATAACTACGTACTTATTCGTAACCATCAAAAGGTTATCAGCATGTTGGTGATACTATAAGATCCCAAGTAGGTATGTACGCCGGTGACACCACAGTTTACTATCGCCTCGATGAAAAATCTCGTGTAAACCTCCAATCCGTAGTGGACTGGGGTAATAAATGGCTCGTAAATTTTAATGCTTCTAAAACGAATCTACTATCAATTAACCGTCATAGACAATCGCACCTACATCCCATTAGCATGGACCTGGCTCGACTCCCAGAGAGTAAAACACTACGCCTCCTTGGTCTCACACTTTCAGCGGACCTCAAGTGGAATGACTATATCGAATCCATTGCTAAATCCGCTGCTATGAAAGTCGGTTCTCTGTGCAGGGCCCAGAAGTTTTTCTGTCTGAATCTATCATGGACATATATAAATCTACCATCCACCCGTGCATTGAATACTGCTGCCATATCTGGTCGGGTGCATCTGCTATTCTCCTCGGACTTCTCGACAAGGTACAGCGGAGGGTCTGTAATGTGATCGATACTGACTTGGCAGACCGCCTGCAGTCTCTCTCTCACCGGCGCGACGTGGCTTCGCTGTGTCTCTTCTATAAATACTTTCACGGCTTCTGCTCCGATAAACTTAGATCACTGCTGCCCCCTAGGTACGAATTTGCACGAGATACTAGATTAGCAACTAGATCCCACCCTTTTAGAGTGAAACCGATAAAATGCAACCGCAACTTCTCACTCCAACAATTTCTTCTGTCGCACTTCCCGACTGTGGAATTCCCTTCCACATGATTGCTTCCCCGACGGCTACAATCTCCAGGAGTGTAAATGTAAGGTCAATAGACACCTCCTAACATACTAACTCTCTGCCATTCTTTCAAACACTCTTCCCATCTACCCTAACCTCATCCTTGGTATCCTTACCCATCTATCACCTTCCTTCTGACATTTCCTATCTCTAACCACATCTTCCATTTACCTTCCCCTATGTAGCGCAATAGTGTCAGTGGAATGCCTTGCTTGGGGTGAAATGATTAAAAATATGTCATGTATGGGTCATCTTCAGCCTTATAGGGGATTTATAAATTGAGTAGGTATTTTACACACAAACACATACATAAACACACACACACACACACACACACACACACACACATATATATATATATATATATATATATATATATATATATGCTTCTTGTCGCCTGACGATCCCATCTTCGAGAAACTCAGAATTTAGCGGTCTTTTTGTGGATGGGAATTTTTTTGAATTACTTGGCGTTAGATGCAGTGGTTATCGACTTGGAACGAGAAATCGACGAGACGCGTGTGAATACCAATTTAATTCATGGCATTCACTTACGCACAAATCCCCTTGAGAAAGTTATTAATCAGTCTCTACTTTGTAGTTATGGATTAAATAACAGGATAAATTGGATTCAATATCCTTGACTGGCGACCAGTCTGTCGGAGAATGTAAAATGCGACCTAGAATATTCTGCCAGGTCTTCATCACGCAAGCTAGTATCGCGTATATCACTTAACTGACTGACTGATTTTGTATTTTTGCGTAATTAGTTATCTATCTTTTCTATTTTGTTTTCCTTCCTTTTTTTCTCCATCTTGATTGACCGTTTAGCCTTTGGCACCTCAGGAGTTTCATTTGGCAGACATTGTGATTTTGAGTTGCATTTGAAAACTTCACCGATATACTGGTTTGGTATATATATATATATATATATATAAGCTTTCATTAATAATCCTAAATATATAAAAATAAATAAAATATTGATATTTAAAAAATTGGTCTGTTGTATGAAGATGCATAACGTAACAGAGCTGGTTCGTTTTTCTGTTTTTTTTTTGTTTTGTTTCATTTTTATTTGCCTTGTTTTTACAAATCTATAGAACATTTTCTGTCTATTATGATAAAGCATATTTTTTGTTGTTAAATGTCAATGAGAAATAATTATAAAAACAATCGCGCAAAAACAGAAGAGCTAGAAAAAGCTGAATGAGTTTGAATAGTTTCGAAATCTATGAATGGAGTTTATATTCCCCAGTGATTGTAATAAAATTTTCGGTTCGAAATTTCTAGCACCTAATGAAGGCTGGAGTGTGAAGGGCCGAAACAGCGTACAAATGGCAAGGAAGATGGGGACAATAGTCTGAATAATGTAAATACTGTAAATACTGAAAAGTTCTGTCCAACATTATAATTACATTTTCTAGCATCGTAATTTTTGTTTGTTTTATGCCAGAATGAACTTTGTAAGCTTCACTCCTTTAAACTACTTCTTATATTTCACTTCGGGACGTAGTTCAGCATGGCCTTTAAAATCTCACTATCCCTGGTAGCTCTTGGCAGAATTTCTCCTGTTTCCCCACCCAAAACTCGCTCTGCTATTTACCTGCTCAGGCCATTCAAATATGTCATCTGCTGCTTTCCCCACCTCTCTCTCTTTCCCTCTATCTGATCTGTGAGTATCAGATTCTCCAAGCATCTCTTACTCATCACATGTCCCAAGAACTTCAGCTGTATTTTTCTAATTCTCAGTATTAATTTCTTTTCATTGGCGTCAATTCTAAAACCTCATCAATGCTCACACATAATATCCGCAGCATCCTTCTGTAGAACCACATTCATGCAATTTAAATGATTATGTCTTATTTAAATTATATAACCCTCTCGGAAACAGGGACACTGAACTTTGGAGAGTTAATTCTGATTTCTTATTAATTAGTCGGAAGAAACAAATTCAACAGTTAGACTGATAGACTTATATCGAGTTCCAATTCCAGTTAATTTCTTTTTATTCACTTACTCTTGAATGCCATTGGAAAATCTATGAATACTTATCTCCACCATCCATATAAGGTTTTAATAGTAATACTTGCTTCGTTAAATCCTTATATAAAAAAATAAAATAAAACAAAATAAAGATTCTTATAATCTAAAAATATTTTCTTGTTTTAAAAAACTTGCAATAGGTTTGCATGCCATAGAAAGCGAATCAACCATTTTGCGAGAATTTTGAATATTAATTAATCATCCCATGAATTCAGATGTAAAATAACGGTAAGTTTTAATAGTTACAGCCTAAAATTCTTATCTGTGGTCGGCCAACTCTCATTTACAGTAGATTCTTTAATAAGCCGCTTTTAATTTATTGAACACTCCTGAGAAGAGTGTCATACGACTTTTACAACTCTTTGCAGCTACAGACAGTAGCGGTATATATTTGGCGATAAGGTTTTGCTTATTCTTATATATAACTGCATACAGTGCAATTAAGCGTATCGTGGTTTTAACATGTTTTTCAAATTTTGTTGTTCACAAAACAATAAAAATCTTTTTGGAAATATTAATGTTTATTTTGTTCCTCGATTTAAGCTTTAATAAAATTGATTAGAAGCAGACTTTAATAACACAGCAATATACAAGAAGAATGAGTTAAAATAACTGCTTACATATGTGTTTTACTAGTTATTTTTGTCATTAAGCATTGGCGTGGTTCAATATTGGTTTGGTTTCAAGAATGCTGGATTAATGTGTTCGGACTATGCATTAGATTTGAACTGATTTATAACCAGATAATTGTCTTCATTGTTTTTTGTCACAGCCGCTGTGCATTGCAGCATTCGTAGGTGTTTGTAAATCTGTTTAGATTTAATAAAATTTCGAACAGTTCTTTATTTAATTAATGGGGTGGATTGTTCTAGTTCCACTCTAAATGTCTAACAGTAACACACTCTGTTCTGACTTTATATTTATTATTCTCACAACGATTTGGAACCTGTTCAGATCTCTGTTGATTCAGATAATTATTCGAAATATTCAAAATAAATTCCTTAGATAATTTGCTGTCCATGTCAAGCTGTACATAGTTTTGTACTTATTCTATATTGCTCAATTAGTGCTTTGCAAAACGATCTAACATCTGTTTTCCAGAATATTTGCTAAATTCACAATTCTTGTCACCAAGTTAATGAAGCAAGGCTTTAATTCATAGGATAATTTCTTCTCCGATAATAAAGAGCATTGTGTATTAAATAAACTGTTCAATTCCCATTCTCTGAAACAGACTATTTAAGGACGCAGGATAGCACAAAGGATAAAACGTAATAATAATAAACATCAGAACATTAATTCAATATAATCAATGTAATATTTTTACAATCTGAGATTGAAAAAATGCTTAGTTTTTATTTTAGAAATATTTCATTAAGATTTTAAAAATATTTAATCATTGCTAATTTAAACAAAAACTATAGAGCAAATATTCATTTAAAAACATGAAAAGTTTCTAGAATAAAATACTTTGAAAATTTAGTTGCTAAGAAAAAATTAAGAAACCTCAAAAAATGTAAGAAGTAACTTCTTTGTGGAATAGCCTTGAAGAAAGAGCCAGAAAGAAAGAAATTTAATACAATCTCAAGTAAAAGCAAAATCAAAACTCAAATAAAATATATTTGAACATTTATCCGCGTCGAAACAAAAGTGGAAATATGACGTGTTTTCCAGTTTAAGAAATTGTCAGTGATTCTTTTGTTTTTTATAGATATCCATTACTCATATATATCGAATTAAGTGCATTGTAACAATTAAGTTGTCAATTTACTAAGCGTAGCTTAGATATGACACGGGGTCAAAAGCACCAAGCACACATTACAGATCAAACTCAGGCTCAGTTGTAAGTTTTACTGCGAGCAAGGATAGCTAACCTTTATACGAAGAGCTCATAGTAGACACAAATATGGCATAGTCTGGGTGAGTTTCACTGTACATACACTAACATCCATGATTGCTGTTAACTCGTATTCGAGCATATCCGTCTACAGATGCGACTACCTAATCCCGATTACAGACGCCTGCTCAGGTACATTTGTGTTTCTTCAACATCTACAGAGCCCACCTGTAGTTTATACTGCAACTATGCTAAGTGGACCTTAGTTACATTTATTGTCAGAGCCTTCATTCAAAAGGCTTGTGTCGAACTGTGGTATAGTTTTCAAGCACTTTAAAAAAGTGTCGCACGCTGGGATCATCTTCTTCAGACTGACAAATCGACCATGGTGAAATTCGAACCGGCTTCATGGTCAGGAAGCAAACGTTCTAGCCACGAGTCCATACAATACATACATGCACACTTAGATACGCACACACATTTAATGAAATTAGATCGAACACATTTTTGATTATACATTACAAATAAAAATGACTACAGTATTTGTCTATATATTTGAGATGAGGTAGTATTTGCACTACTTGCATTATTCAGACTCATCTTCGCTTCGCTTCAGATGCTAGAAATTTCGAACCGAAATCTGTATTGCAATCACTGGAGTATATCATTCTCATTCCTTGTGAGCCGCTTCTGATAGTTATGAATTATCAACCCTTTAACCAAACTCTCTAAGTTACTTGTTCACCACTGCTGTAGACTGGTATTGAACTGACAACACTTTGAGTCAAGTACTGGAAATAATAAGCGGATGTGCGTTGTGGTACAGTGGATATCGTCTAGGAACGAGAAGCCGGGGAGCCGAGTTCGAATTCAAGTTGAATCCATTTTATTCACTTACGCGCAAATACACTTGGGAAAGGTATTAATCCGTCTCTTCTTTCCAGTTATGGCTTAAATAGCATGACAGATTGTGTTCTATAGCCTTGGTCGGCAACTAGTCTACCGCAGAAAGCAATGGCAACCTACTGCGGGATAATCTTCTGCCCAGTCAGTCATGTCTCTTTCGAGATATGATCGCCCAAGCGTGTATCACGTATGGCACTTATGTGACTGACTGACTGACTGGAAATAACGAACGCCTACATCCCCTGGGGCATGTATCCTTAAAGAAACCAGCGATTGAATTTCTGGGTTTAATGTTTCGGTTACATTTTTTTACCAGAGTTCATATTGCAATTTTATGATTTTAATGATTTTATATAGGTTTTTGTATGTTAATGGTTTTCTCTAGTATTTTTAACAGATTTCAAATCGCAATCATTGATGTTGGTAGTTTTCATTAGTATTGTTTACCGGGGCTTATATTGCAATTTTTTACACTTATTCTTTTATCTGGCACTACCTATTACTGGTTACTATATGGTATTCATCTCTATGCTTGGTCGGGTTAGATTATTGTAGTCTAGCATATACTCTGATTCCTTATATTTACGTAGGTTCTTGAGGCGTTCTCTATCTATTATTTCGACATCATCCCGTAGGGGGCGGTGATCCCCTTTCTCACTCTATAGCTGGTCATCTCCACCTGATTATTCTACCTCTCCTTGTGTTAGGCCTTACGATTTTGTTGTAGCCTTACCGTTAGATGGCAGCTTGTTTCGTCTTTCTGAGCACAATGGTCTGAATAATGTAAATAGTGTAAATCCTACCTCATGTCAGAAATACAGACAAATACTAAAGGATCGGTACGGAACCAATACACCAAAAATATGGAGTCGAATAGAATAGTTCAACAATGAAGCTGGCACGAATATCAAACCAGCTGACATTCCTACACCGATACCGGGAACAACGGCTCATCCCTGCAGGCTTGGCACCGAGGCTTGCCGTCAATTCAAAGAGAGCCCGTTTGGTCGCTAAAAAAGCAGGACAGACCTTTGCCTGAAAACATATCTAGTACAAAACGTATCCAATACAATAAAAATTACATTCAGATATCTCCGAGGGACTCAGGAAATTCCTCAGCAGTGTTTCTGATGAAGAAGACCGGAAAAGAATCCGGCATGAGTTGGACAAGTAAATCAGGCTAGAAGTCGATGCAGTCATGTTTCGCCAAGATTCGGATACTAAACAAATTAAAAGATCGGAAGGTTACAGGTGAGGTACAAAACTCTCTATAAAGGCAGTTGTCAACATCAGTTAACATCAGCTTAGTGCCTTTGAAGAGTCAGTGCAGAACAAGTGTCTCAACTTCGCAACAACTATCAGGCGGGTCAGTCAGTTAGTTAAGTGCTATACGTGATACGCGCTTTGAGCGATCATGTCTCGAAAGAGACATGACTGACTGGGCAGAAGATTATCCCGCAGTAGGTTGACATTGCTTTCTGCAGTAGACTGGTTGCCGACCAAGGCTATAGAACCCAATCTGTCCTGTTATTTAATCAATAACTGGAGGGAAGAGACGGACTAATACATTTCCCAAGTGTATTTGCGCGTAAGTGAATGCAATGAATTCAGTTGCACACCAGGCGGGTAGCATACTCAAATATCATTGCCAGTATGAAGGAAATATCCTTGAAAATTCCCCAGGCTCTCGTGGATGAGACAGACATTGGAAAAAGCTAAGCTACCCAAAACAAAGATCCCGAAAGTGCAGGAGCTGGTAATCAGGACCCTACAGAGAAATGAGGACATCATCATACAACCAACGAACAAAGGCAATGCAACTGTAGTGATGAACAAAACTAAATACACCAACAAACTGGAAGACTTCATTAGAAGTTGTAGGTATAGTAAGGTAAAGAATAACACGACGTTGAAAACGGAACGACAGCTGTCGCAGATCCTAATCAAGAACAATGATCACTTACAGCCTAGGACTTACAGGCAGTTGTCTCAACGTTACAGCAAGCTTCCACACATGTATTGTCAACTTAAGTTTTAAAAAGTGGGTGTTCTCCTCAGGCCGATTGTTAGCCGTCTAGGCTCAGTATACCACCATCACCATCAGTTTATAGATATAACTGACCCACTGATAAGAAAGTCACCGTCGTATGTCAAAAACGCCACCCACTTCATGGAACTTATCAAAGATTATCCCATCCAATGCTACCAGATGGTGAGCCTGGATGTGGTGAGTCTGTTCATCAAAGTACCATTGGCGGAGTGACGTTGGTTCACTGTAACTAACCAACGCTTATATCCACTGGGATATGTGTCCTTGAGGACACCAGGTGATTGAATTTCTGGGAACGAACCTATTTTACCAAAGTTTATATTGCAGTTTTTTATGTTAATCATTTTATATAAGATTTTTTGATGTTAATGAATTCCTCTCTTATTTTTGACTAGATTTCATATTGAAAATTTTGATGTTAATGGTTTTATCTAGTATTTTTCATCAGAGCGCATATTGCAAATTTTTACAGTAATGATTCTCCTCTGGCACTCCGTATTACTGGTTCCCATATGGTTTTCATCTCTATGCTTGGACGGCTTAAGAGAAATTTGTAGCTTAGGCTATGTGCTGATTCCTGAAGTTTACGTAGTTTCAAGTAGTGTTCTCTATTTACTTTTCAACTTCATCACATAATGGGTAGCTAACCTCTTTATTCCTCCATATTTAGTCAACGAGACCTGAGCTTTCTATATCGTTTCGTGTTACGTCCTTGTGATGTTCTTTTTCTCTTACTTTAAGAGGGGCAAGTTTTTTCTCCTTCGTATTACCTTCCACGGCTCTATGGAATGCCGTACAGTCAGTCTTTAGTCATGTCCCCTTCGTTAGGAATCTTACTAGGGAAAAATACCTGCGAATTGTTAAATACTTTCCGAAAATTGTCCTGATCTTATGTGGACCAGAAATTATTTCTAATTTCCCCGATAGAGATAGAAACACGAGTCTGTTTTCTGAGAGTTGTTATCCTCATGTATTCTTTTTTCTATGTGTTGTTGGTGTTGCTGTCATGTACCATGGATAATTGTGAGGTTTCAGAGTACTTGGTAATAGGAGTTGGTTAAGGTGTTGTCCTGTGAATGTTGGCTTTCGGTATACAGATGATTTGACCACCCTCTCAGTTCGAGCTATTAGCACAACCATGAATGACAGTTTCTTGTCTTTCTCTTATTCCATGGTGAACTGTATTGATGATTTTATTGAATTCACATTATCCCCTAGCTTTTGGACCGCTTCCTAGGATATCCGGAGTAGGAAGGTATCATCAACGCATCTTACCATAGAGTTGACGTTAGAGCTGGGGATTTTAATGACATCTCTTCAAAGTACTCCATACATATATTAGCCAATGTTAGTGATAATGACGAGCCCATTGCTAAGGTTTTATATGTCTGATCCCAGTCAGAAGGGTATTGTTTTTAAATTCAATACCAGGTTACAGCTTTGGTGAACAAGTATATTAGAGAGTCGGGTTAAATGGAGATAACTCATGACTACCGGAAGCGGCTCACAAGGAATGAGAAGGATATTCTCCAATTATCCTAATAAAAGGTTTGGTTCGAAATTCCCAGCCGGAGCATACAAAGCCGGAGCGTATAACCCCCGAAACGTCGTGGAAATACCAACGAAGATGAGGACAATAGTCCGAATAATGAAAAAGGTGCCTCTGACTACCTTTCCACGTTCAAACAAGGGAGGAAATATTATGTCTTCTCTCATTTAAGAAACTAGCAATGATATTTCGTGTTATATATATATATATATATATATATATATATATCTGTTGATTATATATAGCAAATTAAGTTTATTGTAACTATGTAACTATTAAATTAACGGAAAGATAGTAATTTATTACGAATAGCTCAGATGTGACAGAAGACCATAAGCATCAAGCATTCTGTAAGAATCTAACTCTCTTGTCTGTAGGGATAATCTTTTTGACCCTTACACCACGTCGAAGTGTTCATATTTGACGGAAATATGGAATATTCTGCATGGGTTTATTGTACATACTGACACACACAAACAGATACACATACTTTGAATCCGTTAAAGCGATAGTTACCATGTTATTTATCATACATTACAAATGTAGTTAGATAAACAATAATGACTCAATAAATAAACACATACGTATACATGAAGGGGCACCGTAACAAGCTTTTCTTGCTATAACCTAATAAAAAAAACTAAGTTCTATCTTCACTATACTTTGTGCCACATCTAAGCCGCGCTTAGAGAATCACCAATATTTATCGTGCATTATTAGTTTTTTAGTCAGATAAGCAATCACGCAATATATATATATATATATATATATGAAAGGTTACCTTGCTGTGGCGTAATATTTAGCAAGAATTCGAACTGGACAACCCGGGTAGCCGATTTCGAATTACAGTTGAACTCCCTGCATTCACTTCCGCGCAAATACCCTTTGGAAAGAAATTAATCCGTCTCTTCCACCCAGTGATGGTTAAATAACAGATCATGTTGAGTTATATAGCATTCGCTGGCAACCAGTCGTCCGCACAAAGTAATGGCAACCTATTCCGGAATAATCTTCTGGCTTTCGAGACATGATCGCACACGCACATATCACGTATAGCATTTTACAGACTGTGTTCAACCATCTCTATGTGTCTCATACCTTTGAGTTTGTTGCAACTATCTGGCAGGCTTAAAACATTCCATACATATACATGTTTTATTTTTTTTATATATATTCATGAGTAAATATATTTCGTGACATTATGTATAAAATATTTTTTCAATATTACATGTCTCTTCAGGATGTGGTCCATCATAATTATTCACAGCTTTCTATTCTTTGGAGCTCTTGAAAATTCTCATCTTTTAAAATACATTCACTCTATCCTGCCATCAACTTACGCACACTTCACAGGTACAGTTTCCTTTGTTCCATTTACCTCCAGTATGTCCTATAGGCGCCAAGTGTTCAATAATTTTTTATATTAATATGCTTCTCACAAATGTAAACGGTCTCATCACGAGTATAAGGATAAGTGAAGGTGTATATACATTTCCATTAAAAAATCCTGTTTGATTGCATATTCCATCCATGGTATTCTCAATATCCTTCTGAAGTGCCACCTCTTGCCTCACATCTCGTCCTCATCTAAGATACATACATTGCTATATAAATGTATTTGTATTACACAGTAAGTGAATGCGATTTTCGTTGTCGTTAACGATCATTTCCTTTATTATTGCCATCTCAGTACATCTCTGGATTAATGCAGTATATTTTGTAGGAATATGATAAAAAATCACATTTTCAAACCTTTGCGTTATTAGCAAACTAGAAGACTCTAATCTACTTCATGACAACAGAAAACATTCAGTACACAGGAGATCATTCTCAATGTGTCTATATTCCATAGTTAATCATAAAGAGACAAATCAAATAGGCGTGCCCTCACCTCTACGAAAATAAGCATATTTTGACAGTTAAAACTCCTGGTTAATTTGAGACGGCATGAATGCAGTAACATGCTTTAATAAAAATCGAATCAAATCATTATCTCGCTGGATGTTGGAATTTATTTAAATTTGAAATAAATAATACATTCGTCGTCACAGTAAAAATTAAGTATTTGTTTATACTTCTAACATGAGAATGTGTTTATATTATTTACATTGTTTTGATTATTTTGGCATGGTTACGATATTTTGGCCGCTGCAAACTTCGGCCTTCTTCAGGTGCTACGAATTTCAAACTGAACCCTTTATTTCCATTACTGGAGTATATCATAGAGATTCTATGTACGATGCCACTTATGGTAGTTGTCTCACTTTAGATTAACCGTTTAAATTATTTGATCACCACTGCTGTTGCTTGGTACTGAACTCACAACTGTTTGTGTCAAGTCTCTGGAACTTACCAATGTCTACATTCACTGGGCCATGTGCCCTTGAAGAGAAAAACAAATCAAGTAACTAAGCGTATGGGCAATAGTGACTTATATTATCTAAAAAATTAAAAAATGAGTTTACACTATTTGGCATGTTACAAAATTACTCTCTTTTGAAAACTTCTGATTAAATACACATGTGAAGCCATGTGTTGGCTGAAAAATATTTCCACTGAACTGTTTGAATGAGTGAAATAAAAATGAATAAAAATTCAGCTGAACATTTTATTTAGTAAATTACAAAGGAGTAGTTTACGCACAAATACCCTTGGGAAAAGCAATCCGTCTCTTACCTCCATTTATGGGTTAAATAACATAACAGACTGTGTTCTATAGCCTTGGCTGACAACCAGTCTAACGCAGAATGTCATGGTAACCTACTATGGGATAATCTTCTGCCCAGTCAGTCATGTTTCTTTCGATACATTATCGCCTAAGCGTGTATCACGTATGGCACTTAACTAAGTGCAATTATTAATTAGTAATTTCCACCGATTAGCGGAATACTGCAGCTATTCTTAATTTTGTGGGTGGTCGGGTTTTACTAACATATTTTTAAAATTGAATGTTCTGTCATATTTTATTTTATTTTGGGCGTCCATCTCCTCCCCATCTAATTTTCATAACATTATATGTTTAAGAATATTTTTATAAAATATTTTATATAAAAATTTAAAAATTTAATGTTATTACTTTTGTTCCTCCTTTTTTAGACTCCCAAGCGAATAAGTGATATTATGGTATATGAAGGATTGGGAGGTGACAGACGAGTTATTTTGGGGAATGAAAAAATTGTCATGAGTGATTGGTTCGTGAATCTGATTATCTAGGTGTAGGATAAAAATTGATAACTTGCCTCAATTCATTTCCCTTTCCAGCGTGTGCAACAATTACGGTAACAGTTATAATAAAAAATATTCATATTAATTAGTAATTTGATAATCATAGTTTTAATACATTTTCAAGGACATGCCTGAAAGAAACCGTTGCAAATGAGGTTTGCGGTGAATAGTTTTTGGTTTGTCTGTGTAGTACTTCCATAAACAATTAAATAAATCTAATTTTTTGTGAAGTGTATCTTCTATAGATCTTTTCAGAAACTTCTCAAAGACTAACTGTAAAATAAAACATTACATTTTCCTAAAGGTTAAACTCAGTCTAGCAAAAGCTTTACGTTAAAAATAAAATGATAACATCTTACAATTAGCTTAAGATAATAGACTATGAATTTATAGTTCTGTTATTTCCATTTTGCTAAAATAGTAAAAAATGGGAAGACAATATATAACTTTTTATACACCCAAAAATTTTTAAGAAGTTCTATAACAAAGTGGAAATAAATCATTTGAATTTCATCGGACTCAAGTTACCACCACATTGTTGGTATTAAACATACACATGAAGGGACGCTGACGTTTTAAATTTAAATGGCGGAAAAAATTAAAATATGGGCTTGTGTATATAATTTAACCGATTTTATATAATTTACGTAAATTTTTATTTGTTTTTATTATTCATTTTCGACGTTGAATAAAATAGGATCTGACAAGTATGGTAAAATATTGTAAGAACCTGGACGTAAATTTACCGTGGAGGATCACGTAAAGTAAATAAAGTATATATTTCAAGAAGGTTTTATATGATTTCTATTATTTTACAGAGATGGATCAGTATTTTTTATTTAATTACTTCCTTTCGTTGGGTGCAATTTAGAAAAGTAGTCTAGTGCAATACAGCTGACAATATTTTGTTGTATGACATTACACAGAAAAAACCCTGAGTATATGTATAACTTTGTCTATTTTCTGTCATTTTATACAAGTTTTAACGTTATTCATTCTAAATACAATATTCTATTCACCGAAGGAATCTCAAGACTTTTCGCTTGTTAGGCTCATACAGATATTTTTCAGAGGATATATTTAATGTCAGCTTTCGGGAAAAAAAGATTAGTGCATGACGCTATACATGTAGTTGAGATTTTAAGTGGTTTGCAATACAATAAGTAATTTAATTTTTCTTAAAATAATCGATATTTCTAATGAGTGACAGAATTATATGTGTAATTGCATAGAGTTTAAAGTTATTTTGCCAATTAAATCTAATTTAATTATGACATTATTTCTTGAGTGCTTCATTATTTATACTTTCTCAATTATATCAGTTTTAATTTTTGCAATGCTGCACAATGGCGTGATGGAGAAAAGCACTAGAGTTGAAAACAAGCGAAGCTGATGTGTTAATATGGACTGAGATATTAAATACAATAGAATTCATTGGAATCAGTTGATTAATTTAATATTAACATCTTACAAGCAAATAGTAAAAGCAACTGTAAATTTATAAAAATATAAAAGGTAACAAATGGTTTTGAAAGTATCGGGGAAAAGACGTAAAAACATTTAATTATAGAAGGAAAAAATACGGGACAAAGTAGAATAGTGGGAAAAAGTGAGATAAAATCGCCTAAATGTTTCCTAAAGCATTAAAAAATAATGACATCATAAAAGATGTTCTTGGCCTTCCGTGAAATGTATATACAGAAATAAATACCTCTCACTCACACACCCTTTCTCTCTCTCTCTCTCTCTCTCTATATATATATATATATATATGTAAATAATATATATAAATAAATCATCACTCACTCTCTGCATATCGTTGTCTTATTATATATGTATATATATATTTATTTATGTCTTTTTAATGTTATACTATTCCTTTCTAGTTCTCTAATCAGATATTAAACAAGAAAGATGACCTTGTTTTTCTCACCAAAGTACTTACGATTTTCCTTTGAGATCATCCTCAGGGGTATATTTCCAAGACAAATCATCATTTGTGATTGTGTTTTTTGAAAACACGCATGATCGCACACTGACAATTTTTTTTATTTGTTATATATATATATATATATATATATATATATAAACCATGTAGACTTTTTTCTTTTTACTTATTTATTCCTTGATATATTTTGCATATAATAATAAAATAAAGATTTAAATCGAAAAATGCTTGATGATTGCGTAGCATGAAACAACAACTCGTGCTTTAAACGTAGCATAATATGCATATTTAGTAATACATATATATATATATATATATATATATATATATATACATATATATATTTTAAAAAGCCAGCATACGGCAAGATCTTTCATGGATAGTAGTAAATTTTAGTAAATGTGTGTATGGGTAATGAACTGAGCCGACGCTGCCTCGCTGTTTCTCTTTCTCTTTCTCTTTCGTCTTTCTCTCTCAATGAGTGTGATAGAAGGGAAATATATACAGATATATATATATATGCACAACAGTCTCTGTTCTAATGTAAGTGGGGATTTGAATATAAGGATCCGAATGCGATAAGAATAGGTACTGATCTGGCGGCTCGACTGCAGCCACTTCCCCATCGTAGAAAGGTGGCCTCCGTTTGTCTGTTCTATAAATACTTTCATGGCTTATGCTCAGACGAACTTAAGTTACTGATGCCTCCTCAACAGGTGTTTACTCGTGCAACCAGACTGGCATCTGGGTCCCACCCATTCACAGTCAGGTTAGCCAAATGCAGACGACAATTCTACTCCTGCAGCTTCTTCTATCGCACTTCCCGCCTGTGGAACTCGCTCCCGTCTTCTTGCTTTCCTGACGGCTACAACCTCCAGAAATTTAAATGCAAAGTCAATACTCATATACTAACCACTGGACTCTCGCTTTCTCCCCACCCCTGTATAACCCTCCCTTTCTCTCCACCTATGTATCTGTCATCGCACCTGCTTTCTCAGCTTTCTATTGTTCCTTTCTAACTAGTTTGTACTCCTCACTCTTTTCTAATTAATCTTTTTACATTTATGTAGCCCCCTGCACATCAGTGGCGTTTCCGCCTTGCTCGGGGTGAAATGATTAAAAAAAAAATTTACAGATAGTAAATAAAAGATAGTAAATAAAAGTCATTATTAATAATAGCTAAATATATAACCGAAAACGATCGACAATACAAAACCTATATCCAATTCATATTATTTGAATTCAGAAAAGAAAAGAAAACCATTAGAACACATAAAAAATAGTATTAAAAAATTAATGATAATACCCTGTCTGACAGTTGCAATAATAATTGTATAAAAGGGAGAATTTTGCCCAAATACACAGTTTTTAAATTACATGACCCGGCAGCCAACAAGGAAAGTAATACCACAGCATTTCGGAATAAACATGTTGTACGTCAAATAGCAATAGCTAAACATCCAACATATAAATAATGAGATTGAAAGTCAAGATACGATATAAAATATACACTGACTGAACCTAAATATAAGCACATTATATCTTTACATAATTACTTATAATTATGATATAAAACCCCAAAAATTAATCAGAAAAAAACACTGCAAACTTTAACATAAATATATATTATTTCCCAATATCAATGACAAATAAATAAACCTTTCCTGTTATACATTAAGCGATGAACAGATTGAATTTCTAAATCTAGGAGCAAATTGACATCTTCTTTGAGAAATTTAAGCTTCTCGCAAAAAAGACCGAACCTGAAATTCTACACAAGTTGTTATGCCAATTGAAATTCCACCTAAATCTCAAACATCTCCTTAGGGCTGAAGGTCCGTTCTCCATGCAATATCCACAGCCACATCCCAACAAAACTCGCAAATGCCTCTAAAGAACTAAAAAAAGAAATATAATACCGTCGCCCGAAGAGCATATAAATCAAACAGTTACTTAATTTTGGATAAATTACATTACCACACAGAATTACAGCATTTCATCGACGACCGATCCAAATCCAAAAGCTTAAATATGAACCCAATTGAAAATCTTAAAACTTACGCTAATAAACTCATAACATTCAACGATGACGTTGTAGGAACCATGAGAATCAGCAAAATTATTGATGATTATCAACTTGGATACTTATACAGTAATGTGGAAACACATAAACCTGGATACCTCTTACGGCTTATAATTTCTCAGATTTCAAGGGAAATTGACCTGACGAGCCGTAGGGCGAAACCGTGGTAGGTTGTTGGTTCTTGCTTAGATTTTCCGTCTTTATTTACGTATGTATGTATGTATGCATGTGTGTGTATTCGTTAAGGATACTAGAGTCCTTCTTAAATAAAATTTCCGAAAACACCCCATTATAGGAGAGGCTCTGTATATGTATATCAAATATATGATATTAATAATAATAGAATCATTACTAATAAACAAGAGTAATCCTACTTTTAAAGACATTAGTTATGAACAGCGTAATTATATATATATATATATATATATATATATATATATATATATATATAGTGTAAGAAAGTTATGGAACATGTAGGTTTTAAACCCACTGTTCATACATTTACTTGTATAAATAGTGCTCGATACAACGTAGTGCTTTATATTGCAATATCTGTTACAATGGTTTATAAAAGCATAGTATCACTACACAAATGTTTTCTCGTTTCGGAGCCACTTTTGCTCCTCTTTACGATAATAAAAAACCTGCTGAATGACGCACATTTTCGTACAAAATTTATCGTAAATAATCAGGTGGTAGATAGAAATATGTAAATATACTGTTTGATCAAAAACAGAATATCTACTCAATTATGAGTATCGACTAAAAATAATGTTCAAACAAATCATTTCCATATTTCAAACTGTAAATTTTAAACTGAACACCTCATGATTGCGTCATGCATGAAACTGTGGGTCGTGCTACTGAGGTAGAATAATATTTTATTTACTAATATATATATATATATGTGTGTGTGTGTGAGTGGGTGTTTTTATTTCGCAGGCGCGTGTGTTTATGAGTGTGTGCAACAGTTATGTGTATGCAAATACAAAAATCTTTATATTTTTTGTTTATTTGTTCAATCAAATACGAACTTACACTGAGTCAAAAAAATGTGTTTAACAGATATATTTGTACTCAGCATATTCGCTCATCATTCTCTTTAAATAGCAAGAGGCAATTATACAGAAGACCATGTATATGCTGGCTTTAAACACTGTTACTCTACATGCGATGCATTATACCGGTAGCAAAATAGAAAATTGAATGCGAATTGAATGAGAAGCGGTACATACAACTGGATTTGTTTGGTGTACAGGAAAGACTAACCACTAAAAAATAAATTCAAAAACACATTTTGCTGGTATCTGTGTCACCTTTACCAGAGTTTATAAAAGACTTATATCAATACATGATGGCATACTTCGAATTTTAACCTCAGAGTGTTCTACTACCGGAAGAGGTTTTCATTCGTTTATTGGTGTTAGTCAAATATTGCCAAAGATTTTGTTTATATGACAAGTGACGTAGTTGTTCAGAAATGATTCGAGTGATTCTGCAAACTATCAAATATTTATTTTATTAAACAGCGGCCACAGTCGAAACAATGTAACATATGTAGATGGCACAATACTGATAACAGCTAGAGAAAAAACTACAGCGAAGGAAAGTAAAATATAAACTACACTAAAAATTGATTGTATGCTCATCAGCATTTCACCACAAGCAAGGTTATACGCCACTGATGCACATCAGTGGCGTATAACCTTGCTACATAGGAGGCGTATAAGGGGGCTACATAGGAGAATTAAAGCTTTAGGCAAGAGGTGAGTGTAGAGAAATACGAACCTGTTACGAGGGGTGGAAATGAAAGGGCAAGAGAAGGGTGGAAACACAGGTTTGAAGACAGTTGCAAAGATAGAGAGAAAGGAAAAGAACAAGATCCACGGGTAATGTAGAAAGAACTGGAGTCAAGCGGATAAGAGATGGGAATTGACATTGCATTTAAATTCCTGGAGGTTTTAGCCGTCAGGAAAGCAAGTACATGGAAGGGAGTTTCACAGGCGGGACGTGGGAGAAAACAAGCCTATGGAGCAGAATTGTTGCCCACATTTGGTTGATTTAACTGTAAAATGGAGGGACGTTGTTGTCAATCTGCTTGCACGAGTAAATTATTGTGAAGGGGGTACCAATAACATAAGCTCGTTAGAGCGGAAACCACGAAAATTCCTAAGACGTGTTTTAACAGAGGAAGGATAGTGCAACACTAAGATGCAAAGTCGTATTGGTATGGTAAAAAATGCCTTATAAAAGTTGAAGAAAATAATTACAGACAGCAAAATTTATTTAGAAACAAAAAAGTACTGGATTGTTATATGATATATATACAATGAATGCTCAAAAATTTCCTCAAAGATGAAGAATGACTAGAAACTTCTAAAATGTAGTTCTACAGAAGGATGTTGAAGCTACCATAGACCAAACATGTGATCAACAACAAGGTTCTAAGGCGAATTGAAACAAAAAAGAAACTCATACTTAACATCAAGAGTAGGAAATTGAAATTTCTGGGACACGGTTATGAGGAAGGAGGGCTTGGAAAATCTGATACTCACTGGACGGATAGAAAAGAAGATGAACAGGACAAACAGCCCCTGACATACTTGATGAACTTAAGCAAATAGGCAGCAAATCATTTTTGTGGAGAAAAACGTGACTGAATATAATAAAAGCTACAAAAGACGGGAAGATGTGGAGGACAATCATGACATACATCATGAAAAACACATCACATAAGAGAATAAGTAATTACACTTTTCAGATCACGTTGACAATTATTTTTTTCTTGCTTTCACGCATGTCGAAATGTGAGTGAGGGCAATGTTTCAGGTAAAATGCTTTATCTTGAACATTATTTACCAGCTATTTTTAATGATCAAAATTATCTTCATATAAATGAAGAAAATAAAAATTCTGATTTTAGCAAAATGTAGGTGGATGTTTTGAACTTTCGTTACAAAATGGTTATTTTAATGTTAGATTCAAAAGTATCAAATCGTTATTCTTTAAATAAGTGCACATTTAGTTATCGACAGTGAGACAAAAATATCAATTTCAACTAATAAAATTAATGAAATATTATTCTCTCATTTCTCAGTATATTTCTTACTTCCAAATTGTCTAGGTCATCAATACACAGGGTGTCCCAAAAGCTGACATCTTGTAACATTTGAATATCTGCGTAACTACATGTCTCAGGTAATCGAAATTCATATTGCACAATAAAATATTTATTTATCAAAATTCGAAGATATTCATATGGATGTAGATTTTATAAAAGATTTCACAAAGGTTTAAAAATGTTCGTTATGCCCACCAGATGTGACATGACACGCGAAAGGTCGGTAGAACAGCTCCTGCCTTGCGCTATAATCTCCAGAGACTCAGTGATTTTCTGCTTAAGTTCCTCTAGGCTTGTAGAAGCATTTGAGACATAGGCCTGTTCTTTCCCATAGTCTTAAAGAAAGAAAACACACACACACAAGTTGTCAAATCAGGTGATGCGGTGACTATTTCATCAGCATATTGTAATTACCACTGGCAAGCCCAATTCATCTTTCAAATAGATTCTCCTTGAGATAAGTTCGCACTGAGGCACTAGAAAATGTTATACCGTCCTGTATATTGAAAGATAATATATTATGTAGTAGTTTGCTACTTGAGAAAAAGGAGTTGGTTTACGTACGCATGACGTTGAATTACCGGTTCTCGTACGACCACCGAAGATTAACAGCGTTGACCCTGTTCAGGTGTTGTAAGCTTGGATGTACGCGTGGTGTAATGGATAATAATTCCGAAATGTCAATCAGAAAGTCAAGCTCCAGTTCTCGTCTGTTTCGTTACACTACCTTATAGGCAATTACCCTTTGAAAATATATGAAACCATATTTTCTCTCTATCGAACTATAGATTATGTATCAAGGTTTGTATCTCTAAAACATTATTATCCCCAAAAATAATTCATGATCATCTAAACACCTTTTTTGTCTTTCAATAACTTGAAAAGTATTGATAACCCATAGAAAATTAATCTACAGAGAGTAAGAGAGGGAGAGAGAGGAGGGGGAGGGAGAATGATGACATTTGGATTTAGTTCTCAAAAAAAAGATTAAAAGTTTATTTAGCACAGTAAACGACTATTCAATTTGTTCATCTTCTTTCCACCTTCCCGACCCAATCAATACATATATATATATATATATATATATATATATATATATATATATAATGGTGATGTTAAATATTATTTTGGCTCAACTGAAAACAAATGAAATACCGGTATTACATTTATAATTAGACTTTAAGTGATAGTACATACAATAAAATCACTACCCTCTGAAAATATTTCTTGCAATTAAAATACAACGGCAAAGATCTAATTATTGCTTGGAATATAATCGCAAAAAATATTATATGATGGAATAAGAAACAGTTGTAAACTTTAGAAAAAACGTGTTATCTTAAAACACTTAAATAACTCAAATTTACTGAACAAAAGAAGTGAATTTATAACCACAAATACTGACCCAGATAAACTTAGTTTCTCCGAGGTAGACATTTTTACATTATTTTTACTTTTATTACTAATGTATCTTAATGTAAATATAAGTAAACCCATTGACTCATAAGCACAAAACGTGTAATCTAACCATTAAATATTATTAATCTAAATTTTAACTTAACTTATAAAATTTTAGTTTCAAATTTCATGACTGTGTTTTAGCGACTAACAAATTAAATTGTTCAATCAAAAAATTAAAAATTACATCCCAGAATTATATTATAAAACTACCATGAACAAAGCGTAAACTAAAAAATTGAATCCTGGAAATGTCAGTTCATAAGATGCACCTGATCCAAGTGCATGAAACGCCGATTTCAATATATATATATATATATATATATATATATATAACTGTGTGTATGCAGGAAGAAAATACATTAGATTGCATTTTTCTAGTTAAGAGGAAATGTTTTTTTTGTATATAATCTGCTATGATGGATTTGGCGGTAGAATCATAGGTAGGGGATTTATTTAGGAATGTGAAAGACTGTTTAAAATTCATATTGGGCAAAACATTTTGTCCTCTGGTGAAATCACTTTAGGAAACAATTATTTTTATGATGATTTGTTAGCGAACTTGGAGTAAAATGTTTTTTAAAAACCCTGATTCACGTGTAAAATAAAGGAATACAAATATTCTCTTGTCAAAAATGCAAATGGATGTTTAGCAATCTATCATAAATTTTATGTATTCTAACAGAAATATATTGTTTTCTATGCTACAGATTTTCAAAATAAATAATTAATAATGATTTGCATAATATTAATGTTATCTTAAATAAATTCCTTTTCTTGACTATTACTCTATTTCACTTTTTTATATTATTTATCACAAATATTTTTAATCAATATAATGGAAAAAGAAAACAGAATTTCCTTACCACTTTTGAATATATTTTTTCCGGAAAAATAGTTTGAATGACTTTTTTCAGGTGTTTTCTTTTTTACTAATCTGCCACTCATAAAATTTTCTGTTAATCAAAATATAATAATATCTGTAGGTGTTAAATCCGATTAATATGAAGGATGGAGAAATCCTCCTATCGTATAAATATATTTTTGTGGGTAGGAGAATTTGTTCTTGCATTTTCATGCTTCTGATTAACACTATAACAAAATAACGATTCAGTGACGCAATCAAGTTATTGGCAATGCTAATCCTTCAATGTTATATTTGAACGGAAGTTACGACACCTTTTATAGTCCACCAAACAAAATGCATCTAGTGCAAATATTTTTGCGGGTGGAAATTTTTGTTTTGGTATTGGCACTAATATTCATTTTCTCATAAACATTTGCATTGTTCGATTCGCCATTTATATACAAATGCACTTTTTAATATCTGTAACGATGACATGGAAGAACGAAAGCTTTGTCCGTATATATTCGGCTCAAAAGCAAAAACACGAGTTTCTTAAATTCCTCCTTTGCAAGTTTTCAAATTAAAATTGGAAAATGAACTGTGAGTGACACGCTGCTAGACGATATACACAAAGCCATTCAGCTTTTGCTCTTCCTTGGTTAGGGGAATTATTTATTATAGCTGTGAAGCGTGTAGTTAGTTTCCAAACACCTTACTTTATTCATGATCTACACACGGTGGTAATGATTTCGGAATCATTACACTTGAATGCTAATTAACTTATAGATTGCCAAATTAGTATTCAATAATTTTACTTATGAGTTCTTTCAATTTTAACATCTGTAAAATTTTTCAATTAGAAATAATGAGATATCAATTAACTATATTTTTTTTGTATTTCTTATTTCGCTCAATCCCTTTTTCATACAAATCCAACTCAACAATCCCCCGTGCATTGAATAATGTTGTCATATCTGGTCAAGCTCTCCTGCTATTTGTCTGAGGATTCTAGGCAAAATCCAAAATAGAATCGGCTATGTAATCGATCCCGACAGGGCAGCTCGACACCAGTCACTTTCTCAGCAACAAGATGTGGCTTCCCTTGTCTCTTCTACAAATATTTTCATGGCAACATCTCCGACGAGCTTAGGTGCTTGGTGCCCCAGCTAAACGTTTTACTTGAGCAACTAGACTGGGAGTAAGGTCACATCATTTCACCGACAAAATAGTTAAATAAAAATCACACTTCTACTATAATAGTTACTTTTCTCACACCTCAAATTTGTAGAACTTATTTTCTTGATAACTACAATCTCCAGATGTTTAAATGCAACATAAATTACCATCTCTAATCTTCTTGACTCTAATCCTTTCTTATCCTTTCCCCGATACTCTTTTATCATGTTCCTCTCCCTTTTTATTCTACTCTCATGTAACTCTCGTCACTCTAGCTTTCCCACTCTTTTCTTACCCAATATCTTACACTTCCTGTAATCTGTTCCTTTTTCTATTTGCTCTCTACTTATGTAATGTTTTGCTCACCTTTTTGCTCATTTTTTGGTCGATCCTTGTGTACCATTGACAATCCAGCCTTAATTCATTACGATAAGTTGTAAAAAAAGAATGATTTACAAGCATATTAGCTAGTAAATATTTTCTTTTTTTTAAAAATTCCAATTGAGTAAATAGATGTTAAAATCATAAAAAATTAAATGAATTTTACCATTTGTTTTAGATATGATTCAACCAACGTTTTTAAAAGATTACAGCAATATTAAGAGCCTTTCAGCATTGGAGTTGCTCATTTTACATTTTCCCGATGTGATAGTCTAAAATCGGGTGTATTGAAGAAAGGATAACAAATAACGGGGATTCAAGAAGATAGAAGATAGTACTTGATTTATTATTTTTAGCTATCAGCGAATAAAGTAAACGTAAGAGAACTCCACAGTCGGAAAGTGGCAGACAAAAATTGTTGGTGTCAAAGTGGCGGTCAAATTTATCCATTTTGACGGTAAAAGATGGGACCTAGATTCCAATCTAGTAACACGCTTAAATTCCCGTCGTCAGAGCACCGGAGAAAAATGTCGTCAGAGAACGTACAATAAAAAAAATTGCAGAGAACACGGAGGATAACCATGTCACGTCAGTGAAAAAGTGTCTGAGATCGAGATGCCAAGTCGGAACCGATTATATTACAGATCTTCCCTTGGAATTCTTTTCGAGAACATCAAGATGAATAGCCAGAGCGCTTGACCAGATATGGCAACGGTATTCAATGCACGAACTAATTGTAGATTTATGAATGTGCAAGAAGTATTCTGACCAGAAAAACATTTCTTGCTCGATATTCCCCAGAATCCCTTAATCGGACCAATTATAATATTCACCCCCAAGATAATTCTAATGACGCCCACATTGTAGTAAATCACAAAGAAAACCACTTGCATGCGGACGGGAAATGTGTACAGTAGGTATTCAAAAATAAAGAGGGGTGTAAGACAAGAGGAATAGTTATGTGAGAGCTAAAAGTCCATACAGGATTCTTCATTAGTGGCCATCTCAACAATATAAGATACACAGATGGCACAGGGCTGATAGCAGACATAGATAGGAAAATCTAGGACCTCCTACTGAAGGTTAAAGGAAAGCGAGAAGAAAGTACTAAACAAAAACTTTTAGAAAACGGAATGCATATTCATCAGCAAAAAGAGGAGTATAAAATGCCAACTACATTTTGGTGATACTAAAATCAAACATGTGCAGCAAGTTAAATACCTAGGAAATTTTTTGCAGATAAAAACGTATTGACATAGCGAAGAACGTATTTAAACAACTAAGCAACGTATTGAGAGACAAGATGATTTCGTTGAAAATAATGAAAAGAGTAGTAGAATGTTACGTGATATCTGTCCTACATGTCAACCATTGCTGGACAATTTCTTCAGGGATGCAGGAGAGACTCGAAGCAGCAGAAATCTTGTTCTATAAAAGTATGCTGAGGAGACCATGGACCGATCATGGGAGCAAAGACAAGATGTTATACATGGTATTCTTTTTATTAGAATGGTGGTAAAATATCTTTTAAAAATGAAATTTTGTCGACTCAATTTTAGAATATGATCAAAAATATTATTCTTCCTTCAAAAGACTATTTCAAAATTGTGAAAATACATTAGCCTATAAAATTAAGAATGAATCTAAAATTTTATATTCACCAGGATCCTATTATATATATATATATATATATATATATATACAATCCAACTTATTCTTAGCGTGAATTTGGTTATATGCGTCTACAGTCGTGTCTACTTCCCTTACCTTCTTCATGAGGTTGACAACTACAATTTATACGTCGACTGTATTAATGAAAGAATGCTGCCAAAATACACACAATATATATATATATATATATTACGGAAAAGTTCCGGAGAATGACGAAATAGAATTAACGACGGACATATTTAATTTATTTTCTTTAAATATTTTTAAACGATGCTCGTATTTGAGTAGATATTGTCTTATTTATCAAACATTTTATATATAAATATTTCTGCCGGTCTCATTGTTTGCAAGAAATGTTCTTAAGAAAATGTTTGTCATTTGACAGGATTCGAACCTGCAAACCCTAACAATATAGGGAAAGCAACCAATTGATCTGGTGCGTCTTAGACCGATCGACCACGAAAGATTCCACAGTCTAATCGAAATAAAAAAAAGATAATGTTCAAACAAACAAATTAAATATACATACATGTTGGAGTGTGTGTGTAGGTGTGAGTGAGTGAGAGAGTGAGAGTGAGAGTGTTTGTTGTGTGAGAGGGAGCGCCTTATTATTTGTGCAAAATAGAGAAAAGACTTACGAAATCGTGATATATACATGTGTGTGTATGTGTGAGCGTGTGTGTATGTGTAGAAGAGGTACTTGTGCTTGTGTGTGTGTGTGTGTGTGTGTGTGTGTGTGTGTGTGTGTGTGTGTGTGTGTAGAAGAGGTACTTGTGTGTGTGCGTGTGTGTGTGTGTGTGTGTGTGTGTGTGTGTGTGTGTGTGTGTGTTCATGCGAGTAGTTAGTTACCGTATTCTTAGTTTTCAAATAAAATAGTTAGACTGCAGTGTCTCGACGGCATCTCCTCTCGGCATTTTGATCGTGACAAAAATGGAAACAGACATCTGTTCGAAAAGTAGCTCGAGTTCACCTTGATTTGTTTTGACTGGCGATGAAATTAGAATTAAGTCCCTTTGCCTCAAAGTGCTTTTCTCTTGTAGCGTCTTGCGTTGAATTTGTTTCGTTATACGAAAGCCTACATTAACAAACCTTCCTCGTTTCTCTTTTATTTTTACACCATTTTGCTCTCTTTGTCAATTTATTTTCGTCTAGTTTCTTTATTGTCATCATTTCTTTTTTCCGTTTTGTCAGCTTTACTTTTAGTTCAAGAAATCCAATAACTGTGTACGGAGCTATATCAACATCTTTGTAAACTATTGACGAGAAATATTTTAATTTAGAAAAAGAATATTTACATTTCAAAATACTCACCACTATTAGAAAATTATGTACTTAACTGCTGCATATTCCATTACAGAGAATGAATCTAGTACTGCTAATTTCAGTTTAAACTCTTCATCTAATGAACTTCATGCTGAAGATTTTTGAGCTGACATCGCAGATGTAAAATATTCGCTATATATACATATATATATATATATATATATATATATATAAATTTTATGCATGTGTTTATGAATTTCCTTATTTGAAATCAATGAATCACGATATATATATATATATATATATATATATATATATATATATGTAGTCTGTAAGTCTGTAAAAAACAAGTGTATTGAATAAAATAACGTTTGAGGAATTAAAAAATAAAATCAATTACTTCTTTAAAAATATAAATATATATGAAACTGGCTATAGATTAATTGTCAATTACGCAAACCTGAAAATAAGTATCACATCTCATTTTAGCATATATATTTACCAGAAATATACAAATATATCTTGAAAGATTAAAGAGTACTTTTATCCAATAAAATCGTCACTAGATTCAACGACGACCTCTAAATAACTTCGGAATCTTCTACATATCTTCTAGACGGGCTCCTTGTATAAGTTCGTGAATGATGTCACAATTCTTGGCTTCAGGTCATCTTCGGTTCTTCAAGTAGTTTTGATAGTCTTTCGATTCAACTGTGCCCCACACATAGGTAATTTGCAGTCTCTGGAGTTAGGTGCCCAAATATAAGTGGTGTTGTTGTCGAAGAAATTGTTTGATAGTCATGATAGTGTTCTCCTGCTTGTGTGGAATGGTGCAGAGTCATGTTTCCAGACATAGGATATTTCAGCAGGCACCCTCTCGAATCAGAACATCACTACCTCTCCAAATGACTAGGTGTAGGCCTCCATGTTGAGTCTGATGTCTGCGGAAAGATGAATAGGGGCATAAGGTCGCCATCATTAGTTATCACTCCAAAAACTTTCGTAATCACTATTAGACTCATCCAACTCTTTCAGAATCCTCTGCACTTTCCTGACATTGGCACCCAAACACACTGAAATGTTCGTAGTGAAACATTCGAAAAGAATGCTAAGCAGTACAGTATGCCGTGTCCAAATTTCTGGCGTAGTGACTTGCGTCATATTTCCCTTTTTTTATTGATCTTACTATACTGACCGATCGATAAAAGCAAAAGCAAATAACGAACATACGCGAAAAAATGCCAACAATTTACATATCGCAACATATATATATATATATATAGTCGACTGACGCCATTTCGGTCGGGTTTCAATCCTGGGTAAAATAGCAATCGGAGTTTAACCGTACTGATGATCTGTCTGCGGATGACAGTATATATATATATATATAGTCTTTTATACAATGTGGTCCTCTGTTTGGCATAACTAAAATTAAGATATAATTACTTGTTTAAAAATTACATTTTCTGCAACTATTCCTATTTGCAGATTATATTCCTCGGAAGACAGGAAGTTAAGATTCTGAATCGAACTCATAACAATAATTTGAGTCTAAATTACGGAGTAATTTTGTCAATTAATAGCAATTAACCAAAAGCAAGTTACTTGTTTGTGTTAATTACCGAAGAAAATATTAGTAAATTTTTCGTCAATGATAATAGAGTTTATCAATTTTTCCCGTCTTGCACATATTGCAGAAGTTATTGAAATCAGCTCGATTGCCTATTAGATAGATAATTATTTCGCTTCATTTCCGTATTTGATTTTAGAGTCTAGTTAAATATTACAATATCGATTTCAAATGTACGATACGATATCTTCGAAAATGTTTATAATTTTAAATTTAAAAATGAACATATTTTCTTCTCCTCAATACCTCGATATTTCTCACGCTACATCCTTCTAGTTCTGTTTCTCTCTCTCTATCTCTCTTCCTTTCTGTTCTTTCTTTTTGTCGACCTTTCTTTTTGCCTTTCTTTCACTCTCTCCGTCACTCTTTCTCTCTGTCCATGTCTCTTTCTCAGTCTGTCTCTCTCGCTCTGTCTGTTTATTATTCTGTCTCTTTTTTTCTTACATGTTTCTTTCTCTCTGTCTGTCTCTCTTTGTTTGTTTGTCTGTCTGTTTGTCTCTCTCTCTCCCTATATATATATATATATATATATAGCTCGATCTATTAGGAAATAATAAAACATTTCGCACAACATCTTTCGAATATCAGGTCAGAAGTTTCAAATCTTACTTTTCTTGTCTGAAATCTATCTGAGAGTACTGGATTGCAATGAGGTGTCAGTTTTTCAATATGGCAGTGAATGAAAGAAAATATCATCGAAGATGAAGGAAAAACTCGAAGCAACTGAAATGTGGTTCTAGCGAATAATACTGCGGATATCATTGATTGAGCATGTTAGCAATGATGAGGTTTTAGAAAGGATGGAAACGAAAAGGAAATTATTACTGAGCATCAGAAAGAGATAGCTAAAGTTCCTGGGACATGTAATGAAAAAGGAAGGCTGAGAGAACCTGGTACTAACAGGCCAGAGAAGGAGAGACAGGGGAAAACAGCGTGTAACATACTTGACTGGACTGAGCGGGTAGATGGCAAAACGGGGGTTGCGTGGTGTAACTGGAGAAGAGCCACCAGGGATAGGAAGACGTGGAAGCCCATGATCGCCTATGTACTGAATAGACAAGCCAGATAGAACAAGATCTATCTATCTATCTTTTTAAAAATCCTGTCTTGCCAGGCTGATAATTTTTTCACCCATCTATCTATCTATCTATCTATCTATCTATCTATCTATCTATCTATCTATCTATCTGGGCACCTATTACAACTGAGTATTGAGTTCGTTGCTGACTAGGTACCACATACATTCGGCCTTGTACGCCCATCTAAGCGAGGCTTAGAAAATCAACTATCTTACTAATTCAATATGTTCATTACCTATTTAAGCATCTAACTAGTATGTTCATTATCTATCTATCTATCTATCTATCTATCTATCTATCTATCTATCTATCTATCTATCTATCTATTTGTTTAGAGCCCGTCTTCTAGGGTATGCGAAAATACGTTCTCAGACCGACATTTAGAACACGCGCAAACACGTTTAGAGACAAACATTTAGAACACGTACAAACACATTCAGAGACCTACGCCTTGATATTCAGAGACCGACGCCTTGACATTCAGAGACCGACATGTATGACACGCACAAATACGTTCAGAGACAGAGACCTAGGGCAAGTGCAAACTCGTTCAGGGACCGATATGTCCGGCACGCACAAACACGTTCAGAAACACACACTTAAGGCAAGGGCAAATACGTTTAGAGACAAACATCTATCTATCTATCTATCTATCTATCTATCTATCTATCTATCTATCTATCTATCTATCTATCTTCAATTAAAATCACTACGTATGGTTATAGCACATTTACTCATCACTTCCCCACTACGATAATCATTAAATTATTCACCAGGAGCGCCTTCTACAGCAATATCTGATAAATTCTTCGGAAACTTACTCAACTTTAAGTATATTGAATTTTGTTTAAGTGGATTTTCCTTTCTACGTTTTAGATTCTCACTATTCATAACCATTTGTCTAACATCGATTTTTGTATCTCTTATCCTGAAACGATGTGCATTTATTTGAGAACGCATAGATACTAGATCAGCAGGTTTGATCATGGCAAGTCGTTTTACGGGACTGCTTTATATGCTGTATCGAAATGCTCCCATTTGAGATTTTAGTAGCAACCGATGTCACGGAAATGTGGTCAGTCCGACTGAACAAGTGTATCACAGATACAACATGAAAAAATATACAAATTGAATATTTTAAAAGTATCTATATATATATATATTAGTAAAAATTTTGCCTCAAGCAAAGCAGTACTGACGCTGGTGCACAGGGTTGCATAAGAGGGGAGTGATGAGAAACAGGAACAAATTACATGGGGGTGTCTGAGAATTCGTAAGGGAAGATGAGAACACTGGTATAAAAAAAGCTGCAGTAGAGTAGAATAGAAAGAGAGAAGAACATGATACAAGGGTTGTCAAGAAAAGCATGCTAGT
This sequence comes from Ascarosepion bandense, assembly GCA_037127315.1. Taxonomy (NCBI): domain Eukaryota; kingdom Metazoa; phylum Mollusca; class Cephalopoda; order Sepiida; family Sepiidae; genus Ascarosepion; species Ascarosepion bandense. The sequence continues at coordinate 1,341,107 of JBBBDQ010001758.1, forward strand.
CAAGAAGATAAGAGATGGCAATTGACATTGCATATAAATTCTTGGAGATTGTAGCTGAAGCAAGCGATGTGGAAAAGAATTCCAAAGTTGGAAAGTTCGAGGAAAGTAGATGTAGCGTAGAAGATGCGCATACATTTCATTGGTATCACTGTAAAAGGGTGGGACCTAGTTGCTTGTTTAGTAGCTCGAGTAAATTCATCCAGAGGGGGAACCAGTGAGCTAAGCTCCTCGGGTCAGAAGCAGTGAAACTATTTCCAGAAAAGACAGAGGGTAGCTACATTACGTCAGTAAGAAAATGACTGGAGTTAAGCTTTATTGTTGAAGTAGGTTAAATTTATCAACACACTAGATATATCCTCGACTTCATATTCTAGGTTTGTCTGCTACGTTTAGTCTATCATAACCTGACAAGTCAGCACGACTTCAATAACTTTCTCACAGGCGGGACATGACTTCCGTTTTCAATAAATTTTTTGTCAGTTTCTCTGATTACCTTTTATCTTGGTGCATTGATTAGATGATTTTGGCATTTAGGTCTCATATTTTAGAGTTGAAATAGTTAAATTCATCCACCACTTCTACATCAAAATTTATTTTCTTTTATTTCACACCTTTGTAGGTAGCGTCCGTTTATTCTGTTTCCCTAACTACATTGTTCAAAAATTTAAATGAATTTCACTCTCTCTAACCAGGGCTTACTAGTTGCATTTCCGTCTTCATTGGGGCTAAAATATTTTTTTTTTAAATATGCCCTTGGGAAAGATTTAAGTCTTCTCGTGCTACTATTGTTTAAATTGCAGAGTTATTTAGGCCTTCTGGCTCCAGGTGGTAACCAGTCAAAGAGAAAGAAAACTTTGAATTCGAAGCTGTGGCAGAGGCAAATATATTTTCCAATAATGCATAGCTATTCTCGATCATCATCAGTATAATCACTTTCATGAATTGATGCTTTGTTTCGGTGACTGAACATTAAAGCTGTTTCCTCTACATATTTGAGTTGGAAACTAAGGAGATATAAGCGTAGCTTTGGAGTATTCTTGGTGAAGGCTATTCTTCCCTAAGTTCAATCGAGCTGATTTCCTTCATTATTAAATTACAGCTTCGTTACAAACTCATTTCTATGCAAGAAGTTCCTGGGAGTGAAACAGAATGAGAAAACTTTAAAAGAAACAGAAAATCAAATTTTATGTAAAAAACAAAGGATAAATCTCTACTTCTGTTAAAATAAAGCGAGAAGGAGTGGAATCTGATCCTAGCGACAAACAAAGCTCTCTCATCCTGTAGATGGCTGTTTAACGGAGGAGTAGGTCAAATCACTCTTTGATTTGTCTTGCCTGTGTATCTTTTTGTGAAAATCGGGTTAATCGACCATGACAACAATGCGGTATTTAGTTCTCGTATACATTAACAAAGTAGCACTTGTAGAGTAATCTGACATAATGTTAATAGGTAAACAAGATAAATCTGTATAAAATCATGATTGTATAAGCCCTGGAAAGACTGAGTATTAAACAACGAAAGAACATCCAAAAGGGATGTTGAAAAATTCCAAGTCAATTAGGGTTCCCCGAATCTGATTAAATGATCAAATATTGGAATTAAATTTGGAAGAACATCTTGGCCGTGATTATAAATTTTCTGCACCCTTCGTAAAACAATATTCGGAAAGTTAGTCGTGTATTGCTGTGAATGAGTTCATTAAATTTAAGTTTCGTTAAGTGGTTACTGAGTTTTTGTCATGGGTTGTATTAATGAAGAAGTGGATGATGTCTGCGTATTTCATTCTACCCACGGATACGCGTTGAACCATTCCTTTGTGTGATTAAGGAGAGGGATAGTAACATGAATCGTGTGAGGAAATATCAGGCAAAATTGTCAATACTGACAAGACAAGCTGAGAGTTCTGCTTTCATAATCTTTATAGAAGCCCCGAGAGTAGTTCTGACACGGTTCCGGAAAGTGGTCTTCAGCGGAACTTTGGACATGACCGAAAATGTCTCTGGTGTTTGGCAGTCAATTTCTCTGTTTCATATCGTCTATTAATCATATATGAATTGTGCAGGACATTCATTTTCGATCCCTCTCTCTCTCTCTCTCTCTCTTTCTTAAACACATACACACACATATATATATATTTATATAGGAATATTTATGATAAAGTGTCCAATATTTTCTAGTGGGGAAACTTCATTTAAAATTTAATCGCACCAAAATGATACTTAATTATTTGTGCCTACAAATGCGAATGTACAAGAGGCACAGACATTATAAACTAAACTTGTTTTATACTCATGTGTAATCATATCAACGTAAACATTTCTTTAGATTGCTTATGTCCCGTTTCTTTTTTTTTTTTTTTTGCACTTTCTACTTTTATATATCGTCTGTATTTTATGTATATCACTTTATTCACACTCTTATTTAGTTGGCGTTTCTTTTTGACGGCTGCTTGGTGTGAGCTTTTCTTATTTCTTCCCTCATCTTTTCTTTAACTCTTTCCATGTCTACCCCGTTGCTTTCTTTTTCCTCTTCTATCCGTTTCCCTTTCCCCCATTTACTTTCTTGTAATACGCTTAATTTTTAGTTTTTGATTTCTTAACAAAGATGTAATCTAAAAGTCATTTTCAATGATAGTGTCTTGAATCCTTTTCGCCGACTCTCTTTTTATTTCTTTCTTACCTACTCTCTGTATCAATGTCGAGACGACAATCTTCTTACATAGTTTACTCTCTCTTTTAACACCCCTCCCGGTATTCTTTCTGATATTATCTTATTTTTTCTTCTTTTATGTAAACTTCCAGGTAGAAATTTATTTTTTCATATTCTTCGCGTAAATGAATTTTGTACTCTCTGCATAAAAAATGTATTTTGCCGCTGAAAAAGTGAGGTTTTTCTTCGCTGACTTAGCCATACGGCACATGTAATTTTCGAAGTTTTATTTGAATACATTTAACAACTGCAGCATTTTCATATAGTGATCAGACAGATGTGGTTTTACATACGTCTGTGCAAATTATAACTGAAGGGAGGCTGCATGGTGGCATGAGAATGCATCTGTCAAACAGGATCCGGGTCACCACAAATTATGAATCGAGGAAATTCGCTAGTACACCTGACCACGAAAAATACATTCTATAAGCTAAAAAAGACAATCATGATGTTACCACACATCAAGTAGACCTAGCATGTCGTATATCACATGGTATTGCATGGAGGGTACTTCAAGTGCAGCTAAAGTATCAGTATTTTTTTTGCAGCGTATACAGGGTCCTATGATCCCTCACTGTTTGGTATGTTTATCTAGATAGTTTAGGTCTTGCATTTTCCGACCGTGTCTGCTATCAGCACCGTGTCATCTGCATATCTTATATTGTTGAGATTATGGCCGCTATTGACGAATCCTGGTAAGGATATTCTCAGAATTGTTTTGCTGTGTAAGTTGAATAGATCAGGTGAGAAAACATCTCTTTGTTTTACGTTTCTTTCTATTTTACATACCTGCTAAATTTACTTCCTTTTTGCACGCAAGCTGTTTGCTGCTGATATATATTCAGAAGAAGAATATTTATTTATTTTTTTATAACTTGTACTACTTTCTGTTTACTAATATGTATTTGAATATGTAAGACATTTTCAAATATCACTTCTTAAGACAGTTCACGTTATCACAGTATTTTTACATTTTATGTGCTTCGTGGTTTTGTTCTTAAATTTGATTTATTTTAGGCTGTGCTCAGTGCTTCTAGTATTTGCCAATGTTTTTTCTATTTCATATGATATCTAATTTTGTGTATATTAGTATATTTTTTCGCAAGTTTTGTGTTATTTTCTCTTTTTGATTAATCATAAGCGATTTAATTCATGTATTACCAGATAAATGGTAAGTTACTCGCTGCGAAAATGTAGTGCTTGCGAAATCAGTGTATGTTTTGTATGAATTACTAACAGACAAGTTTGAAAATGAATTCTGTAAAAGTGGTTGAAAAAATAACTGAATGAAAATGTGTGGACAGGCTGAAATTCAAACAAAGTCATGCATTTTTAATTCTTGGTTATTCTTATAAAAAAATGAAAAACACTGACTAATATCTGCGTTAATTATTTGCAGAAGATTTCTCATAATATATATATATATATATATATATATATATATATATTAATCATCTCACCCCCAAGCAAGGCATTCTACTGCCACTGTTGCACAGGGGCTTACATAGGTGGGGAACGTGATGAGAAAGATGGCTTACTAATAGAAAATGTCAGGAGGAGGGGGATAGACGGATTAGGATAAAAAGGATGGGTTGGAGTGGATGAAAAAAGAGCTTGTGAGAATGTATGCAAGTTAGTCTGACAGGATATGTCTATGATCTTACATTTAAATTTTTGGAGATTATAGCTGTCGGGGAATCAAGTATATGGAAGTGAATTCCACAGGTGGGAAGTGTCTGAAAAAAGCTGTTAGAGTAATACTTGCGGTTACATTTTATCGATTTCACTGTAAAAGGATGGGACGTAGTTGCTAATCTATTAGCTCGTGTAAATTCATACCTAGGGGGTACCAGCGACCTAAGTTCTTTAGAACAGAAGCCGTGAAATTATTTATAGAAGAGGCACACGGAGTCTACGTCACGCCGGTGAGAGAGCGTCTGCAGCAGAGTTGCCAAGTCGGTATCGATCATTTCACAGATTTTCCGTTGGATTTTGTCAAGAACCCCGAGGTAATTAGCAGGGGAACCCGACCAGATGTGGCAGCAGTACTCAATTCATGGGCGGATGGTAGATTTATATATATATGCAGGATGGACTCAGACGGGAAGAAATTCCTGGCCCTGCACAGTGCACCGTCCTTTCTTAGCAGCGGATTTAGCAATGGATTCGATATAGTCATTCCACTTGAGGTATGCTGATAGTGTGAGGCCAAAGAGGCGTAGAGTTTTACTCTCAGGGAGGCTAGTCTGTTCCATGCTAATAGTGGGTAGGAGCGATTGTCTATGATGGTTAATAGATAGCAGCTTCGGTTTGGAAGGATTAAATTTTACGAGCCATTTCTTACCCCAGTCCACCACGGATTGGTGGTCCTTCTCAGTCTCGGCAGCGAGGTTTGCTTTGTCAACCTCAGCAAAATTTAAATCGAGGAGAGAGTAAACGGTGCCTAATTGGGATCTTATAACATCAGGGAGATCTTTAATGCAGATCAGAAAAAGCGTATGACCTAGAATAGTGTCTTCAGGGACACTCGCGTTCGTATGGTAGTTTTGAGCAGCATGTCCGTTTATTATTAAATTCATTGTGTGATTAGAAAGAAATGACTGGATTAGTTCATACAATTGTCCATAACTCCGCAGCTTGCGTAGCAGGCCAGCATGCTAGACTCTGTCAAACGCCTTCGAAATATCCAGGGCAACCGTTCGAGCTTCGCCATTCCTATCGAGAGCCTGGTATATATACTCAGCGATGATTGTTAGCATATAAGCAGTAGACCTCGTGAAGCGGAAACCATACTGTTTGTCAGAGAAGAGTCTGTGGGCTGTATGATGATGAACCACCTCGGCGTTGATAATGGCTTCACAAACTTTGTCAAACTTTGGTAGAAGGCTGATAGGGTGGTAATATACTGGATCCGAGGGTTCTCCAGCAATCTTAAATATAGGAACTACAGAGGTGGACTTCAAACAGGCAGGAAAGCGGGAAGCACATAAGCAGTAGTTGTAGAGTTTATAGAAGACAGAGGAGAGTTAGGGGCACATTTCTTCAAGACTATGATTGGGATTGCGTCCGCTCCGATCGCTTTATGAGGGTCAAGCATTGAGATTATGTTAGAGACCAGCGAGGGGTAATGTGGACGTCATTCAGTTGGGCCTCAGTTCTAGTCGGGAAGTCTGGTATAGATACATCAGACGAATCCAGTTTCAAATTGGTGGTATCTATAAATTGATCAACATTTTACTTTTAAATTCCAAATCAATTCTTTATAAAAATAAACCGACATTAATGTAAAATGTATGCGTCCTTGTTTCAAAGGACGTTTAATTCACATATTGAACACGTGACTGTATTATTGACATGACTTCTATTCACAGATAGCAATCTTTCCTTCTTATTTGCTAGTAGATAGCTGTCTGCTTAATTAAAATCACCTTTTCAGAATGTTCCACACTTTATCTCCTTATCCGGCAAACAATGTAAATTTATTTTAGTTATCCATGTGTTTTGCTCCACTGAGAGAAGGATTCTGCTTAAAAGATCATATTCTCTCTTGAAATGAGTAAATTATACTTCATTAATGATTCCATATGTGCCTTAGAAAATCAATGTATATCTTAACTGATTTTATATAAATTTATGATTCTAATTTATTAACAAATGCTTAACATGCTAACGTTGTACAAGCGTAAAGCTGTGAGCGATATTTCTCTTACCAAACATCCAGAATTAACTCCGTCGGTCTGACCCGTCTAAGATTCTACGATAAAAAACATAGGTCTTTATATAATTTGATGTTTAACTTTTAAAAATTATATATCTTTTGAAGTTAACTTCCAACTTGACGAAAATTCTAATTTGAAAAAAGCAGAGTTTTTAAAAGATTTCTTGCTTTAAAAATGACAAACAATTCCTATTAGGTTTATACAAGCCTGGATGAAACCGTTATAACTTCTTTTAATTTTGAAAATTGCGCTTGCGTAAAAAATCCCCGTTACTTGAGCGTTCTTAAATATTCCGGTATCAGTGATTTTAAATCGACTGAAAAAACACCTGGTGGTAGAAGCCTGAGTTGTGTACTAACTTGTTTATGAAATGAAGTATATATATATATATATAGACATGAAATAACGATTATTTTTATGGATATCCGGTTCTCTAACAAACTAACTTCCTTTGAATTTAAAAATAATATCTTGACATGTCTTTTTCCTTACAATTTTTTTTTCTAAAATGTTGCTTAATTTCTAAAATGTTATTTACTTTTTAAAATGCTACTGTTATTCATTTCACATTCTTGCCTCAAGGGAAAAAAAGCAGCAACATCAAATTGTAGTAAAATTGGGTGCATGCAAGAAAAACAAAACACATCCTAGACTTGAGAATAGTATTACACAACGATGTACGGTCGCACGTTTCTCAATCAACTACCCAAAAGCTGCAGAGCTTAAATTATGAACATTTTTCTCATCCTCTTTATTCACTTACTTTTTCACCTAATGAGTATCACTTATTTAAGCATTTTGAGTTTTTTATACAAAATAAATATTCTAAGAAAAAAGTAATCGAATAATTTGAACTGTGTATTATATCAAATATGCGTTAGATGTTTCTGTCTAAATCATTGCATTCACTTGCGTACAAATACCCTTGGGAAAGGTATTAATCCATTTCTTCTTTCCAGCTCAGGGTCAAATAACAGGACAGATTGGGTTCTATAGAAATGGGTGGCAACCAATCTACCGCCAAAAGTATTGGCAACCTGTTGTGGAAAAAATTTCTTCCCAATCAGTCATGTCACTTTCAAGACATAGTGTATCACGTATGGCATTTAACTAACTAGCTGATAATATCAAATGGCGAGAACTTTAAGAGAGGGTAAAAAATTCAGAGGGACGGTGGGGAAGAGTCATTCACTAACATCATGACTATTTCAACAAAATTAATTAACTATTTAACTTTTTCAACAGAGTCTTATATATTTCGTATAAAGTGTGTCATTTCATGCGTAACAACGTAATATATAATTACACACACAAATATATATATATATATATATATATATATATATATATATCGGCTTGAGACAAACGCTTAATTTAGCCACACTGATGAACTGTGAGTGGTGTCTGTGTGGGTGTGTGTGTATAAACATTGCTACATCATGCATGTATACGTATTTTTATCGACATTGTGTCGTAAAATATATGGATATATTTGAAGTCATATATCTTTAAAAGTATTTCTTATTAATATTAATATATTAATATCAAATTAAATGGTTTCGTTTTCCTTTTTGATGTCTTTCGTAATTTTGCACTGTGGTCCCATTTAACTCTCATGACTTCTTTGTTATTTTCTTAATAATCATATCGCCATATTTATTTGCTTTGATGCATTTTCATCCACATTTATTCAAATGATAATGTTCACTAGCACGATTATAGATATGAAGAAGAATAAAATTTATTAAAATATTGAAATTAAGATATGAGTTTAATATTCTTACATTGGCAATGGCTACATCCCATTCTTTAGCTGGGACTTGTTGATACTAACATCAATTATTATATATATATATATATATATATATATATATATATATGTGGGGGGGGGGTGTGTGGGGGGGTGCTATTTCATTGTTAGAACTACCAGTGAACTTGTTTCATAATAAGGTCGATGTTTCGGCCTAATAGAAAAAAAAACAAAGAAACAAAAAAAATTATTTGTGATTTAAAAAACAATTTCCACACGTATTCTCTGAAGAACTCGAAGAACGTATGAAAACCGAAGTAAGGTTTTAATTAAGACAGCATATAACTCGGTGTATAAGTCCAAAAGAAATATATCGTTCTAATTTTTAGAACTAATGAATCCAGAACTAGAACGTTTAGAAGAAATGCGTGTGATTTCTTAAGTGGAATACTCAGACTGGGTGTCACAAGAACAAGAAAATTAGAATATGTGCCGATTTTTTAGACTGGATTGAACGATAACCTGAAAGTTAAGCTTACCCTTTACCTTCACCGAAAAACATCCTGTTTAGTATCAAAGCTTGTTTGTTTGTTTCCGTAAAATAAAACAAGTAAAAAATTCAAATACCTGGGAAGTGTTTTGACAAAGGATGGAAACTGAAACATGAAGATCCAAAGACGCATTGGCTGGGCTAAAGACGCATTTCAGAAGCCAACCAGGGTAATGAAAGACTGGAAAATATCATTAGAAACAAATAAAAGAGTGCTGGGTTGTTATGTGGTTGTTCCTCTGTATAGAAGTGAATACTGGACGATCTCATCAAAGATGAAGGAGAGTCTTGTGGCAGCAGAAATGTGGTTTCCAGAAGTATAATGAGAATACCATGGACAGAGCACGAGTGCAACGATGAGATGTGAGAACAAATGAAAACAGGAAGAAAACTGATAATAAATATCATGAAGAAACAAATGAGGTTCCTTGGACAGGTAACGAGGAAGGAAGGCCTGGAGAACTTGATACTGATAGGTCGGATAAATGGAAGAAGAGACAGAGGAATATAACGCGAGACGTACTTGCTAGGTCTGAGAAAATAACGGAACGTGTCTTAGAAGTGATATCAAGAGAGAAATTATTGAGAGCGACAAGAGTATGAGCCAAGTGGAATCCATGATCGCCTATGTCCTGAAGGGACACAGCAAATGAAGAAGATAAATAGCGGAAATCCATGTTGATAAGCAAATTCATCATAAATTGCTCGATATCAAGTTAATAGAGAAATGTAGAGAAATTTGTCACTTTGCTGATGTCAATTTCTGGAATTGACTTGTCTTTATATGCTAGCATGCAGCAGCAGCAGCTGCAACAATAAGAGCATGAAATGTCAAAAATTTTTTTTGGACAAATTGACCCAATTATGCAAAAAAACAAACTAAAGACACGAAATTGTTATGCGAAGCTGATTTATCTAAAAGTATTATTGAGAAACTAGGTTCAAGTTTTTTTTAAGCCGAGGGTATATCTCATTCTTTATCAGAATTTAATTATGACCAAGGAAACTTCTCCAGCTTATTTTCGTAGATACGAAACAAATTTTCGAAAAGATGAGCCCAATGGTCTGATAAAAAGAAAACCACCTTGTTACAAAACCTAGGTAAAAACGAAAATACGAAATATGAAAATCTCATACTACAAAAAATGAATAAAAAACAAAACACCCGCCACAAAAAATGGAAGGAATCTCTTTTTAAGATACTATAAATATTTTATCAGAAATCTATGATGCACTGGACAATTTGTTTAATGCAAGATGTAAATGTTTAAACATCGTGAAACAAATGAATATTTAGTCACATACGCGGGAAACGTATAGACACAGTGTAAATTATTTTGATCAGATAATCTGTCGTTCGACATGTTCAAGTGTTTAATTTTCATGCAGCCGCTAAGGAGAAAGATAACCGATCTATAATATTGACCATAAGGTATCAAGATCTAAGAATAACACTGCAGAAAGCAACTGAGAAGTGCCAAAGATTTATAAACGTGAAACGAAACAACACTAGGATTGAGAGAAAACATTTCTCGTTTTCAGGCTACAGAAATATGCAAAAAGTAAGGCAACACCATATCCCGTGCGATGGCTGTGATTGGTCACATGTAAAAAAATACTGTTTTATTTTGTTTTTTGTTTTTTTGTTTAGGCAAGGCTTTTCTGGTGTGTGGTTATATTGAGCAGAAAAGCATTCAAAGCAAAAATAAACTAAAAAACGAGAAGACAAAATTTAAACCTAAAGTAAAGGTTGTCCTGCCTGAAAATATAATCAAATATGGCAAGAAGCGAATGTATGTGAATACTAAGATAAACGACCAAACGGTGAAACTACATTTGGACCCTGGTAATGGTATTTCTATTATAAACGAACAAGCACAGAAAAGAATAGGTACCGAACGTTTTATCGGAAAGAAGGCTAAACTTCAAAGGCGAACATAGCTTCAATGTATCACTTTTTGAAAATATATGCAAATCATACTTTTTATGTGTTATTGGTGCGATAGGTCAGTTTGGTACAGACTGGATTGTGCTATTCGAATTGTGAATTGAATTGGTTTCATAGTAAAGTAGATATTTAATTGTGAATTGAATTGGTTTCATAGTAAAGTAGATATGTTGGCTAATGAAAGAAATAAAGAAACAGGACCAGTTATTTCTGATTTAAAAACCAATTTCTACACGTATTCTCTGAAGGACTTGGAGAATACACGAAAACCGGAGTAAAGGACAGAATACACCTGGTGTTAAAGTCAAAAAGTAATATACCGTTCCAGATTATAGAACCAATTAATCATCCTGGTAATTCACGGATGAAAAGCTTAATGCGCAGCTATGCGTATTGACCAAAGATAAACCAAAATAAGGAAAAAAATGTTAAAGCGTGTAGAGGTTGTCATCTTGCGGCAAAAGCACCACCAGTAAAATTTCAGCCTTAGACCATAACAGACGTTCCGTGGAAGAGACTGTACATCGATTATGCTGTATCTCTAAACGGTCCCTACTACATTACAGTTATGAACAACTATTCCAAGTGGCTGTAAATCTTCAAATGTGAACATCCGACCTTTTCAACTACTATAAATAGTCATTTCTGTATGTCTAAAAAAAGTAACAACAATGAAACACAGTTTACAGAGACGAAATTCAAAGATTTCTTCACATCTCTGGCCATTGACCGCATTTTGATCCCCCTTACCATCCCAGGTACAACGGTCAATTATTTGTGGAGAGTTTCAAAAGAGCATTAAGAATGAATTACTGCTTAGACACAGATAAGAGGATCATTCAGAGAGTTTTAACTGTGGACAGAATCTCTCCTAATACAAACAAAGTTTCAGGCATGTCACCAACCGAAATAATGTTTGCAAAGAGAATTCGCTCTTTATTTGACTGGATTTTGCCGAGTTAAACAAAGAAAAATATGAAAAAAACCATTGGCGAAAAAAATGTTTCAATCCGGAGACGGTCTTTTTCAGAGACTAAAGGCGCGAAAGAAATTTCTGGGAAGAGAGAACAACGACTAGCAGAGTAACATATAAGTAGACAGGTAAAAAATTAGGAAATAAGAGATACTGAAACTAATGTAGGCCTAACGATGACACAAAAGAAATCGCTAAAAAATGCTGTTGGAAATGCAGCATATTATTTTCGACGAAACAGTTCCTTCAGCCCCACCAATGCCGAAGTATCAACCCCACTAATGAATAAAAGTGCTAGCTCCTCGAAACCCACTAATACCGCAACTACAACCAGCACAAAAATTGGTGAGACGTACGAGAGAAGAATAAATTGAAGCGGTTGAGTCCTGAGCCCCCCCCCCTTAAAAAAACAGATATTGAGAAGGATTTTATGAGAAATTTTCTCAGGGGAGATGTTGTAATTAAATATCCTATACCCTTTTTCTCCTAGTTGAAATTACTAATACATAGAATCACATAGAGAGAGAACCGCATTTACAATCGTCTTGATTCGAATATTATTAATGTTTGACTAATCTCTGTATATCCACTTAATTTATTCGCCTTTGCAGTAACCCTCACTTTTTCCATATACTATCGTGTTGTTTCTTTAGTTCTCCCCGAGTAACAACGTTGTATATTGTAACACTTTGTTAAACATAAAACAACATATATATATATATATATATATATATATATATATATATATATATATATACAAATGAATAAAGAAGCGAAGGAAATATTTACAACGTTTAAAACATTAATTTAAAACAGTACTCAATATAGAAAAAAAGCTATGAATATACATTATAAATTATATTTTAGAACATGTGAAAAACTATAATCTACTACAAAAGTGTACATTTTGTTTCGGCATTGAAAGAACAATGTCTCATCAGGTAGTAAATATTGTAGATTGTAGTTCTGACATCTAATGGTTCGAACCATAGCATTTCAACTATGAAACCTGGGTTTTATAGTTTCAACAAATTCGATTCGTCAAGAAGGTGTTATTATTTACAGCAGATAAATATCCCGGAAAATTGCACGCCGCATTGAGCCCCCAAATTTTCATGAAAGATACAGTTCGGTAGGCATGGTGTTCGCGCTCCCACGAAGTCATATTTCATCGTGATAAAGGGTTTAAGATTACGGCCATTACACAAACTGTTCTTCCCACCAATTTAAAATAAAAGCTAAGATCAGTACTGTTGCTATATGAACCAAGACATGGTATTCAATGTGTTCACCAAAAAGGAAAGCGTGTCTGTATGTGCGTGACCGCGCCTTAACTCGTGATTTTGTATTTCTCTCTTTCTCTTCCCATACTCTCTCTCTCTCTCCATATATATATATATATATATATATATATATATATATATATATATATATTGTGTATTTGAGCAAAAATACTATTTTCTACAGTTTTTATTGAAGTTATTATCATTAAGTTTTTTACATACATTTTCATGTGTTCATATAATATTTTTCTTTTTGTAACTCAAATTACATAAGAATTGTCCAAAGCTTTTGTACTTTCGAGAGCTTTCGGGTATAATTTTAGCCATTATCAAGAGTTAATTTTGTTTTACTTAAGAATAAACATTTGAAAGATTTATGCATATAGAGTCAAGTGTATGTTAAAATCCGAACACAGGAAGCACATTGTTACCGTGTTCATAATTGACCTTACACCCTTCCCACAACAGTTCTATCTAATTTAAATGCACATCGAGATTTTCCAGAATCTATCCATAATATCCTCGTTGATAAAAAATACGTAAGAGCATCATCCACATACAAAAGAATATTAAAAATAATGGAGGTCTTCTAAAAAAAAAGAGACATCTTAAACATAATAACATCAATTATGAACATTTAATAATAAAAATAGTAAGAACTTCACCTCTTCTAAATATAACATGGGTGGTCTAATAATTATGACTACTATATATATATATATATATATATACAAAAAATCTAAGTAAGAGCCAACAAACCTACGTAGGTTTCACCCTTTCGGCTAGTCAGGGTAAGAGCCAGCTTACCCTGTCTTCGTTGCTCTGCTTTTGTATTGAGCGCTTTAGTGTTAGGGTTTTCGTTTTGGATATTTTTTCTTTCCTAAGAGTATTTGACTTTTGTTCATGTACTTCCTTTGTTTCTTTTTTTAATTCCCCTCCTTTTCCCTCTGAGTTCGTTCTCGGTGGGTTTTTTCAGGACGAATTTCCATATAGTATAACAATTACAAGTATTAACATTATTATTTTTGTTACTATTGTTATTATATATATATATATATATATATATATATATATATATATATATATATAGTTATAGATGTCCAGTCTGTAAACGGCGAGGATAATCCAGCAAGATAAACTTAATATAAAATATTAAGTGTTATATCTATATAGACAGCCCAATGAATGTTATCCAAAGCAATATGATATTTATTAAAGGAAACTCAACCTGTCATTTAAATTGGTTATAAATTATAATTCATTTCAATGAGCTAAATTCATTGATTTCATCAAACAATACAATATTCGTTCTTTTCGGTACAAAAATCTTTATCGGAATAAGCATTTCTTTTACATGAAGAGGAAAATAAGTAAAAAGATTGAGGAGAGAGACATTAGCGTCAGCTCAGTTGGGGATATCCAGACCAGTCGCTAAGATGTTAACCACCAAGTCATTAAACGCACACTCTCAATCCCATGGATACGTATGTATGTGAAACCCCACATATTAACACATTCACGTATACTGATTTATATCCACATACACTCACATATATACATTCACAAATGTACATACAAATGCGATTTTGTTTATACTTCTACATACCTATTGATTTACATCCATCTATGCTCACTTATAAACCTTGCGTTCATATACTCACATATGTATTTTTATAAGACAGCATTTCCACGCGTATATTAGTGCTACATGTATGAAAGTATACTAACAATTCTCACACATACTCACAAATTACGCATATATTTTTATGTTTACACACATCCCCATATTCATGTGCTTGTCATTGTGTGTGAGAGAGAGATAGAGTAAAAGAGTTGTGAAATAACCAAAATAAGCCAATTGAGATCAAAACTAAAAATGATCGAAAATAACAGTATCATACAACAGAATTTAAATTTTCTTCCATCCACAAATTCCCAAAGAAATCCAGTGGTCGCTCCGAAGATGCCACGTCAGACGTAGTCAAACATAATCCGAAGATTGCCCGTGGCGTGAAACTGGCAGTCAGCGTCGATTTATAAATGTCGCTTCACACACACACACACACACACACACACACACACACACACACGCACACACACACACATATATATATATATATATATTTGACCACAATTCACCGTTCTCACTTAGTCTGCTCAAAGTTTCAGCTTTGTCATCTTTTACCAATTGTCCTATGTCTGAACAACCTCGCCAACGTATATAATACGTGGCTGCCTTTGTGTGTATGTTTTGAAAACCAAAGGAAGAAACTTCTATAACTCGTCTATTGATTTGGAATTATTTCCATATTAAAAGGCCACAAATGTCATAAACGCTGGTTGCGATACTAATCATCATAATGATAATGTACTATTGGCAAGTGTCCTTGGCTCTTTCAATAGTCGACAGAATGAAGAATTTACTTGGAAAGAAGGCCGTCAAGATGACGGCGACTCCAGTTCCTATCAAGAAGCTGCCAAAAGTTTGAATGTCTATCGCAATTACTTTATCCACCCAATTCTCTCATCTATTCAGTCACATTATTAAATATATATATATATATATATATATATATATATATATAAGCTTGCACGCAAATACTAATAAAAACAGATAGTAACAACTGTATAGAGTTATTAATGTACTCGTGCATGAAGGAACGTGTGAATTTGTGTGTATATGTGTGCCAAGAGAGATAACAATTAACTTTCATTTGAATTATATACCAACCTGTTGGTTACGCTATAACGCTTAAACAGCGGGATAATATTTGCACGCCTATGCAAAAGGAAATGATAAAAGACGAGAAAGTGATATACTTCTATTTATTGTGTCTCTTCAGGACGTTGGCTATCACAGCTCTCCATAACTTTCAGTTTGTATCTCTTAGTACAGAAATTTCTTTGCCATCTCTTCTAATCCCTGTCCTGCTAAATATATTCAAAAGCACGGGATTTAAATTATCGTTTGCTTTTTTGCCCATTATGTGCACAGTATTACATAACAGTTGAGTATATTTTCTTTTATTCTAACGAATAATTTTACTGGTTTTTTAATATTTTACTTAATTTTTGGAACGGCCTCTCTCACTATACAATCACGCTAGATTTTCATATTTTCTACCTTTTTTGATTTTTGTACTTCAAAATATTAATTGACGTCTAGTCTTGTTTCTTTTGTTTACAATTATATGTGTTTAATCTTTTCTTCTTTCTTCCCTTTATAACCTTCTGTGAAATATTTGCACTATTTTGCATTAGGGAAGTTATGTAAGATTAAAACATATCAGGTTAGTACATTGATATTTTTGTATGATACTATCTGAAGCATTCCATTTAAAATGGTGAAGTCCTTTCAATTTTCTTTTCTTTCTCCATATTTTACCCCATTTCTCTTTCAGAAATATGAATATAGATATAGAACCACTTTTGGCTTGGCGTACTTTCCGTTTTATTTGCAGGGAAATGACGTAACCTCAAGAATCATTTTCAATAGAAATATTAGGAATCCTAGCGTTTCGAAATAGATATTTAACTCCGAATCATGAACATGTAATGTCCGTATCGGAGGGGAAACAATCCTTACGCTATCATGCTTAGAAAATTCGAAATATACAGAAAATATTGAAGGTAAGAAGGGCAGTGGAAAGTAGTGCAGAACTTACCTAACGATCTTGTGTAAATAGTTGTCGGAACAGGGATAAAGAGAGATAACAATAGATAAACTTTGATAAGATCTACAAAGAACAGGAAATTCTGAAGGGACATGGTACATAAAATAGGAATAACGACAAACAAGTAAATGAAAACACATCCGATACATCCTGATAAAAGAGAAAGTCAAAACAATATTGTAAAATAAGTTCCCTACAGTCGGTTACAAAAAGAAAGCTGTCAATGTTATACAGGTTTTCTGTATACATGGTTCTCCACAGTTTCCTTTTATTTCTTTGTTTCCAACAATATATGCTTATTAAATACTTTCTGTTTTATTGTACTTTTTCCTCCATATATGTGAAAAATTGCATTGTTAAAGTTGATAAAAATCGAACTCAAATATACTAAATAAAAGTGAATCGATCCAAATACACTAAAGAAAAGTGTATTTATTCAGTAAATGAATGAATAATTCTCTTTTATTTCATATCGTATCTCGGCGATCCCCGGCTTCCAAGCCACATTCAGCATGCGAAGGGTTTTTGTCTGGCCCGCCAAATGAACCATTGTAAGCAATTTGGAATTTTTGTGGATTGCATCAATTGTTATCTGGTTATTCTTGCAGTAAAATAAGGAACCTTGTTTAAATAATATTACATTAACTTCATTTATTTTCTTTAAGCCTATAGACCAATGCAGACTTCTGAATAGAGAGGTCGGGTATCGAGACAATAACCGTGGCCATCATCAAAGGCATTGCATAGGTGTCTGTCCTGCTTCTTCTAAAAATTTTCGATCATTGGAGATGGAAATTCCATCAGATAAATTTACATTTTTACATTAAAATATTAATTGTGGTTTGCAACGTAGTATTCTGCAAAATTATGGACTTGATTTGTATTCTTGCATTTTATTTTAATATTGTATTCGACACAAGTTCGTGTTAAATTAAACAATCAAATTTTTTTTTTACAAAAGAAAAATAGCATTAACCTCTGCTATGCTTGCTGCTACGAAAGCTGTTTCATTATTCTTGCCAGAAACTATCTTACGTATTTGTAAGTGTACCATTCGCCCATACTTTGAATACTGCTGCCAAATCTGGTTTGGTCGTTGTGTTATATATATGTGATCAAATTTTTAAAAATTGCAATATTACTGAACATGAACGTAGCTTCGCTGTGCATTTACTTTAAATATAGCATCTTGCTTTATGAATTTAAGTACAAAAATTTAAATACCTAGGAAGTGTTCTAACAGGAGATGGAAAGTGCGACACAGAGATCCGAAGGCGAATTGGCATGGCGAAGGACGCATTCCAGAAGCTGAGTAAAGCACTAAGACACAGGAAAATTTCCCTAGAAACAAAGAAAAGAGTGCTAGATTGCTATGTGATGTCAGTTCTTCAATACGGCAGTGAATGCTGGACAATATAATAAAAAATGCGGAAAATCTTGAATCAGCGGAAATGTGGTTCTATAGAAGGATGCTGCGGATGTCATGGGCCGAGCATGCGAGCAACGATGAGGTGTTGGAAAGAATGACAACTAAAAGAAAATTAATACTAAGCATCAGGAAGAGACAACTGAATTTCCGGGGACATGCAATGAGGAAGGAGGGCTTGGAGAATGTGATACTGACAGGCCAGATAGAAAGAAAAAGAGACAGAGGAAGGCAGCGGATAACATATTTGAAGGGCCTGATCAGGTGGATGACGGAACGGGGTTGCGAGGTGTAAGAGGAGAAAACATACTAAGAGCCACCAGAGAAAGGAAGACATGGAAAAACATGATGGCCTACATCCTGAAAGGACAGGTTACATAGAAGAAGAAGAACAAGAAGACTAAACTAGCAGCAGTGACTCATTGTTTTAGAGAGGAAACGGTTAGATGTAAGCATAAGTTTTGTTAACATTTTTTCTTTTCCCAGTCGCGCTTGTAGAACACTATTCCGACTTCTTGCTTTCCACTCAAGATTGATCTTTAAATATTTAAATGCAATGTTGATCGCTATCTTCTGTCTTTTTAAGCCTGTTTGCTTAGTTTTATCTCACATTGATAAAGTTTTCTTCTACACTAAGCAACCCAATTGCGTTTTAGTGACATTATTGCCTTGCTTGAGGCGAAATGATAAATAAGAAAACTAGTGAGCCTAAAATTAGAATAAGTTTGGAAGCAATTCATGATAGGATTGAGAATTTTCTCTTTCACTACGTCGTCGTAGTTGCAGCTATTTTTGAAATCGTCGGTTGCGTTAAAGATTTGAGATTCAAGTAAAACACAGGTGCAACTGACCCACTTTAACTAAACCATGTTGATAATGATATTCCAACTTATAATTTTCATTTTAAATTAAATATTTAGAACTCTTACATCGAAACAATTTTTCATACAGAAGATTTTAAAAAAATAAATTTTAATTTAAAATGTTAAAATTTGCTATATGCTATTTTTCCATAATTTGAATTATAATTTTTTTATAACTTACATTTTATTTTATGTTACGCGTCGTAACGTATGTTGTTAAGATGCTTTGAAATATCGGAATAATCACCTTGTTTTTTCTTTGAAATATATTTCTTTTTTATGATAAGGAAATGATGTTACATCGTGGAATCTAATTTTGGTTTTCATTGATTAATTTTTGCTGCTACAATCGCCTAAGTTGCCGTAAGACCGATTCCTTCCGCATTCGACACATGTCAAAAATCATTTTTATTGGATAGTGATTGTAACTTTAATCGTTTGCAAGCAAACCTCAATACAGAATGAGTACATATCCCTCAAACTAATCAGAGTATTTATTTTAGGCGAAAACCTAATGTAAAATATAAAATGAAAACTACATTTCATTTGCATTGAATTCTTGATATGGATACTCAGAGTTTACTTTTTTAAATAGACTAATCTTGAAATTATTATTATTATTATTATTATTATTATTAGAATATGTTATTTTTATATATAATTGTTCATACAGTAAGTATTCGAAATATATTTTACAATATAGTTTTAATTTAATGAAGTTTATGACAGATAATGATTTGCTGATTAGGTGAAACGGTCATAAATAAAAATGCTGTTAGTATTCTGCATATATATATATATATATATATATATATATATATATATATATATATTGTGGCGTCAATGAGAAAAGCATTTTTAATATAATCGGCCATGCCAAATTTTAAAACAAAAACACCAGTCGTCCCCACTCATCATAACTGTAAAACGTGGAAAAACTATGAAAAGAAAATCTGTTACTGGCAAAATTAATGAACGGAAGATGAAATTTTTTTTTGATTTTACTAAAAGTTATTACATCTAAATAAGCTAGAGACCAAGCAGAGCAAGCCCAACCAAGCACTTTCTATGTTTACAAAGAGAGGGCCTACACCTGATAAACAGCGTCTCCAATACCAACAGATAGAACAACGTATGTGATCTGGCTAAAATGGAAAAAAGTTTCACACTCAAATCCGCAGTACAAATCGATTTATTTTTCAAATAATCTTCTATAAAAGACTTGTATGTATTTCTAATGGTATCACCAGACAAAAAATTCTTATTAAGTATTTTAACAGGCACACTTTGTTTAAACCTAACAGCCAAAAGCTGAGTCGTTCTATCTACGTAGTCGACACCACAACTACATTTAAAATGATAAATAACAGAGTTAATAAAGTGTATTTGGGCAAAATGTTTTCTTTTATGGAGGTTTCATAAAATAATGAGAGCGAAGGTATTATCGTTAGGTTTTTTATGTAATTTTTCAAGTGTTCTTATGAGTATGTATTTTTATTCTTATATAATTTGTGTTCTGAAAAGAAAATTAAAGGAGCATATGGAAATTATATAAAATCTTTATGACGATAACTTGTCTGTCATTTTAACTTGTCTGTCATTTTAATGAAACTGGCATATATATATATATATATATATATATATATATGTGTGTGTGCGCGCGCGCGCGCGTGTGTGTGTGATATGTGTGTTTTTAATAAATAACTGAATGTCTGTTGTAATCCGAAGGGAATTCGTTATATTAAACACACACACACACACACAAACTCACAGACAAACAGACAGACACACACAGACAGACACACACACACACACAAACTCACAGACACACAGACACACACACACACACACACACACATATATATATATATATATATATATATATATAATTTAAGAAAAAGTAACTGAAACTATTATATTATGAAACACCGAAAAATCTGTTTAGAACAGATTATGTTTCAGCATGTTTGATCCATTCTTCATTATGTTCGATTTGAAATAAGCTATTACATGATTATTCAATAATAGAATCATTTTATTACCTCCTTACTCGTCTTTAAGGCAATTTGTTTTCGATAATCTTCTGTAGCCCAAATTCTGCTAGAGTGATATAATTGTTTATACCTTTGTTTTCCACGAGTAAATAAATTACATCGCATAAGAGATATATTGGCAATAAAGAATCGGATTATGTATATGTTTGGATGTAAAATTGGAAAAACGAAGTATAGAAAATGGATTAAAAGGAGAAAAAGTAAGTGTAAATATTTCTGAAGAGTTTGAAGAGGAAATATTATTAAAAAAGAATAGAATTTTTCTTTGCTGTTCAGAAGAGTTTAAAAATGTATTATAAGGAAAAAAGTTTAAAGAAATAGAAAAAATGTTTAAAAGGGCAAACGAACCAAAAGAAAAAATATATGTCAGGTAGGAAATAAAAGAAATAATTGAAAAGATGATGATGATGATGATGATGATGATGACGAATGTGATTATTATTATTATCAAATAAATGAAATGCCAGAAAATGAAGAGGGTTAAAGAATTAAAAATGCAAAAGCACTTGCCGACGAGAAATGAAGAGGCAAAAAAAATTAGAAAACGAAATATTATTAATAATGTAAGAACAAAAAAAAAAAGAAAATTTAAAAGAAGAAACTGATCTTGAAAATGAAATATAATTACATGCTTTAATATGATATATTAAAATTATAATTTGAATTCGAAAGAATTTTCTATAATAATTTCACATCAAGGCAGGAAATAATGCCACAAACGCACAAGGGGTCTACAGTAGAGAAAGAGAATGTGAAGACGTTAAATGGAACATGAAATCAAATACAAAACAAGAAACAATGGATTAAACAAAATTCCTGTTCAAAAAGTATTGGAGAGATGTCACACATCAGACGATAGCTGAACCTATTTACTGCGACTGAATGGAACAAAAATAAAAATAAATAGTAAATAAAATTTTAGCATTTTGCTGGAGACATTAGATAATGTAGAGTTCATGTAGATTTTAGAACCAACCAAAAACCTTTTCCTAAACAAAACTTTTATTAACAACTACTTCATTTATCAAAATCGTGGTCGAGGTTGAACAGGACGATATGTGAAGAACAAAATAAAATGTCAGGATCAGACAGAAACGGTATAAAGTATATAATCTATGTAGAATTTCAAAGGAAACAAAAAAAAATCTAAAATAGCTTAATAGAAAACAAGGGATAAACTCCCATTCAAAAGACCGACGATAGGTGAACAGATCAACTTCTATTAAACCATAAAAGCATAAAGACTGAATAGAAAATATACCACCTGTAAAGTTATCGGTGTACAGAAATTTTAGAGCAAGTGATTAAACCCCTACGACATAAAGATATGTTTTATTCAAATACCGGACATCTTCCATTACTATCAGATATTTTATAGATTTTTCATATTTTGGTCAATCATAGATTCTTGTCCTTGCTATGTGGTTACCAAGTCGCTTTCTTTTCTGCCACGGGTAGGTGATTACAAATCTGTCATGCAGTCTTTCCCACCTATACACATTTTGAATCGACCGCCTGTTTATACACCGGCCTTCCTCTGAGGCACGGATTAACCAGGTGTCTAGAAGGCTATCATACATGACAAAAATCTGATACACCCTGTTAATTTGTTAACTGAAGCAAATCCGATACTGTCATCTGAAATTGTTCATATACTACAAAATGAATAGAATAAGAACGTTCAAATATAAAAACTGTGATAGTTGGTATATACAGGATGAAAAAGTTGGAAAATTGTACAGATGTAGAGGCTCATCCCTTGTTCCCTGTTTAGGATATGTTTTCCGGCTTTCTCTTTTCCAATCTTTTCACTTATTTTTCCCTTTTTTTTTCATTTTTATTTCTCAATTGGAGATAATATCGCCCGGTTCACACTCCACCCACGTCTGTTGTACAGGTGTAGAGGTTCATCCCATGTTCCCTGTTTAGGATGTGTTTTCCGGCTTTCTCTTTTCCAATCTTTTCACTTATTTTTCCCTTTTTTTTCATTTTTATTTCTCAATTGGAGATAATATCGCCCGGTTCACACTCCACCCACGTCTATTGTACAGGTGTAGAGGCTCATCCCTTGTTCCCTGTTTAGGATGTGTTTTCCGGCTTTCTCTTTTCCAATCTTTTCACTTATTTTTCCCTTTTTTTTCATTTTTATTTCTCAATTGGAGATAATATCGCCCGGTTCACACTCCACCCACGTCTATTGTACAGGTATAGAGGTTCATCCCTTGTTCCCTGTTTAGGATGTGTTTTCCGGCTTTCTCTTTTCCAATCTTTTCACTTATTTTTCCCTTTTTTTTCATTTTTATTTCTCAATTGGAGATAATATCGCCCGGTTCACACTCCACCCACGTCTATTGTACAAGTGTAGAGGATCAGCCTTGTTCCCTGTTTAGGATGTGTTTTCCGGCTTTCTCTTTTCCAATCTTTTCACTTATTTTTCCCTTTTTTTCATTTTTATTTCTCAATTGGAGATAATATCGCCCGGTTCACACTCCACCCACGTCTATTGTACAGGTGTAGAGGCTCATCCCATGTTCCCTGTTTAGGATGTGTTTTCCGGCTTTCTCTTTACCAATCTTTTCACTTATATTTCCCTTTTTTTTCATTTTTATTTCTCAATTGGAGATAATATCGCCCGGTTCACACTCCACCCACGTCTATTGTACAGGTGTAGAGGCTCATCTCTTGTTCCCTGTTTAGGATGTGTTTTCCGGCTTTCTCTTTTCCAATCTTTTCACTTATTTTTCCCTTTTTTTTCATTTTTATTTCTCAATTGGAGATAATATCGCCCGGTTCACACTCCACCCAAACGTCTATTGTACAGGTGTAGAGGCTCATCCCATGTTCCCTGTTTAGAATGTGGTTTCCGGCTTTCTCTTTTCCAATCCTTTCACTCTTACGTAGCCCCCTGCACATCAGTGGCGTTACCGCCTTGCTCGGGGTGATATGATTAAAACAAAAATCTAAAAACACAGAAAAGAGAAAACAAGGCATGTGTATTCTATGTGTAGAAAAATAAAGAGATAGAAAAATGAGATTAAAACAGAAATCGTGGACGATACATAAAAATTGACTGGAGAAAAGAGAAAAAGAATGAGAATAAAGAAACTTTTAATCTAATAATGAAGTAAGATATACAATAGAAATAATGAATGAACGCAAAAACTAAAGAAAGAGTACATTACCAATGACTAGAAAGATATAAGAGCGAATCATGTAAGGAACAAACTAAATCACAAAGAGAAGCAAGAATTTAATCACCTGAATAAAAAACGACGACTCCAATTGTTAGTAAATTTATTTAGCAGAACTATTCACTAAAATCATCTTTTATGAGCCCTGTATTTTTAGGATGTCGCTTGGCATAATTTACTGTCTTTTTTTTTTCTTGAATTAACTTTTTATCCTGTACTAACTTCTTTGTCCTTGTGAAGCGTTATAGTTTATATCTGGTAAAAATACGAAACTAAATCTTGCATACATAAATGAATTGTCTTTTCTTTTCCGGACTCGGTTCAATTAACCTTGACTGTGCGATTTATGTGAATTTTAAGGACTTGGAACAACTTTCTGATTTTCACGTAAAAATCAAACGCATTCCCTCTCTATGAGAGGGCAATTGTATAACTTCATGCTGGATGACAATGCTCTATGACAATCATATTTGGTCTGACATTGCATTTTCCTGTTCATATTAAACACTACCAATGTTATGTTAGAATTTAATACTATTAATTATTTAATGATTGTATGTATTATTGCTTTATTTTCTTTTGATGTCTTTTATGTTATTAAAACAAAAAGACAAATAAAGATAGAAAAAAAGACGAACGTAATAGAAAAAACTGAAGATAACATTTATAAAGAGTCACAGCTTGGTAGACTAATATACTGATTATATAAGTTCGATCCTCACCGAGTATCAACTTTTAAGAATGTGTGTCAGCCTGAGCTAGAATTATTAAATTATCATTCATAGCTATCTTTCTTTAGAACATGAATAATGACGCTACACAAATCGTCCCTTGTAATTATAAGCAACATTCACTCTTTATCATACATTACCATTCGCTATCCATTCTCACAAATGATGTATTGTTGCTTTGGATGTACATTGGGAAAATGAAGTATGGAAAATAAATTAAAATGGATTCGGATTTTACATTTTATACTCCTCGTTTTCATCAAATTGTCCCTGTTGATAACGGGTTCCTTTCCCAATATTGCAATCATCCGTCTAAAAAACGACGTCAATGACGCTCCCTGTCTCTTTTTATCTGTAGGAAAATCGTCCAGCACATATGTAAATACAAAGAAAGAGAATACAAATGACATAGGACTTCTGCACACTTTTCTTTATTTCTAATGGCAATTTCTATTTTATTAACAGTTTGCTTCTTTTCTGGAAGCCTTTTCCTCTTCTGTTATTGCTCTTGTTAATTCACTATAACCGATTAAATAATTATCCAAAATACGTTCGTACAATAGATTCTTTTTAATTCTCTAGTGACGATTATCATCTAGAATTAAATCTCATTAGGCGCAGAAGAGATACTTCTCTATCACACTTGACTAATCAACTTGATATGTTACTCTCGTGCTAAATATCAAGAAATATGAGGAAGAATAGGGAAATAAAATGAAAAGAAAAAGCTGATAAATGTAAGATAAAGATTCTACGAAGAATAAATAAAAATGATCAAAATAAAGAATATATGTAAAATGAAATATCTCCCAGAATCAAATGAATAAGATAGGTCCATATATAATACTGAATTAATACAATATAAACACGTATTATTGTATCAATAACATGAAGATTTCGGGATATTTGTCGAAGTCACACACAAAGGTCTGCAATATATTGCTTGTCATGGCCCAGATAATAATATTGTATTACTTACCGAGTATACGCCTATTTTAAACGTTAAGTATACGTAGATATATACTCTGAACTTAGAGTAAAGAAACATGTTCGGTTAATGAATGGCGAATATTTACTGTATAAAAACGGCCAGCCTTGCCATATTGTGGAGAGTAAATTGAGAAAGATTCATTCTTTCTGGGGATACTTCTCCATTACTTGTACAGGCATTCACGTGTGCTTCACATACCTGATGTAGGTACGCGTACCAGATATAAACATATAGATAGTTTTGCTAATGTTACAATATCATAATTGTATGTAGTACTAAAACTAATTTTGATACCTCTTTACTAGCATTGAACTATAAAAAGAGGAGAGTTTCTTCAAATATTACATCATAATATAAACACGTATAATATAAAATATAAAAAAGTATAATAAACCATTTTCCTTAAAGTAAATTCTATAGTATATAAAATGAGAGAGGTAGATAAAGTTGGTATGGAAGTTAAATCTGAAAAGACAACGATTTCCAGATAATTAATATGGAGCGCTTTTGAAGAATGAGCAAACTGTAGCTAGAGGAAAATATTGATTTGTTGACAACATACAAATTTGCGCTTCGCATAAATTTCAGCTACGTGGAGGTTGCTTTAACACGCAAAAATCTATTGGGAATACCACGATGTATGAATTAAAGCCGCTTAGGTACAAAGAAAATAATTATTATTACCTTGTCTACATTGATTTGCATAATGATCCAAAAAGATATGATTCTTATTTGTACTGAATACCCACCTAAAGAAAAATGAAGAATAAATCAGTTGATACATTTTAAAATTCTCAAGCACCTTAGCAGTTCATCAAACTAAGATTCAGCTATTATTTGGCTTTGGTGCTGTTGTAGAAGTCAAAGCCTATATGAGGCTTTAAAAGATGCGGCTACTTAAGTAATGATTGGATTCGGTCTCAGATATGACTGGCAACATTCGGATTAGGAATTAATGGCCAAGAATTTATCTTTGGCATCGACGCCCGTGATGTGGTTTCAGAAGAAAGGATGTCGATGAGGCTGCGAAAGTAATAGCCGAGATCCGGTTTCAAGGGTGATGGCTGACATGCGTTTTGAAGTGTGGTGGTCGATATGTTGTTTGAAGAGTAGTAGTAGAGATGCGTTTTGAAGAGTGGTAGTCAAGAGGCAGTTTCAGCAGCAATATATCTATAATACGGATTCGGAAATACTAGCGAAAAAGATTTTTAGAAGTGACGGATGACTATAACTTCAGGTACAATAGCATGGATTTAGCTTTAGAAATGATGACCAGTATTCTTCTTCAGAAGTGATGACCTCGATGTGGCTCCAGAAGAAATGGAATATATGGCGTTAAATATGATGGCATATGTGTATCAATGGACAAATATTTCCATGAGGCGCTATCTATATATCCAATATTTTAACAACGATGTTCCTTTCTGTTGTGGATAAAATAATGGAGCTCCAGTGAAACAGATCATCTAGTTTAAATGCATAAATAAAGGAATCTAAGTAAGTCAAAAAATTCCCGTAAGAGTCAGACAAGATTATTTTTATTGATGTCACGGCGAGTAGCCCGAACAAGACTTAATATTATATTTACTAGAAAGCGAGTTATAACTGTGACAACGAGAAAATCATAGCGTAATAAATGAATTAAAGACAAAATGGAACTCAAATGCGTTATTACAGGAGTCACAGGGACATCGGAACGAGGATATCGAAACTTCTACTGAGTTATAACAAGTAAGAATATAGTTGATCACGAGAATTTTGAACCACGTTGGTATTTTTTCTCTTTGGTGGGTCTAAGAAAAGAGAAAAAAATATTTTTCAAATATGGCTTCTGTGGCAAAATTCAACAACAGCAACATGAACAGTTGTTCGATACCCAGAAATAATAACAAAAGTTAATTGAAATAATACAGAAAAAACAAACAAAAACAATTGGGAAACTTTCCATGTTCTTTCACTCTCGACCCACTGGCAAATTTCATATCTCCCCGACATCCAATCGTTGTACTGTAAGGCATTATAACAGTTAGTGAATGGGTTCGTTCAGTATGCTTTAAGGCAATTCAGTGTTAGAAATCAAAAGGTTTGCTCTATATGGCCTTAGACGCCGTGTTGAAATGAAATTCGAAGGACGATCTGAGTGGGGAAAATACTTTTTAAGCGGACTTGGAAAATTCTCCAAACTGCGTTCGTTGTGATGGAGCGGTTGAAAACCTGGTTCACACCTTTTATTGTAGTGTCATTGTCTATTTGGGCAAGTTTGTTGAAGATAGCATGATTCTCATGCTGAGCAGTAGGTGTTTTGTACTCGAGATGAGTTCTGTCTATAACGACAATTCTACTCCTGTAGCTTCCTTTCTTGCACTTCCCGCCTGTGGAACTCGCTTCCATATTCTTCCTTTCATCACGGCTACAACCTCCAGGAATTTAAATGCTTATGTAGCCTCCTGGACATCAGTGACGTTACCGCCTTGTTTGGGGTGATAATACTAAAAAAAAAAGCAAAGTCGTGCAGCCGTTGAAAGTTGAATATTAGGTATTCTTTTGCTTGATAGGTATTATGAGAGTCGTGATATAAACGACACGTCAGAAAGAATTATATAGGGGGAGAAATTCAGCTCTTTTCAACTGCTCATTAAGCATCACCTTGGACACAAATCACTGATAGTTAGACTAAAGTTGTGTAAGGATTGTCCGTGTGAGAATGGCCGATGGTATTTTTATGCTGGTTAGGCATTAGGATATTGCTCTAACTAGATTAAACCATGGCAACCCAGTTCAAAATTAGTTCTTAGGTTTTTGTAGAAAGTTTACTTATCTTGGAGATGCGAGCTAATTGATCTCTTTCATTTTTTAGACCAACTTCTTTTTAGTTTAATTCACTCTCCGTTCCCTCCGTTCCTTGTCTCAAATGTCAGCTCTGTAATGCTGAACGCCTGTCGTATTTCGGGTGTGTCTTTTTTGTATGAGTGTGTGTTTTAGTGAGTGGCCAAATGAATTAATTTTATATATTTTAAAAGTCCGGTATGGAATTCGTGCGGTTAATTGATGTTTTTTTTTATTACTAAAACTAATTTAGTTTATCAATATTGTAAGTAATCATTGGGGCTAAGATTTTTAAATTACAGTTTTATTCCTCTCCCACATCAGACAAAATTTTATATAATTAAGTCTCCATAGAGATTTTGAGGTATTAAGCTTGATATTGTAATAAGAATATTTTGTTTTGGTGTAAGGAATAATGTGATATGTTTGGGTCTGTGATTGTTGTTAGTTAACTTTAATTATAAGACAGAGGAAGACAATAATTTCCCAGTCCCCATTTCTGACCTTGTACCATATTTTTTTCATTTTTTATTTATGCAAAATAAATATAAACTTATTGGGGTCAAGCAAAATATTTATTACAGATTACATGGTTAGCAGCCTGAGCAGGAGTTATTATTATAACCACTAGAAAGTCAGTTTAAACATTTTATTTTAATTCACAAAGATGATTACAAGTTCTTGAAATTTAATATTATCTATCACTTTTTATAAAATCGTATGAACCTAATTAAATATGTACTGCTACTGGTGTGCAGGGATTACAGTGGGAGGAGACAGTGGCTGAAGGATCTTCTTTTGGATTTTGTTGAGAACCCCAAGATAAACAGCAGGCGCACCTGGATATGGCAACAGTATTCAATGCACAATAATCTCTTGTTTTCTAAGATACGTTGAATATTTTCCCTTTCAATTTAATGAGAAATTTTCTGATAGGTACAAATATTTCAGAACAGATTTTTTGTAGCAATATCTAGTATTATCTTATTCCACTTTCATTTATCTCTTATACGTTGCTTTTGAAGTTATCACCAGTTTGTCCTTGTGTATCACATTCTCACAGAATGTGATATTTAAGCTTTACATATCCTCTGTTTCTATATTTGCCGAAAGATTTATTTTCTATATTTGTGTAGAATGACTACTTACCATATGTAACGATTGATTTTTTTTAATTGTTGCAGAGAGCCACTGGAGGATAGATGTGTAACGCAGGTTTCAGATGTCGATCCCTATAAGTTTTAAAGAATATGGCCCCACTGAATACCGTTATGCATTACTTGTATATTGGCATGGCTCTACTTGGGAGAGATGCGAAATTGTTTTGGTGTTGTCTTCTGCAAAACGAATTTATGCACACACCAATTTCAGTCAGCTGGCCGATGAGTCATTCAAGTTCATACGCTTTTTCGTTCGTTGGTCATATTTTTCGTCGTAAAAGTAATCTAATGAACTTCCGTGATCCTTTCGTCGGTGAACAGGCTTTATGTTCTTGCTATATATATATATATATATATATATATATATATATATATATATGGTTTAATTTTAAAATCTCAATCTCAATATATATATATATATATATAAATTGTTATTCCATGTCTCGATAAGTGTATTTTCAGGTTTTCCTTTCTTGGAATTATTTTTTCTTTCTCATTTCATATAAATTTTCTCATTTTTTTAATATCCCCTTTTATTTCTCTCACTTGTTAAAGTAGTTATTTTGTTTTCTACACTTTCTGGTCAGCTTTTTATTTTGAATCTTCTCTTTCTTCAAAATATTTCATCGGGTCTTCTATTGTTTCTTTACATATTCTCTTCCACCTTTCTTTCTCTGTGCTTTCCTACACTCTCTACTCATTCTTCAATATTTTACGTCTTCACTCAGGTCTCTATTTTATCGCGATTTCCCATTTTTAATTTCCACTTTTTTCCACATTCTTGTCTTTTAGTCTATCGCTATTTTTCAAACCCTATTCACTTACATTAACACAGCTTTCGGCACCTATCTTTTCCAAATCTGTGTCTACATCACTCTTTCTTTATTTTTCCTTTATCTTTTTCTTTTTAATCCCTCACCTTCCCTCTTTCCTATTCTCTATCCTTCTTCTTCTTCTTCTTCTTCTTCTTCTTCTTCTTCTTCTTCTTCTTCTTTAGTTTGAGTCTCACTAAGCTTGAACAAATAAATCCTATTACAGGATAATCAATACCGCCAATGTGCAGGACGAAATTTAGTTTGACCAGAATCTGAATCGCAAACTTTACCACAGTCACGCCGAATGATTCAAGTGCCGACCGATGGCAAATATTGTTAGTGGTAGCGATGAGATTCGGTTAAGGGGAGGACAAAGTATTTGACAACGCCGAACAGTCAGTCGCCAGTGTCCAGTTTCCAATGAGATTAATTTCACTTCGTGGCAGACTCTGTCCAGGAAACTTCAACACATCTTTGCTTGGAAGAGTATGTAATGAGGCTATCATTAAATTAAGTGTAGATTGCCTTTATTGAAGTATCTTAAAATCTTCGGATATTACTTTCCGGAGATCACTATATTGTCTTCTTTTTTTCTTTATCTTTATACTGAAATATTTCCATTATAAATTTTAACAAATTTTCCACAATTTTGTTATCTTAGTTTTCTCGCATTATTTTAGATCCATCCAACCTTTGTTCGTAAATTTAAGGAGCCTAGGAAAGGAATAAAGTTACAAACTGTAACGAAATTTGCACTTGGATAATATATCTCAATATTTGTTTTGATACTTTAATTAATTCGATTACTTGAGTTGCAGCTTCCATCTAAAATATATCAAAAACCGAAACCTGATTTTTTCTCTACCATCTCATTTGCTCGACGTTGAAGTATATTTCTTCTCATATTTTTCAAACGATAACTGACGAATTATGTTCATTTTGATCTTTACTTGCTTCTTATTGTTAAGATCTAGACTGATTCATTGTTTCGTTTTTAATGTTAAAACTTAGCGCCTTTTATCTTATTTGCCTATAGACGAGAAATGATATCGACAGTTTAAATGAAAATTAAAATGATTTCATTATTATCTATGTACCTTATATGTCAAGACGTTGGCAGTTAAGACTCTTCACTATTTCCTCTCCTTCTTAGCGCTTAATAATTGTTGTATATTTGTTATTTCTCTTCTAAACCCATTTCTGCTATCCATTTACTTCAGCTCGCTAGGCAAGTTATGAGTAATTTTTCTCTGTCCCCCTTGCTTTCAATCTGTTCTGTAATTGTTGCATTTTCCAAACTGTAATTTCGCATTTATCTACCTAAGAAAGCTCAACAGTCTCTTCCTATTGTTATGTATGCGTGTCCTTTTTGATTTCATTTTCTCTAAAATTTCATCCGTGCTCCCTCGTTCGGTCCATGGCATTTTCAGCATCCTTCTGTAGAACCACACTTTTGTTGTTCAACTTCATTCTTTCTTGCTTTATTTATTTTTATCTAAAATTATTCTTGCAATCTATAAATAATTTCTGGCTGGACTTAGATAAACCATAGAAAACGAATCAACGAAAAATTTTGAATTTAGTGCAGATAACAGACTCGGAAAAAATAATAAAGGACCTCCTATAGCAGATTACAAGGAAAAGTGAGGAAAAAGAGCTGAACATAAATAACAAGAAAACCGAATGTCATCAGCAAAAAGAGTTCCCAAAATGCTAACAAAAAGTCGGGGTCACTAAAATCAAACAGGTACTGAAGTTTAAATACCTGGGAAATATTCTAACCAGAGGTGTAAAGTGAGATACTAGATCCGAAAAGAGATTGGCATGACCAAAGACGTATTTCTAAGGCTGGGCAGAGTATTAAGAGACAGGAAGATTACGCTGGAGACAAAGAAATGTGTACTGGATTGTTATGTGATATGTGTCCTGATGGACGATATTCTCAAGAATAAAGGTGAGATTTTGTTAAGCGGCAGAATTGTGGTTCAATAGAATGATGCTGGGGTTACCATGAACAGAACGTGAAATAACGTACAAAACATTACAATGAAAATATGTATTAAAAATTATATCAGGCGGGAGTAAAATAATTGAAACCAAGCAAAATAGATTCATTGAGGACTCGGTGATTTGTTTCAGTCAATGAGTTGTATTAAATTCGAAAATATAAAATAACCCTCTTTCATCACAAAACAAAACCATTTTACTATACATACTAAAGTCCAACTGTTTTTGAGTACATGAGAGAACACAGCATAATAATTATATGCTTTAGTGACACGACAAATCTTAACATACCAATCAATACTTTACCAAGATACTGTAAACACAAAAACAATGAGATCAATATATATTTCCATAATATTCCGACTTGAAACCGAACCCTTCTAAATACTAATTTCTTTTGTTAGATGATTCTACAATCAACGTACTTCTTTTTTTGAAATGGAAATATTTGTTGGATTTATTATTTTTCGTTAAAATCACTAAGGAAGCAAAAATAGAAAAAATGTTTAAGTAGAATGTAATTCAAGTCGATCCTGTGTGCAATAAACATTAACACATTTCTTAGTTTCCACAGAAGGATGCCGAGGATAGCAAGGACAGAACATGTGAGCAACGTCAAAGTTTTGGAGAAAAAGCAAACAAACAGGAAACTCATACATAGCAGAAGGAAAAGAAAAGCTAGGTTTTTTGGGATATATAATAAGGAAGGAGGACTCAGAAGACCTGATGCTTACGAGACGGTTAGAGGGAAGGAGAGACAAGGGGAAGCAGCGCGAGATCGACTTGATGGGCTTGAGTAGGTTGATGGTGTAGAGGACTCTAAAAATAGAATAACCATCATCTCAGAGGAATGGATGGCTAAATGAAGGATTACGTCAAATGCGTCATGATATTTTAAACAGAAGGTCTTAATATACACTATGAAAATGCAATATCAGACTCTGAAAAAGAAATCGAAAAGAACAATTTTTAAAAATCAATTATTTGGATTGTAAGAACATTTCTGTCATGGTGGAACATTCAGAAACACAGATGTTGAAAATTGTCTTTTCCAAAGATTTAAACATTTTCATATCAAGATTTATTTAAGCGAAAAATTATTAAGAGCGATAAAAAATTATTAAGGGCGATAAGTGATAAGGACAAGTAGAAATTCCATGATCATCTAAGCCGTGAAAGGACACGGGATATAAAAAGAAGATAGAGTTTTATATGTACAAGTTTCAAGTTTTTCTAAAGATAATATCATCCATTATATACATAAGCATTTACGTGCTGGTGTTTTCTCGTGTAATTCGAATAGATTACTTATTCTCTCCAGTTAACTGTAGGTACACGTTCTACACAACTTCAAATCTTCTGTAACTCTAAATAATGTTTCTCATTATTTTTCTTCCTTTTAGGCCCTTTTTTGTCATCCGTTTAAAGAAGTTCGTTAAGTAAGTTATCCAAACATTAAGAGTGCTCTAGATCTCTTTAGATGCCTGTGAAATTAGGCCTGAGTAGAAGTCTTCACCAGGGATTAGCTAATCGCCCTAGTAGACAAGCATGCGTGGATGCGAGCAGTCAGCCTTTATACCACCCTAAGAGTACTAGAAAATTTAACAGGATTTATTATTGGTGTGTATAATCTTAAAAAAATATAAGCTACACGAATGGAATTCTTAATAAGATAAAAAAATTGGAAATTTAAGAAGTGTCGATTTTGGAAAGAAAGAAGAAAGATCTATTTATAAAATATATCAAGATAAAATATACAATATCTAAACAACCGATTATGCAAAGGCGAATGGGAATAAATGTTTGTGAACATTACTCGGGGGTGGGGGAAGTAATAAATTGTACAGTTACCATTGAAATAATATATCTAATAACAAGAATCAGTTCACAATAACCTGTCCTCGTTATATTTAAATTTAAAAAGGCATCGTTATAAATTCCAGCAATAATATTTTGTACCCATCTCAAGAAATGATACATTTATTTGATGATCTTATATTAAAAACTTTTTATATTGTTTTATGTTTATAGGTCTTTTTTTCCTTTTTCATGGTCTAAAATTTGATACTTGAAATTCTCTTAAATATAGATACTTTTCGCTCTGTAAAAGTTACTAATAACCTAATTACTTTTTATGCTCTTGATTCCTATTTCATGGTCTTGTTTCATGGTATTGCTGCATGTTCTATGGTTTTGCTTCATGTTTTATAGTTTTTGTTTCTGTTTGATGGTCTAAATGTTTTTCATGATCTTGTAGTAAATTGTAGAACTTTTTCTCTGCGAACAGTAAATTCATATGTTCAAAGTTGAATCCAATCAGACAAATTACTTGGTTTATTATCTCTTGATTATCGTGTTCATCCGTCTTAAATGTCTTAAAGGTCGGTGAATTTAAATTTTAAGTTTGTTTTCAATATTTTACAATTCAATTTGATATTAACGCTTTGATCTTTCTTTGCATCAAGTAGCAATAAGTTTCCATAATTGTTAATGCACCTAACTCTTTGATCATTGATTCCTTTCAGAATCATTTTTTGTGAGATATCAGCACTTTAGATCTTTAAAACTTGGAAAATCTCCAAATATTCGTTGTTCCAAATCATAGAGAACATTAAAGATAGGTTATGAATATGCTATCATGTATTTTGAGTAGCAATCACGGATCAAATATTCAATCTGATCCTCCAATATGCTTATCTATATCTGCGTTTAAGTGTTTTTTTGATTTTTCTGAGTTTAGATCGATTTAAAAGTCCCGCTTATTGAATATCGATATTAAAATCGACTATGTCTGAGTGGAGATTATTCAACAAAGACAAACTTTAAAGATTTTTCAATATTGTTTGTGACAATCATAACAGTCGAAAGGAAAATCAAATTTTTAATACAGTGTTAAGCTATGTTAGATATAATTATTTTGTTTATTTGTGAGAAATTTTCTTCAAATGAAGTACATTTAACATTTACGCTGATATTTAAGCGAGTCTCATTGAATAACTGCTTTCCTTAAGGAATAGAAAAATGCTATTTTTTTAACATAAAAATTATCCAGTTGCTAGAAAAGCAATATATATTTTAGGTTAACATTCTTGGACTATAGTTTCTGACTGACATGAATTGGAAATAATTTGAATTAATTGATTGGTCTGCTGCTGGGAAATTTTATTGTGTCGTTGTAGATTTTTTTCTCGTTAGAATCTATCTAACATATTTATAAGTCTACCATTCTTCCGTGACTTCGAAATTGCAGCTTTCTCTGGTCTTATACTCGCAGTATGTGTTTAGATATTATTGATTAAATCCAAAGAAGAATCTGAAATGACATTGGTTTTCGATTGGCCTCTTTATTTCGGTTTCGATTCCTAACTCCGTAAAGCATATTCTCTGTGACATTTCTGTAAATATATTTATGGCATTTGTTCTATACTGCATAGACCTTATTAATTTAAAAGCATTATTAGATTAGCTTCAATGTCCCATCATTTTACAGTTGAATAGGCTAGATGTATCCGTAACTTTAATACTAATAAATATTGCTCATGGAAATGTTGCTTCAAATTTGATCTTCAGAAATATTTTCTTTATTCTTGTTCTTTTATTGTTCGCTCTTCGGAATAGCATTTTAGTCTTATTCTCTAAGACTTAGTAATCCCTTGCGTCTTAGAGATTTTATTGCCTTCAATTGGGTAAAATGATTAAATTAAATGTTATTAATTATGAAAAAATACTATATCAATCAATGTAAGTTTATTTAAGCATTTCTTATCAAAAATAGATTCCCTTACATTTTCAACGCCTGCACCTCTACGAATAGGAAGTGAACACTTTAATTTCTAAATTAAATAAATCTTGATATGAAAATGTTTAAATCTTTGAAAAATACAATTTTCAACATCTGTGTTTCTGAATGTTCCACCACGACAGAAATTTTCTTACGATCCAAATAATTGATTTTTAAAAATGTTCTTTTCGATTTCTTTTTCAGAGTCTGATATTGCATTTTCATAGTGTATATTAAGAGGTAATCTTTCATTTAGCCAATCATTGCTCTGAGACGATGGTTATTCTATTTTTCAATATCTTTTAATGCGCGAATTTTTCTAAACCTCGACAGCAATGGATCCTGTAGATTAATTCTTAGTTTTCCTTTTGGCATTTATTTCTGATATTGTGATAACATAGTCTTTTCTGTTGACATGCAAAACTCATTTCTCATCTGGAACAGGGCGATACAAAGATGAAAGAGTGGCAAAACTGTTTAAAAGACTGCTGCAAGTGGCGTAACTTTGTGTTCGCTTTTCAAGCAAACGCTCACAAGAAACAGAACTTTCTTTATATGTTTTCTCATTTTTCTTGGCATCTTCATCCGCAGACGTATTTGACACATTAATGGCTTAATGCCAGTTCTCTGGTTCTTTGATGTGCAACTAATTTCATATTTTCTTTCAAAATTTATTTGTACAGAGTGGCTTAGTTTCCATAGTGAGGTTTTCATCGCCATTTTTAAAATGGTTTCCATAGTGGTTTAAAATGGTTTCCATAGTGAGGTTTTCGTCGCCATTTTTAAAACCAAAGCTGATATGTACATTCACTGCATCTAATTACACCGCCTAAGTATATCAAAGTAATTTCTAACAGTATTCATTTTTATAAATTCATACAATATCCA
The DNA here is from genome assembly GCA_037127315.1 of Ascarosepion bandense. Lineage (NCBI taxonomy): Eukaryota > Metazoa > Mollusca > Cephalopoda > Sepiida > Sepiidae > Ascarosepion > Ascarosepion bandense. The sequence goes on from JBBBDQ010001758.1 coordinate 1,378,446, forward strand.
ATAACACGTGTTGTCTTTTTAAAACTGATAAACGTTCATAGGGTTAATATTTGGAATGCACTTTGAAAGATTCTTTGAATTGTAGGAGAGACTAATTTTTGATGCCATTCAACCTGGGTTTTGCCTTGGTTGGTTGAATCCTAATTCATTGCTATGTAATACGCGATTCCTTTCGGAACATTCTAATGAATATCTCAATATTCCTAGCCCATATGAAACGGATTTATTTCAGACATGAATTACAATAATTATATCTATGGACCCCAGTTAGTCAGTCTCTGTCAGTATGCAACTACTTCATACAAAAAAAAAGATGAATGCAAATTATAAAACAGATTTCGATAGTAATCAATATTTGATCAACAAAAAGTGTTCAATTGATTTTCTTTATATTTCATAGTTTATGAAGATGTCTGGCAGTGTTTAATAAAAAATACATTGATGTAAATATTTCGTGAAGAAAATTGAATTGAAAGTGATAAAATGGGTTAAGATAAATTTATAATCACACAAAATAAGAACAGAATTGTAACAACTGAACAGCAAGAAAAGGATGGAAGATGGTGATAATTTGATCAGTATATTCCTGGTTGCTCTATTATATTCCATAAAACAAAATACTGTCAGTTTTCTTAATGAGTTCCTACTCAACTGAGACTGCTTACTGTATTATACAACTGAAACCTGTCAGATAATGAAGGAATCCAATGCAGAATTTTAAAAGCTATTTTTTATCTTCAATACTCATTAATCTTTCTGCCATAAGAAAAAATATCAATTTGAAATTTTGACACTTTATTATCTTATAACCATGAAAATATCAAGAATACGAGTTGATAAAAAATGAAGTGTTAGACAATTTAAAACGAAAAGTTATTTTGTTTAAACGGTTAACCAACAAAAATAGGTTGCACAAATACGTAAGTTAAATAGATAAAGACTGTAAACTACGTTTATAATATTGTTTTTAAGTTTATTTTCATTTCAGTTATATACAAAATCTACAGAAAAATGATTTAAATATCTTTAGATTATAAAATTACAGACATGAGGATAACAAAACGGAACAGTAATTCTTTAATTTATAACATTATGTCTTCTATTCACTTAAGCTTTAAAAATCTGACGAAATTAACGCTGTACAACTGACGCATGCGCCAATACGGCTGTAAGCTCAAATACTAACATCACATTCTAGATTTAGTAATTATAAAATAACCCTGAAAGTAGCAACAAGCCGAGGACATTCTCTGTGATGATTCGTACATTTTTTACCATCTACAAAATTTATGTCGGTTAAATCTAAAGATTATAATATTAGATACGTTTGCTTATCGTCCTACTCACATTACTGACTGTGCTTTTTAACAGGAGTAGAGGTCTAGACATTGTTTCCCGTTTAGGATTGGTTTTTCAGTTACTTCTAATTCTCTATATTCACCAAGTATCCCTTTACCTCTTTGGGGTATTATAAACTTGCTTGTGGTGAATTAATTCAACAAAAAAATTTTCCTCAAATGATAATTTTATTCAGACGCCATCCGTGTCTCATTGAGTAAGCAGCAACCGCTAATACCATAATTCTATCAACTATTCTCTAGTTCAAACTACAACCATAATAATTGCAATTATTGTTATTAAAATCATACCACCATTACTCATCACTATTACTGTTTCACAAAAACTATTTACAACCACAATTGTTATTATCATCAAATATTTACTATCACAGTATTAGTCCGCAATCACCAGTAACGTAGATTACACGTCTCTGCCGTAATAATACACCACACATAAACACTAACAAGCATTACAAATTAGAATTTCTACCATTTAAATATACGTAACCACAAAAAATAAAAGACAAGCTAATAACCGACTTTAAAATAAAGAATAAGAATACAGCCTTAAATAAAATAATAGCAATTATTACCTATCATAGTTTCACACAGAGCCCATCATACGCACATACGTACGTACGAGAAATCGACAACTGTCCGCGCGTTGACATCGCTACACTATTCGAATACACCAAACGAACGCGTATGTATGTGCGCAATATACATATATATGCCGAGCCCCGCACGATTCGCATATATATGTTTATGCAAGCCTCAGTGAGCGAACGCGTGTGTGTGTGTGTGTCCTTGCGCGCGTTAATATATATATATATATATATATATATATATATATATATATATATATATATATATATATATATGCCTGCGTCCGTCAAGACGACATATTTTCCCCCACTTCCACAAAAATACACGAATATAGGCAACCCTATATATAACAACCAATTGTTAAAAAAATTAATCAGTTTGTCTGACGATCGCAAGAGCATGAAACCCAAGGTTACACACTCACATCTATCTATGTCTCCGCCTGTCTCTCCTCAGTTCGGTTACTTACCAATTCTTTCTTTACCGTTCTCCCTCCTCTCCTGACTGTTCCCTACTAGATGGCATTGCTGACGACATAGATAAGGCTATTTCCTACAGCCATTCGCCCACATATTTGTATTTGGAGACCTCAATGCCCATCATTCTGAGTGGCTTGAAAACGCCGTTACTGATCCAGCGGGCATTCACGCCATGAACTTCGCTATTTCCCAATCCCTTAAGCAAGTGTTGGACTTCCCCACTAGCTTCCCAAGTACTCCCTCGGGTCATTCCTCACTACTAGATATATGTTTCACCTCTGCGCCTGACGCCTGTCAAGTCACTCAGCTTTGCCCTCTCGGCAACTCCGACCACGCTGTAGTCTTTCTCAGTATTTCTTTCCAATCTCACTCCCCCCACAGGAGCCCCCTACCTTATAGGACCTCATACCTCTACCAAAAAGATGACTGGGATGCATTTTGTGATTTCCTCTGCGACGTCCCTTGGGGAAAAGTGTTCGAACTATCAGTTGATGACTGTGCCTCTGAGCATCATGGGTGAAAGCTGGCATTGATGCCTTCATACCCACCAGGAAGTATTGCTTAAAACCTCATTCCTCTCTGTGGTTCTCTCCGGTCTGCTCAGCCGCCATTGCCCACAGGAACCATTACTACCGTCTATTCAGGAGACAGTCATCTGATCACAATAGGCGCCTGCTCACATCCTCTCGCAATGAGTGCAAGAGAACGCCAAATGACGCCAAACGGTTGTTTGTTGATAGAATGCGACTGCGCATATCTGACCGCAAGTTCGGATCCAAGGACTATTGGAGGATCTGCAAACGAGTGTTAAACAATAGGAAATCCTCAATCTCCTTTAATCCATGAATTTGAGTTTCTCACGTCATCTGCGTTCAAAGCTGAGTGCTTTGCCCGCAGATTCTCATCCAACTCCACATTTGACTCGTCCGGAGTACACCCACCCGACTTCCCTATTAGAACTGAGGCCAAACTGCACCACGTATATATTACCCCGACAGTAGTATCCCGAGTAATTTCAAAACTCGACCCCCATAAAGCGAGTGAAGACGAGGAATCCCGGTGATAGTCCTTAAGAGGTGTGCTCCTGAACTTCCCCTGTCCTTTCTAAACTGTTTAACTACTGCCTTTCTGCTTCCTGCTTTCCTGCATGCTGGAAGTTCTCTTCAGTCGTTCCTGTATTTAAGAATTGTGGTGAACCCTCGGACCCATCCAACTATCGCCCTATCAGTCTTCTACCGATATTCGGGAAGGTATTCTAGGCCATAATCAATGCTGAAATAGTTCAACATCTCACTGCCTACAAAGACTTCTGACAGGCAATATGGCTTCCGCTTTGCTAGGTCCACGGCCGACTTGTAAACAACCGTAACGGAGTACATACTCCAGGCCCTTGATGAGTCTGACGTGGCTCGTGCGGTTGCTCTGGACATCTTCAAGGCTTTTGACAGGATTTGGCACTCTGGCCTCCTATGCAAGCTACGGGGTTACGGTATTACCGGTCGCCTGCTTGACCTAATCCAATCTTTTTTAAATAACCGCAAAATGAAGGTCGTTCTGAATGGGCATGCCTCTTCATCCTACAGCACGAATGCTGATGCCCCACAGGGCTCTATTCTGGGCCCGACGCTCTTCCTTATTTTCATTAACGACCTCCCAGATGAGATCAAGTCCCAAGTAGGCATCTACGCAGATGACACTGCAATATACTCCCGCACCAGTAAGAAACCTGTTGTAGCGGACAGACATAATTTCTCTGCTGACCTTGAACGGGATCTACACTCTGTGGTGAAATGAGGCAAGAAGTGGCTTGTCAACTTCAATGCGTCTAAGACCAAGCTGTTGTCTGTCAACCATTACAGGCAATCTCCCCTGCCTCCCATAAGCATGGAGCAAGCGATTCTCCCTGAGAGCAATACACTACGCCACCTCGGCCTTACCTCTCCTCTCACCTCAAATGGAACCACTATATTGAATCCATAGCTAAATCTACTGCTATGTAGATCCAGGAATTTTTTCCGCCTGAATCCATCCTGCATATATACAAGTCAACCTTCCGTCCGTGCATGGAGTACTGTTGCCATTTATGGTCAGGCGCCCCTGCCGTTTTCCTCAGTGTTCTCGACAGGCTCCAAAGGAGAGTCTGTAATGTGATAGGTACTGATCTGGCGACTCGACTGCCTCCAATTCCCCGCCGTCGAAATGTGGCCTCCCTTTGTCTGTTCTATATCTACTTTCATGGCTTCTGCTAGGACGAACTTAAGTCACTGGTGCCTCCTCAACAGGTGTTTACTCTTGCAACCAGACTGGAAACTGGGTCCCACCCATTCACACTCAGGTTAGCCAAATTGCAGCTTCTTCTCTCGCACTTCACGCTTGTGGAACTCACTCCCATATTCTTGTTTTCCTGGCGGCTACAACCTCCAATAAATGCAATGTCAATACTCAACTATTAACCACTGGACTCTAGCTCTGTCCCCACACCCGTATAACTTTTCCTTTCTTTCCACCTATGTATCTCTCATCGCACCTGCATTCTGAGCATTCTATTGCTCCTTTCTAACTAGTTTTTACTCCTTACTCTTTTCTAATTAATATTTTTAAAGTTATGTAGCCCTCCGCTGATCAGTGGCATTTCTGCCTTGCTCGGGGTGAAATGATTAAAAAAAAATCTATCTATCTATCTATCTATCTATCTATCTATCTATCTATATATATATATATATATATAATTTCATGTGTTCGTTTTTAATTACATTTCGTTAGTCTCGGAATTGTCCGTAACCTGGTCTGCCGATGTATATTTGAAAAGCTACTAAATATCAGAGTACTATTAATTGATATTCTTGACAAAGGTATACATACACCTCTTTCTTTAGCCTATTATGGCTTAATAGTTAAGACTTTTATCAATTAATCATTACAATATTACACTCTAAAATTATTCTCTGGTAAGCGAGGCTTACAAGTAAAAGTAACACTTCACTTGGCCTATTCAGAAAATAGTTATATTATTTATCATACGTTGTATTGCATTACATATGATAGCCACAACAAAGCACATAGAGAGACATCAAGGAATTTAGACATCCAATTTTTATGAACGTAAAAGAAAAAATGTTCGAACACTCAGTACATTAGTTCCTAATCGTAATTAGTCTTATTATGATTTACACTTTTTAAAAAATGCTGCTTTGATTAAAAGATAAAGCAATTTAATAGGACAAACTATGTTGAACCTATTGCTAAACCATCAATGCGCCCAGTTTCTTAGTTTTCAAATTTCTTATCAGATCTGTTGTCGCTTGTGGGATGTTTAAAAATCAGCGACCAAAACAAAACAAAATATGCAGGGAAACTGAATTAGGTCGGTTAAGCTGTGTGCCCAAAAATATTTTCTTTGTAACTTTTAAAAATAAAAATGAATGTATGAAACTTAAAAATATGAAAACCCCAGATTTACAATTTTTCGTTCACAGAACTTTAGTTTTCCCCCTCCCTGAATAATTAAACCAACGACTACACTTCATCAATAAGAACAATATTTTGATCTAATGAAGTTCTTTGAGAAGACGAAACGCGTTCCACATAAAAATTTATATATATAAGGCGAGAAAAAATTTAGCATTATTATTAGTAGTACTCTGCTATTTAGTAAATTAGATAGAAGAAATGTAATATTGTACAACATTAAGTGTTTTTAACCGTATGATTCGTGTATCGTCTAAATGAATCAGAATGTCATAAAATCCAATTTATTCTATACAATAAATGGTTATATTTAAAACACGTGAAAGCGATTGGTTAAACCAATTATTTAAAAAGAAAGTGCTGAATTGCTTTAGAATATATGGCCTAGTATATTGGTGTGCGTTTTGTTGTTGTAATAAGTATCGGATCTGAATGAAAACATCAGAGATCGGATTTCGAATTCCATTGTTATTCGTTGCATTCATTTATGCACAAATATCATTGGGAAAGGTCTAGATCCATCTCTTTTTCCTCCGGTCCTGGATATGATGGTAAATTGCATTCGGCATCAGGGCCTCTGATTGTAAGTTCGTCAAGAGCATGGAAACAGCCCTTTAATGGCGGTAGCTCCCAGGTCTACCCTAGCCCGGAGTGGTAGAATCTGTTATTGTCCCAGCTATGTGCAAATAGTTACTCCCCCATATTGGGGTCAAAACTTTTGTAGTTTCTTCTTAAAAATAGATATTTTTAAAGTTTGATGTCACCATGTCTAGAATAATTAATTTACTTATTTCGTGTTCATAATTATTATTGTTTAATTAATGCGAAGTATTAAGGACATACAAAACAGAAGCCATGATAGGATGATTCTCTGAAAAGCTCACTGAGGTTCTTCTAGCATGTTTTAGTCATAAATTGGTTTTACACCGTTCCCTGCTGTAGTTATATTATTTATTATTATTATTGTGATCATTATTATTAATCGCATTATCATAGCCAACGCTACCACCACTACAACAGCAACAGCAACAACAGTAATCTGATAGCACGTATAACTTAAAATAAATAAAATTTAATCTGTGGCCATTACTTTAGCGAAAAATATTTACTGATTTTGTTTCAAACGCTAATAGAAAAAAGTATATAGACGTTTACTTTTGAACAATAACGGAGAATTAATTTTTAACTGATATGCACAAGAAACAATGTGTTTTAGTTAGATGATAATGAATTTACTAAAGGCGTTTTTAATGTCTAAGAGACAAGAATTTGGAGTCTTGTGTTATAAACGTCGACTAAACAACTTTAATCAAGTTACTCAGGAGATGTTTCGGAGGCCAAAACACATTATTTATAGATATTTGTTTTTAAATCATATATACATAATATATTTCGCATATTAAATCTATATAGTTTTAACAAAAAGGAACAATTACATTTTAATGGATAGTTTGAACATGCAGAATGGATACATCTGTACATCTATGTATGTAGACAGGTTGACAGAGCTTTTCTCGGGATGGAATGACTATCCAAGTAAACGAGATAGAAAATTTCAGTCCCTCCACTAGTTTACACTCATACTTGATGACAGGGAGAAATTGAAGGCTTATATCCTGATATATATTTAAATCGATATTAAGTGTATACATGATTTACACTGTTCGGACTGTTGTCTTTCCTGTTATTGCAATGTATACGACGTTTCGGTCGTTTTACGCCTTCAGCTACTAAGAATATTAAATTTGGACCCTTTCGTTTGATCACTGGAGTATATCATTCTTATTCTATGTGCGATGCTACTTCCGGACCACATGTAATTATCTACCTTGAATTCAACTCTAATATATTTCCTTACCACTAATATAGCCAATTATTAAACTCACAACTCTTTTGGTCAAGTCACAGGAACTAACCTACCCCATATTCTTTAAATAAAGAATTCTGTTCAAAATTCCTAACACCTGAAAATGACCGGAGTGTACAACGGTCGAAACATCGTAAACCTGTCAATAAGAATGTGAACAACAGCCCGAACAGTGTAAATAAATAAATACTATATAATCCCAGAAGTTTAGACAAATACATTAAGTTTGTAATTTGTTAAAATCAATTACCTTTATGAAATCCCACAAATGATATGAAACGAATTACCAAATCAGATTATTGAATTCATATGGAGACATTCGATAATATATCTTGTAAATATTAATATTAGTACAAAAAGGTATAGCAAGCTACGTTAGCTATTAAAAAAGAAAATTTCTTTGATTTTAAAATCACATTCATTTTAATATCTTAGATTAAATAAGTATTCTGTTTAATATTAACAGATGAAATAACCTGAAAAAGTATTTTCGCTCTTTTCAAGAGTTTTCTATGACTGAAAAAGAGTAATAAAATCATTTGAAAAAACAAAGAAAAAAATTCCTAGTTATGTAGTCATCACATGTATGATGCCTACTGAGTTTTCTTCCTTAATTCATATATTATGTACCGTATTCCTTCGGAATCTGAGCAATCATCCCTCTTCAAAATTTACCGTCATTTGGTGATCTTATCTTACGGTCATATTGTAAGACCTCTCCTGGAAAGGTCAGTGAAATTAATCATTTTCGAGCATGGTCATTACCTAGATGGGTGACCATTTGGGAATATCAGACGTTGTAAAATTTTCACTTGAAATTTCGAGTCGTTTTCCATTGCACCACTAGATATCTTTGATTAGAAAGACCTGTATCATTAAATCATATTATCTCCCCGCAAAAATTATTCCATTCTACAAATAAAGGTGATAAGCCGTAAAAAACAAAATCAATTTATCAGTTTGTTTTTCTTTATACTATCTTAAAAACTACCTGTTTTGCCAATCAATTAGATTAGCACGTTACGTAAACTACTCGCTCTCTATGTTCTTTTTTACCATCGTTTGATTTTTGGGATGTTACTTATGATGCTTTTGTGCATTGTAGTGCAATGGATATCGGCTCGGGAAGAGAGATCGGAAAGTCGATTTCAAATTCAAATTGAATTCGTTGCATTCACTTAGGAGCAACTAACTTTAGAAAAGGTATCAATCGCTCGCTTCTCCCTACAACTATGGGTTAAATAACAAGACAGGTTGGGCTCTATAGACTTGTCTGTCGACCAGTCTATCACAGAAAGTAATGGAAACCCACTGAGGAAAAATATTCTTTCCAGTCAGTCATGTCTCTTTCGAGACATGATCGCCCAAGTGTTTATCACGTATGGCACCTAACTGAGAAGCTTTTTAAATAAAATCAATTTTAATATTATTGCAAAATATCAGTATTACTTTTGTGACTCGAGCAATTCTCTGCTTTGCATTCAAAATAATTGTCCAGCTTTGACTAAAGTTAGTTAAGTTTCATACATGATACACGCTTAAGGCAATCATGTATCGAAAGAGACATGACTGACTGGGCAGAAGATTATCACGCAGTAGGTTGCCATTGCTTTCTGCGGTATACTGGTTGCCAAACAAGGCTATATAATCCTGTCCTATTATTTAACCCATAACTGGAGAGAAGATACGGATTAATACCTTTTCCCAAGGGTATTTGTGCATAAGTGAATGCAAGGAATTAAACTGAAATTCGAACCACGATTTGTCGTTCCTAGTCGATATCCACTGCACCACAACGCACAGCTTTGACTTACGCTCATAAAAAAGAAATTGAAAATTTGCGTAAGGGAAACAAGTGAACGGATTCAAGGAACTGAAAACTCACGTATTGTTTTCTGATAAGACATTTAATTTAGTTAGTCCTGAAGTTATGCAATGCTTTCCGCATTAACATTAGCAGTATGAGAATACTTTTTCAAATTCCAGTTAGAAATGCACTTATGAAAGGGAATCTCTTAGATAGTATGGGTGAACAGAAAAATTAATAGCTAAATAGGATTATTAAAATATATTGTCGCTAATGAAGACCAAAGTACATAAACACTTCTTAAAATTGTCCCATCAAACAAAAAAATGCAATATGAATATAACGATTGTATACATCAAGTATGAATTTCATAGAATAATCCATAAACATCCATAAAGTACAGCTATTTAGATAACAGAATTATTGCAGTTATAATAAGGGATATATCTTAAGATGTTTTCTATTACTAATCTGCCAAAACAAGTGGTGTGAAAATTGATAAGATTAACAGCGGGATTTGCATCCTACACACAACGGGAGAATCATGATAAACACTGGTAAAAGCGTGTGATAAAGAAAAGAAAATAAACAAGACGCAGTAAGCAAAGCACCATTAGAAGATAAAAGAGAAAATTAAAAAAAACATAATTTAAAAGACTAGTTAGAATCACTGTTGAAAAGTCACGAGTCTTGTTGCTTTCTACAGCAACTGAAGAGCTAAAACATTTTTTATTATTGTAGCAGAACAGCTATATCAGGCCATTGTGTCACGTCAAAAATATAGATAATGCGGAGAAAGATCCAGTATTGTAAGACACATAATAAGCGAAAGCTTCAAGCTGGGTTCCAAGGCAGATACAAAAGCAGATTAGAAAGAGGAAGGAATGAGAAACAATAGACATTGTGGAATCTATTTCAATGAGAACATGCAAACAAAGCGAATAACCACATTTTCAGGCTTCTATAGTACGTAATGTGATTTTGTAAATTGAAATTCTAACTTCTCAAAATATCCAATATATATGATTGGTGAAACGCTCCAGAATAAATCCCGAGGTCAGAGTATACAAAAAGATATTTTTACAAACTCTCTCTAACATTTTTCTTATTTAGGAATCAACAAAAACAATTTAACAAATGTTAAACCGTAATACTTTTAATTTTTCTATTTTCGTCAATATAAGGTTTCTGAAAATTCAAGCTCTCTTGTTCGTTCAAATTTGATTTACAATAATATTCAATCTAATATAGGGAGTGGATGCTGGTTAACCCCTTGCACCGATTTTCACCCTCGTTGATTTTAACTTTCGGCATGCAGACCAGCTTGTCTTGACGCTTGAGCGTCCAGGTATTTACAATTTATCTGAAACACTGGTATTTTCTCTTGGTTTGATTTCTTTGAAACCAAAACGTGCGCATGTAGGATATCACGATTGTATCTTTTTGCTATATAATTATTGCTTTATTAAGGCTGATAACGTTTTCTAGCATTAAACGCCAGATTGTCAGGGAACGTTTGAGTATATTCTATAGAGTTTATCTGATACGGACATGTGTATAATATTGGGGCAATTATACTGCCATTTTGTGAACAGTTTCTCGACCATGGAGTAACTTCCAGTTGAGTGTTCTCAGTGCCTTGGTAAACGGTACAGATACGGCTCCAATTTGAGATAATCGATCATAGTCGTTGATGCACATACTACCTGTGAATTTGACAGTGTTGCAGTATTGATTTTACTTGTACAGATTTATGTTATCCCATCATGTTTTTAACAAAAGTTAGCAAAACAACACAACAAAATTCACTATCTCTTACACCAAAGTGTGGTCGTTGCGTCATATTTTCCAGGGAAGTAACTCCTTCTTCACTACGTTAAACCTTATCTTATGTAAGTCGATCCATCTATCTCAGTAAAATAAATTGCAATCTAAGCTTTATCACACTTAAGTGTGTGATATGACCCTCGAAATAGCAATAGCTAAGGATCGGTGACAACATAAAGGGTAGTTATCTGTGTGGTAGAAATTATCAAAACAAGGAGCATTTTTCCCATTCATGTGTTTACGCGTGTCTCTTGTTCAGAGTACCCGCTTTTTCTCAACTGTTTGTCGTCTACTGGATGACGGAACTGCTATATTCAACAACATATTTGGAAAAATTGATAGTATCCTCTCCGATAATCCCACGGCTAGCATTCATATTTCTGGCAACTTGAATATTCAGCACAAAGAGTGATTTGCCCCCTCGCAGAAATTCGAGGAAAAACGATAATACCGAGAAAAAGAGTTAACATAGATCGTTAATAAAACACTCAACTCACCGATAATCCTTCCTCAGAGTCTGTCATAAAAATGCTTTTTTGAAGAGCTACCTTTCCTGGGTAGTTTAGACCATTTACTAGTCATGTTAAATCTGATACAAAAAAAGGCACCCAACATTATACCCATACGTAAATTGATTTTTCGATGCACTAAACCTGACTGGGATTGAATCCCTATCATAATTCTTAGAATATAATTTCAGAACAACCTCTTATGGCACGGGAAGTCTTTTAACCTCCTAAAAAATCTCTCAGAAAACGAGAATAATCATCTTTGACTCATTCCAAAGTATGCTGCACTCCTAGCTCACTGTAACACTGCTACAATAAAAATTAAATTGTAACGGTATAGCAAGTCAAATGATGTATTCAGAATTATCCCAAATCTTTGCAAAAAAGCTCCTGAAAATGCAAAGTGCTGCTATGCACAAGCAGATACAGCCAAAACTGAAAACAAAGTATTTTGGTATCCTGAGTTTTACGAAATATTTCAGTAAATTATGACTAGAGGCAAAGCTTTGAACCGATTCTGATTGCCGGATTCTCATCCTAGTCATTCATATAAAACAACGTTCCTCGCAAACATCTGTTTACAATTCCATTTTAGAAGATATGGATCATACTCTTTCCGATTTCTGCTCTCTAACAGAGGACTCATTTAGTAATCATAACTCGAGAAGTTTCGAAATTTATCAAAATACTTAACCCTGATCGGTTCAGATATAATCCCATTGATTTCTTCTAGGGAATATTAACCCTGAGGTCTCTTCAGTTTTAGCAAAATTGCCAAAAAAGCACTAATGGGAGAAATCTTTCCTAAGTCTGAAGCTTATTATCATATTTCAATTTTTCTATCATTATTACATGGGAAATATTTCGATGAGGTATATTCGTGACTGAACCCAACTCTCAGCTAAGACTTCTGATGCAGCATAGAGTGAGTCCAACCTCCTTTATTTCCTTTGTTCATATTCTTTTAATAAGGAGCAATTTATAACACTGATGACTTTTTCATCAGAACTGTTGCTTTGTAGAACTGAATTCCAGAAGGATGCTTTCCCGACTACCACAATCTGAACCTCTTTAAGTCTAGCATAAATTGTTATCTTTCAAGCATATACCAGCACTTCTATTTCTTACCGCTCACTCAACAACGCGTCTCAGTAAACTTGAGTGGTCCTTGGGCATAGTATAGCGTAATCATTACTAAACGCAACAAACATATTCTAGGTTATTATATTTTAGACACTATGTTAGGATTGGATATCATTTGGGTGTAAAATAGGCTAGGCTATCATAAGACCTCATAAGAAGTATATAGCGCTTTCTTCCTCCATATAATCTTACATATCATAACGAAAGATTTTGTATATATCCACTATTGGGTCACTGTCTCGGGTCAGGAAGTTTTTTTTTCCGCCTGAATACATCTTGCATATATACAAACCAGTACTTCTGTCATATATGGTTAGGCACCCCTGCTGTTCATTTCAGTGTTATTGACAAGCTCCAAAGAAGAATCAGTAATGTGATAGGTACCGACTGTGCGGCTCGACTCCAGCCACTTCCCCACCAACTGTATGTGGCTTCCCTCTGTCTTTTCTATAAATACTTTCATGGCTGCTGCTCCAACGAATTTAAGTCACTGATGCCCCTGCAACAGGTGTTTACTCGTGCAACCAGACTGGCAACTGGGTCTCACCCATTCACAGTTAGATCAACCAAATGTAGACGACAATTCTACTTCAGCAACTTATTTTCTCGCACTTCCCGCCTGTTGAACTTGCTTCCATACTCTTGATTTCCTGACGGTTACAACCTCCAGGAATTTAAATGCAATGTCAATAACTATCTCTTAGCCAATTGACACTAGTTCTTTCTACATCACCCTGTATATTTTTTTCTTTCTCTCGACCTTTGCAACTGTCATCACACCTGTATTCCCATGCTTTGCTTGCTTCTTTCTATGTGGTTCGTCTTTCGCTTCACTCACCTCCCATTTAATATTTTTACTTTTATGTAGCACCTTAATCTCTTTTACTCTTATGTAGCCCCCTGCACATCAGTGGCGTTACCGACTTGCTCGGCCTGATATGAAAAAATATAAGTATGTATATATATATATATATATATACGTGCATGTGTGTGTGTTTATATATATATATATATATATATATATATATATATATATATGTGTGTGTTAAAAACGTTGTGCTAAACGTTAGAGACAACATAGTCTTGCAGATTTTCTTTTGAATTTTCTTAGATTTTCTAATGAGCCTGTTTATTTCCGAATCGTATTTATGTGAAAATTGGCCCTAATGATAACGAAGTACTTTCGAACGTCATCGTTCATGTAAAATTCAAGTGTTTAAAAGAAAAGATGCTGCCGAAATACATGCACTATATATACATACATATATATATATATATATATATATATATATATATATATATATATATATATTATTCCTGTCGATCTTAGAAATGTAGCAAGAAAATAGAAACATATGTACATATATCATACAATTGTAAACGAGTTACTACGTAGCCGATTTTTATACCAAGTGGTGTCTTCAGTGTATTTGCCGTCTTTATTAGAACGCTCACGGATTGGGGATTATTTAAATGCTCACGTAACGAGAAATTTTTGAACGCGCAATTTTCAAAATTAGAAGAAATTATAACTTTTTCAAGCATTTTGATATCTGTACACTTACTAATATTTTCTGTTCTTTCTTTCATTTTTATTTCGGAATAAAATTCGGTAACCTATTTTTGTTTGTGAATGCACACACACATACAAAAACACACACAAAAATATATATATATATATATATATATATATATATATATATATAATCCCTCCAAATCATGGTGAGGGATATGGATTTATTGTGCGCTTTCTACATTCTTTAATTGCATCCCAATTCGTCAGTATATCAAACTTCTTCTGGTCAAAATATTTAAAGATTAATAAATCTTTGATTGACTGCTATTATCGAGAACAATTTAGTACACTCTGGAGCAGCTTATTTGCTATTACACAAGAGAAGCATTTTGTTTTTTAACTGTTTTTAACTGTTTCAAACAAATTGATAGCATATTACTCTTGAATGAAATAAAATCAACCATTATTATCAGTTAGTAGACCCGACCTATTATATAACATCGATTTAGGAAAAGCAGCTGATGATGTTAATAATACAAGATTGTAGAAATTGGCATCGCATTTTATAGTTTAGACTAGGCTATTTTATACTGCGACATAAACCGGGTTTATTCTGTATTAGTTTAAACTATGCCGGGATATATTGTTGGTGGTGGGGATACATTGGATTGTCGTTGATAATTTTAAAAAGCTGATACTTAAGATAAAGACAAATTACTTTAGAATTAAATAAACCTGAAATGTTTATAATATATGTCACTTATCACTTAATAATAATAGTAACAAGAATAAGAATAATAACAATGAAGATAAAAATAATAATCTCAGGATGTTCTCTACTTGCCCTAAATGAATATAAAATTGTCACGACAGAATGGGGCAATATTTATGTCGGACAAGATGTAAACTACTATGGAAAATATATAAACAAATACTGATATGAACATCACCCAGCACCGTTTACAGAAATGCAAGATGCCACAATTCTGTGGGATTAAACCATCTATACAGACAGAAAAATTGAAGCAAATAGGCCGGACATTATTATTAAAAACCAAAAAAAGAAAAAACTTGCTTATTAGTTGATATAGCTTGTCCAGCGGAAATTGGAAAATAGCAACCAAGGAATTCGAAAATCAATCAAAATATAAAGACGTGTAAATTGAAATAGAAAGAAATGTGGAAATTAAAAACACGAATCATGCCAGTGATAGTAAGTGCACTTAGAATGATCAAAAATGAAACGAAACAACACATTGAAAGAATCCCTGAAAACCCCAGCTTAAGAGATATACAAAAAATTGTCTTGTTACGTTCAGGCCACACACTAAGCAGAACCTTTGTCTATGTAACGCGAGGTATATTAGAGAGATATGAAAAAACATGAAATGGAGCCATAACAACACACCATGACCTGCCTTATTTCTTCCTGCAGACTTGGTAGGGAGTGTGACTATTGCAGTAATCGAATTATGATGAAAATGATATAATAATGGAAATAATAATAAGAATACGTACCAATGATATTAAGTGCGTTCGGGATGATAGAAAAATGGAAAATAACAACACATCGAATATATCCCAGCGGAGGAGATATACAAAAATTGTCTCTATATGATCAGCCCACACACAAAAAGAAAATTTGCTCATATAACGACAGTGATGTTATATGAGGAAGAAAAGAAAAACATACCATGTAACTATAACAACACACCCCTACCTGTCTTAGGTCTTCCTGCAGACTTGGTAGGTAGTGTGTCAATAGCAGAAATCAAAATATAATAATAATAATAATAATAATAATAATAATAATGGAAGATAGAAAAACATGAAATGGAGTCATAACAACACGCCACTACCTGCCTTAGGCCTCCCCGCAGACTTGGTTGGTAGTGAGACCAAAGCAGAAATCGAAATATGATGAAAAATGACATAATAATAATAACGACAAATGAACCGTAAATCTTAATATTTTAAAAAATTATTAAGTTAATGAATAAATAATTTCATAGCGAGTTCTACGAAAATCAAATATCTATAGAAACCCCACTACCGTACAGTTAAAATGGTGATCTTATCAACGTTAACACAATATTGCAATAACAACCAAAAAATATGAATTTTTTTACGAAGTGGTTACTTATGAAAATATTTCATATTGACAAATTTTCCATTCCACTGAAACAGCCATTAAACACTTCTATCTTTATTTCTTCTTTCCTTTTTTTCTCTCATTCATTTTCTCAGTAAAACCAAGTAGCGTAACTGATGATATGGGTTATTTTATACGCGATAAAAATGGAATAGTCAGTTATTTATGTGGTATTGTTAGGAGACATTAAACTCCTTAATTTGGTTCTTTGTTTCTTACTTTCATTTTATCACTGAAAACAAAGTATCTTTCTTTTTTTTCTAATATGTAACATTGTATTATTTATATGATATTATGCAGAGCGTAAATGTCCTGTGAACTAACCAAGAGCGAGCCAAGTACAATTTGTGATGCAGTGGATATCGTCTCTGAACGAGAATTCGGGGAGACGTGTTCGAATTCCAGTTGAATTCGTTGCATTTACGTACGCGCAAATGCCTCTTCCAGTTATGGGCTAAATAACAAGACAGATTGGGTTCTGTAGCCTTCGCTGGCAACCAGTCTACCACAGAAAGCAATAGTAACCTAGTACGGGATAATCTTCTGCCTAGTCAGTCATGTCTCTTTCGAGACATGATCACCGTAATGTGAATTACATATAGCACTTAACTGACTGAATAATAATACACGTTTCTTAATATTTATTCTCATAATTGATTAGAAATGATAATATGTAATTGTTTTATCATGCTGAATTAACATGGGCTAAAGTATATAACCCACTGATTACCAGATATTTCTTTCTCAGCCGTTTTATCATTTCGACTGTTATACTTTTTGCTCAGTTCATGAACGAAATTAGGAAGTATTCAGTATTAACAGATATTGAGGAGGCTTTTCATTTTACTTTTGAAGAATGATGTAGAAAAGTTTTGGGGCCTTAACTAGATATTTAGCAACATTCTCCATTAGGGACAGTGTAAGCAAAACGGCTTACTGAAACGCAAGGTGCTTTCTAGCTGAAAACTCAATTAAATGATTATACGCTGCTTTTCTCGAAATATGTCATCATATCAAGACCATTTGATTGTAATGTACGATACACTCTTTTCAAAATGATTTAACTGATGTGTATATTGGGCTTCGAATATTGGAGCCAATTTTAATTTCTTAGCTTGTTGCTAATTAAAGATTATGTCATCATATATAACCCATTTGGCTGTGATGTATGATAAACTCATTTCGAACTAACTTTCATGATGTGTATATTGGGCTTCGAATAATGGGGTCCAGTGTTAAATTCTTTGTGTGTTTTTAATTAGATATGACGTCATATCAAGCTCATATGTTTGTGATATATAATACACTCTTTTCAAATTGATTTTCATGATGAGATTGGGCTTTGAATAAAGGGCCCAATGTCAGTTTCTTGATGTGTTGCTAATTAAATAACATGTCATCATATAAAGCCCATTTGGTTGTGTTGTATGATACACTCTTTTCAAACTGATTTTCATGATGCGTATATTAGGCTTCGAATATTGGGCCCAATGTCAATTTCTTGGTGTGTTGCTAATTGAATAATAATAACAATGATAATAACTGCAACAACAATATCAACTGAAACAAGTGACAAGAGACTGAAAACAGGAATCACGTTATTAATGAAAAAAGAGGAAAAGTGTTCATAATACAGGAATCGTAATCATCATAACAGAATCAAAAATAATAATAGAAACAAGGAAACAAAACACACTAAAAGAGAACTTTGATGAAATTTGGCAAACATGATGTAAGATAAAAAAAAAAGTAATCAATTTTCAAATGGACATTGTCGGCGTGCCATACTCATCGATCAAACATCGAAGTTGTCTTTTTTATTCTTTATTTACCAATCATTTCACTCCAAGCAACATCATGCCGTTTTGTTTATTTATCTTTATTAGGGCGTGTTTTACTTTCTCTCTTTCTTCAATACTAGGAAACATTTCACTAAATAAAGTACACAAAAAAAAGAGAAGCAGGAAAAGACAAAGTTATCGTATTAATATCATGCAAGTAATTCTGGCCATCAACTCAGTAGCTCGGATACCAGAGCTGGTCGACCGGCCGTATACGGTACTTCATTTCCTTACCAAAAGTTATTGGTTCCCTCGATTCAAATAACACAAGATCAATAACGAAGTTTTTTATTTATTTCAAACTCTATATCTGTTTTCCCTCTTCTTAATTTAAATATCGACTTGTTTCAGCAATTTATTCTGTTAGGCAGAAATTCCTTTTGATCTGTTCGGAATCCTATTATATATATATATATATATATATATATATATGGATGGGTGTATGTGTCTATGTGAATGTCTATGTGTGTGTATGTATGTATGTATAATATATATATAGTACTGCTTATGCAGTTAAACTGTCGATACATTCACACACACACACACATACACACACACACACACATATATATATATATATATATATATAGAGATAGATAGATTCATGTATAAATTATCTTACAAGTAGAAATACATGAGGTTTTATGAATTTATTTGTTCTTACCCTACACATATATTGTTTAATACACACGCACATATACATATGTACACACATTGTAAATTTACAATTTAGATGCATATTTACATTAATGTGCATGTTTTATAATATATGTTCTATTATTTACAGTTAGAAGCAGAATTTATAGACTTGTATATTGTACATATGCGTGTATATTTACACAAAGAAATATTACATTTATATCCAAATACCATATATATGATCCATCTATCAATCTGCAGCATTCTGAAAAAGTCTATCAACAACACGTCAACGTTTTATGCTAGAATAAAGAAGCAATTCCAAATAAAGCTTGTTTAGTTATTTAGATTTTCTATGAAACAAAATAACCAGAAATTTTCAGCACCTCATATTATAAATATATATATATATATATATATATATATATATATGAGGCGCTGAAAATTTTTATTTTATGTGTTTTATCTAAAATTTATTTTTTTAAACTAGCGTCATCTATTTTCGCTTTTGAAAGAATTATTTTGAAAAGATTCCTGGACTTAATTTAACATTTTGGCAATAAACAATAATTGCACTCTCAAGAAATTATTTTCTTCTTTAATAAGAACAATATATATTATAGGTATAGCTAGTACTACATTTCATGCTACATAATTCATTATAAATGATATGTATCTAATATGACATTTTTACATGTGTAAAAACGTGTTGAAAATTATCGGTTCACAAAAAAATCGGTCTCTTAATAATTTTGCAGATACTCTTATATATACTTTTACGCATATAAATCTCAATATGTTTTTGCATATCATATCATATATATATATATATATATATATAATATGCAAAAAACACACACACACAAATATATATATATATATATATATATATATATATATAATTTACATTTTATTTAGCATTTTTCTTTATACAAGCCTAGATACTAGAACAAAAGTAAACTGGGAATAATTTTTCTGATCGTTTCACCCCAAGCAAGGAGTTACCGCACTGGTGCGCATATGGCTACCTAAGTGAAGATTGAAGTTTTAAACAGGAAGAGAGCGAAGAAAAAGACGAAACAGTTACAGGGGTTTTGGGAGAAAGAGTAAGAAGAGGAAAGGAATATTGGTCTGAAGACAGTTGCGAGGGAAAGATCAAGATGCACAAGCTGACAGAGAAAGGAGGTGGGAAGAAGAACTTAAGTCAAGTGGACAAGATATGGGAATTGATGTTGCATTTAAATTTATTTTTAGCCGTCAGAGAAGCAAGGGTATGGAAGGGAGTTCCACTTGTGGAAATTGCTAGAAAGGAAACTGATGGAGTAGAAGTCGTTGCATTTGGTTGATTTAACGGTAAAAGAGTGGGACCTTGTTACCAATTTGATTGCTCGTGTACATTCTTGTATAGGGGATATCAGTGAGCTAAGCTCGTCGGAGAAGAAGCCATGAAACTATTTGTAAAATAGACATAGGGAAGCCACATCCCACCGGTGAGAATGTTGCTGGAGTGGAGCTGCCATGTCGCGACAGATTACGTTACAGATTGTCCTTTGGAGCCTGTCGAAGACACTGAGATAAATGGTAGGGACGCCCGATCAGATATGACAACATTATTATTGTATATTTTTATTTACAAATCCTACAGTCGATGCACTAATATAGTACAAGACTTAGCAACACAGAATAAAATCTAAAAGTTTTATGTTGCATATATTTGTAATTTTTCTCTTTCGTTTTTGATATGTAGATTTATGTATGTGCATTGGGGAAAAAGCTTTATAGTGAATATCGATTAGAATACATCATACCAGGATTTATAAATGCATTGGTGACATGTTTTCACACTGACAAATAAAACTCACACACATATGAATATATGTAGATTGAATTGAACGTTCTCCAATTTTAGGAAATATATTTACAGTTGTGTTTACATGAAATAACGTTGAATAGAATCGGTAAAGTGTTAAAAAAAATAGAAAATATTCTATTTTTGTTTTGCATTTATTTTATCGCCTTAAACTCAAACCTGATTAGGAACAATGTCTTTTTTTTTATATCTGATGGCCTGTCTATCTCTTTATCTCTTTTTCTACCAATCTATGTACACACACACGCACACACACGCATACACACACACGCACACACACAAATATATGCGCGTGAATCGTCAACGTTCTTATGAAATATTTATCGCGTAAGTCAAATTTAAAGATACATTTACAAAATATGTAAATGAAAAATCGTTATGGCCATCATAGTATAGAATCGATATATCTTTTTTACATTTCTTATGTTTCACTGCAGAATAACAAAACAATTATATCCAAGTACGTAGGAAATATATTTGTTTTATAACCTAGAATAAATAAAATTTTAATGCCACGAAAAGAAAAATTTAACATATCGTTATGTGGAAGTAGTATAAAGCAACGAAATATAATCTCTAAATGTTTGTATATATGTATGCATTTTCGAGTTTTAAAAATTCTAGTTTATAAGTCCGGTTTCTACTTCGTGTAAGTAAAATAATAAATATATATATATATATATATATATATATATACGCCTGTCTACGAACGTCTCAATGTTAACTCTCCAGACAAAATTTAATTGAATAAAGTTGAATAGTCTACAAAGAGATAAATACAAAATAGACAAATAATGCGAAATATTTTTCATAGATAGACTGAATATCTGCGCATACAGTGGAATATATATTATACAGCAGAGAGGAAAATATATTCTGTTTATAATTTGCAAATAGAAAAAATATAGAAAGCGATATTCAGCCAGAATATAATGTAAGCACAAATGAAAACTATACAAATAAAACTGAGTACATCTTAGGTACAATTACAGAATATACAAATAAATCAGAATATATCTTAGGCGCAACTACAAAATTTACGAATAAAACAGAAAAGGTACTAAGGAAATCATTATGTACAAATAAATCCGAATGTATACAGGATTTTCGAATAAAACCTTATATTTCCGCGGCTCACAAATAAAAGAAACGTGTATAATGGAATAGTTTCCAGTATTAACTAGAGAATATAGGATTAAAACAGAATTTCTGTAGTTATAAATAGAGTATATGAATATAATTTCGAGACACAAAGTAATACTACGCATAAAATCAGATCATACATATCAACATATTTCTTGACGCACGAAAACAGTTATGTAAGAATAAACCTGAACATATTTGATGCAAAAATGCAAGATATACAATTAAATAGATTGTATTTTAGACACGAATGTAGAATACAGCAATGAAAACGAATATATTTTTTTGCAGAAACAGAATTTCAGAATAGAACGGAATATATTCTCTGCTATAACTGATATTCTAAAATTCAAATACAAAATATTTCTAAAACATTTTAGTTGAAAAAATAATTTTCATTAAATTCTACGTAAACTCATCTATAAGACTTGATAACATTTATGGAAATGTTTTTTTTTCTTTTTATAAGCGTTTCACCCCGAGCAAGGCATGTCACTGCCACTACTGTGCAGGGGGCTACGTAGAGTAAAGAAAGGCTGATTAAATATAGGAAATAACAGAGGGTGGGTGATAGGCGGGTGAGGATACCGAGAATGAGGGTTGGGTAGATGAGAGTGTTGTGAGAATAGTTGGGAGTTAGTGTGATAGGAGGTGTCTATTGACCCTACATTTAAACACCTGGAATATCTCTCATTCGGAACACATCGATGTAAATATGGATAAAACGAACTGAAAGCAGGTTTTGGTTTGTCCTGAAATAACCTCTATAATATTATCAACTTAATCAATAGGAAGGATAAAATATTTTAATAATCAATTTAATAATACGAGATTAATTTTAATAGTCTTAATGTTTTACTGAATTTGCGTTCTCATATGCCTACCGCATAATCCATTTAAGAGAAAGAAAGAAAATATATTTGGTCTCACCTTCTATTTTAAATATACCCGTAACTCTGTTCAGCTATCCCGTCACAAAGTAAAGAAATTATCTTATGAATATTTTCATGTATTTACTTTATTTTACTTTCTTTTGATGTAGAAAATCATGTCACTCATATTATGTAAAGTTGAACATCGTTTTCGCACTGGGGAAAACCATCGGTTAGTAAGATGCAAAACAATAGTTATTGTAGTCATCGTTATTTACCATATCCATAATCAGTTATGATTTTAAACCATTTTTCTCAGCGACTAAATTGCTTGTTGCAAGACGTTGTGAACAAGTAGAATTAGATTGAGGCACAAGAATTGTCGAAAAATGGGTGAAACATTTCCTGATTTTATGGAGATTTTGCATCGCACTACCTATATCCTCATGTGATTTCCGAAAATACGAGCCTCGTCGGTTCTATTCGTCCAACTAAACACATCGTTGACCAATGATCGTCAGTTTGACCTGCTTTCCGCAAATATGCACCACTTCATCGTCTAGGTGTATTCTAACAAGTATTGACTATTCCAGTTGTTTAATTTATCGTATTATCAAGCCCTAGTTGCCAGGAATTTTTCTTGAGACTATGCTGGATATTTTTTTCGATTGGCAAAATTGACGCGAGATCATCTACAGGAAACAGTGAAAAATAAATTATCACATCGAGTTGCAATTCGAGAGACTAAAGGATGCCCTAACGGTGCTAGGAACCTATGCGTTTACCCTTGATATATCAGTATATATCTCAGTTTATTTCTTGATAAATCGAAACTTATATTGTGAGAGCTTTTGCCTTGTAGTTATCCTTATTTTTCTGGCAATATGGCGACTCCTTTACGATTGGTAACTCTCTTCAATGTTTGATAACTGAATGTTTGAAGGGATGAATAGCAAATAATTATCCCAGAATTCCCGAAATTAGGTCAGAAATAATCTTGTTTTAATACAAGTCGATATTCTAATTCTCGATTTTATTTCTGCTGCTGCAACAACCCGAGTAAGCGCTGTTATTACGTCACTAATAACAAAACTGATAAAGAAGTGTTGCTCAGAAGTTTGTTTGAGAAAATAAGATTGGTGAGCTGTTCTAAACAAACCTAAATAGGTAGAGGGATTTAACTAACTTAGAAATCACGATTCAAAGTTTTGATTTTTATGTGTGGTATACTATCGAACCAGTAAACATGGTTCCGTGATTTTAGTTCTAGAAAAATACATCTAAGAAAGCTGCGTTTAAATATATGCTCTCTTTTCTCTCGTCGTATATGTATGATAGACTATCAATATAAATACATGGTGATTAACATGGAGTTGCTAAAGTAGTGGCCACGCCCATAGGAAAAAGTGAATGTCTGCCAAATTCTGATGTTTGATCAGATCTGAGTCAGACCAAAAACATTTCAGTAACTTTTATATGAGTGCTTCGGTGGAGAGGTTTTGAGTTACTTAATTCGTATTCAGTGGTGGAGTAATGGGTAAGTGGTGTTTAATCCTGCCATCTGTTAGTGTGAATATGGATTTATGATGGGGGATTTTGGTACAAGATGTGTTTGAAGCCGCCACCAAATTACCTCTTTTCCATGACACCATACCATAATTTAGTAATTTTACTTTTATATTCGTCAGTCAATTAGTTAATTGCTATACATGATACACACATAGACCATCATACCTGGAAAGAGACATGAATAACTACACCTTTTCCGCAGTAGTATGTCGTTAATTTCTACGACAGACCGATTTCCAATTTTCTCATATCTAGAGGAAGAAGAGATAGATTAATAGTTTAACCAAACGTATTTAAGCGTAAGTAAATAGAATGAACACTACTAGAATTTGAACTCGGTTCTGCCGATTTCAAATACCGAGCCGGCATCTATTGCACCAGGACATTGGTAGTGATTTTCATTTCAGTTTGCGTCTGCCCGTTCGCCTACTTGCACATTATATAACAGAGGCCACACAAAGGCTACTTAAATATAGAATTGAGTATCTTATCATTTAACCCGCCTTTAACATTATACAATCGTCGTAAAACAAAATAAGATTTCAGATTATAGTTTAAGTCACGGGTAAGTAGGAATATTTGACAATCGTTTATTTTGTATTCCTTCTATATACAGTTTCAAACGTTATAGTAGATATTTCATGTTTCCAATAGACGTTCCGTATTTAATTAGTAGATAGTGTGTATTATCGCTATTAAATCTTAACAAAGAAAAATGTGTTTTCAAACTGGGATTCAAACCGCTTGCTTCTTTGTGAGGGAAATCGATGTTTGATCCAATGTGTTTCGTCACTCAGTCACAGAAAACACCACAATACACAATATATATATATATATATATATATATATATATATATATATATATATATATATATTATTCCTATGTAAAAGAAAAATATTTTTTTACGTTTTTAATGTTTGCCTTTGATGTTTACTTATATTTTTTAGAATAAATGAGTTCTCTTTGCTCGTTTCTATCTATCGGTTTGCGTCGCTTGATATTAGACATCTTGACATCACCTTGATATAGGTACTCACCCATCAATATTTTTTCTCACTTCGTTTGATCGTAAGGCATTCTGTCACGAATCCACAACGATATTGTCATGTTTTTATCAACATTCAATTTTGTGCTCCAAATGTATTAGATGAAGTTTATAGCCTGTGTTATATATCTGTATATTTTAACATTACTTATTTCTACATATATTTTTCCTACCGTTATGAAACTTGCCCATAATGATCTCATCAGCAAGACTATTATATATTTTGAATCTAATATCAATTTCATTTTTTGGCTGTCGAAGAGTGCTTCCAACAAATTATAACCCCCAAAAAATTGTTATTACGTTTACACACACACAAATATATATAATTGGTTTTGAGTTCGCTTAGACAGTTGGTCATTCGTGGTCGAGAGGTCTAAGACGCAACAGGTCAATTAGTGGCTTTCCCTATAAGGCTAGGGCTTGCAGGTTCGAATCCTGCCGAATGACACACATATTCCTAACAAAACTAATTCGTTAATAATCAGGCCGATATAAATAAATATATAATACTGTTTTTCAGAATTTCTAATTAAATACGAGTATCGATCAAAAATAATTGTTCAAACAAATAAGTTCATATATATATATATGGATGGTGTCGGTGATACGTGTACCGGTTTTTATGCTTTTGCATAAGAATAAGCTGGCATATATATATATATATGTATGGGGTATCAGAAAACTTTTTCGATGAGACCATGATAAGATTTCAAAAGCACTTTTGATGTTCGCGATTAAGAGAATTGTGATGTATCGTTAATAGTTCAGTATCTCTTGTTGGTACAAACCTTGAAAAAAATTAACATTTTTTATAAAAAATCGATAGTCGTCTACGTAACTACATGTTAGACTATATATACCGTGCGTCTGATATTTGGCCATAAAGTATGATAATCATATTATTAAAAAGAGCAAACATTATATTTTTACTGAATTTAGTACACATGGACTTACGCCTAAGCATAAAACGTAAGTCTGTTTAATACAATCATTATCAGCTTCCATTGCTTCCTCGATGCGTCTTTTGAAGCGATTACATATTTAAGTCTTCTTTATTTATGTTGATCATGTTATTTCCAATAGCATGACATTTGTCTCTGCGTCTATTTCATATGCTTTATACTTTTTTGAATGGTGGAGAACTACGGGTTACAGGGGATAATGAAGGAAAGGATAAAAGAATAAAAGGATTCAAGAAAACATATCAATTGGTGTTGCATTAAATTTTTAGAGATTATAGTTATCAGGGAAGGAAGTAAACGGAATTTTAGAGCAGAATTTACGGTTACATTTAACTATTTCAACACTAAATTTCTTGGGACCTTTATACCAATCTAGTAACGCGCTAAATTACTTTTGATATGCTCATCAGAGCGATTGCCATGAAAGTATTCATAGAAATGTTAGAAGGAAGCCACGTCGTGTCGGTGAGAAAATAACTGATGTCGAAAAGCCAAGTCAAGATTACATTAAGATCTTTCTTTTTAAAGTATTTTTGTGTGTTACGACGGGTAAACCTTTGATACTAATCAAATAGATTAATAGTTATATGTTAATCGTTTTGTCAGTCTCACCTGTACTTTTAACCATCTTTTATAAACAATGGCAACTCAAATACTAAACTACATATAAAACTGAACGCAGAGACGTTACGGTTTAAAACAACAATAAATGCATTTGTTCATGTTGTCTTGGGATTATAAAGCTAAAAATATTTTTCGTTTCCATATGTATTTTTTTCTTATGTATATAACATTTGTAGTTGCATTCGACTACTCTTAACTAAGCTCGTCTATTCATTCACTGAAATATTTATGTGAACTTTATTAGAGAAAGTCTTGAATAAAAATTCTATTTGACAACAAAAGAATTCGAATTGATGTTATATATATTAATGCCAATACAGTTTATCAAATAATCATTAATATTCCAAATTATTCATAAAGTATTCCATAGTCAAATAAGTTTCTTGACAGTATTAAGGATTTAAATAGTTATTGATACATAAACACAAGCAATTGAATAGTTAATTCTGTCATGATACGCCCGTTCCTTCTTTCGTGGCAGTCAATATATTGTTACACTAATATATATATATATTTATTTTTATTTATGTTTTCACAGACACGCAAGCAACCATGAAATACATGTGCACACACTCACAACAAAAATTATGTATTTCGTCAAATATATGATCTACCATTTGGTTTTCTTTATAATTTTCTAGTAATTATCACAGAACTGATTAAATTTGTAATATTCTTCTATATGGTGCGCACTTTCAATATTTTTATTATTTAATTATTAGGAAATGTTTCTTAAAATTTCAATAAACTGGTTAATAAGGTGTTATGGTGCTCTCCTTCGAGTAATTGTCTCTTCGTCTTATAGTTACCTGCATGATTTCCGGGTGGAAGTTAAGAAAGCAGTTTGTATTCTGCCTTGCGCATTGGCAAACTCTCTCCCTTCTGACGTAGAGTAATATTCCCAATCTAAGCTCCGCCGAGAGGTAGAGTCTCGACTGGGGAAAAATTAGGCTATATGGCCTGGATTACCCACATTATAAGAGCCTTGTGCCACATTTTCTCTGAAGTGGGAAGACAAATACCGCAAAGACGAACGGTGGTGATGGAATCCCGGTTATTGTCCTTAAGAAATGTGCCCCTGAACTCTCCTCTGTCCTCTCTAAACTCTATAATTACGACTTTTCTGCCTCTTGTTTTCCATCATGCTGGAAGTCCTCATTTATGAGGTCCTGTGTTTAAGAACACAGAGGAACCCTCAGACACATCAAAGTATCGCCCTATCAGACTTCTACCAATTTTCGGGAAAGTGTTCGATGCCATTATTAATGCTGAAAGAGTTTAACATCTTACTGTCTATAAACTATTCTCAAAAAGATAGTGCGGCTTCAGCTTTCCTGGTCCACGGCCAATATGCTAACGACTATCACAGAGTACATATACCAGGCCCTTGAGAAATCCGGCGAGGCTCGTGCTGTTGCTCTGGACATCTCCAAGTATTTTGACAGGGTTTGGTACGCTGACCTTCTACGCAAGGTAAGGTGTTATGGTATCAGCGGACGCTTGCTTGATCTGATTAAATCTTTCCTATCTAACCGCATAATAAAGTCGTCTTGAATGGGCATGCAGCTATATCTTACTGTACAAACGCTCGTGTCCACCAGGACTCTATCCTAGGTCTGACCCTTCTTCCTTATTTTTATAAATGAATCTCCCAGATTTGATCAAGTCACAAGTAGGCATCTACGCAGAAGACACAACAATTTAATCCCACATAAGTCAGAAAACCGGCGAGGCGAACAAACATAGCCTCGTTGATTATATTGAGAGGGATCTACATTTAGTGGTGGAATGGAGAAAGAAGTGGCTTGTAAACGTCAATGCGTCTAAGACGAAGCTGCTCTCTGTCAATCATCACAAGCAACCTCTCCTGCCTCTCATAAGCATGGACTAAGCAGGTCTCCATGAGAGCAATATACACTCGGCCTTACACTCTCTTCCGGTCTCAAGTAGAACCATTATATTGAATCAATGACTAAATCCACTGCTAGAAAGGTTGGATAAACTGTGTCGGGTCAGGATGTTTTATTTCCGCCTGAATCAATCTTTCACATATACAAAACAACCATCCGTAACTGTATGATATACTGCTGTCATATATGGTCAGGCTCCCCCGCTGTTCATCTCAGTGTTATTGACATGCTCCAAAGGAGAATCAGTAATGTGATAGGTACCGACTCCAACTACTTTCTCACCGACAGGGCGTGTCATCCAGACAGAATGTTCTATAAATATTTTCATGTCTTCTGCTCCGATGAACTTAAGTCACTGGTGTCCCTGCCACATGAATTTATTCTTGCAACCAGAGTGGCAATTAGGTCCCACCAATTCACAATAAGATTAATCAAATGCAGGACAATTCTACTCCAGTAGCTTCTTTTCTCGCACTTCCAGCATGTGGAACTCGCTTGCATATTCTTGCTCTTCTGACTGCTACAACCTCCAGGAATTTAAATGGAATGTCAATAACAATCTCTTAGCAAATTGACACGAGTTCTTTCTACATCACCCTGTATATTTTTTCCTTTCTCTCGACCTTTGCAACTGACATCACACCTGTATTCCCATGCTTCTCTTGCCTTTTCTCTGACACTTCCTGTAACTGGTTTGTCTTTCTCTTTGCTCTCCTCCTCTCTAATATTTTACTCTTATGTAACCCCCCCCCCCAGTTAAAGCCCGCTACTATTTAGGCAATAAACGGCTTAACTGTATCGTTCTATTTACTGATTACTAACCCTTGACTTGTACATATATTCTTATTATACTAATACTCTGTTTGGAAACTACCTTCTCTGTTCTGTGTCTTACTTCCGGCCAAAACAGTCACTACAAATTTGCGGCGAAGTTTCGCAACAACAACTTCACAATATAAGGAAGTATTTACAAAAAAATAAGAAATCAATAAAAAATGATTCTGAGAATACCATATATTGGACATATGAGCAGCAACAAAGTTTTAAGGAAATGATAAAGCACTTCACATATACTTAGAACGAGAAAGTGACAGTTCCAATTTATAGCAATGCGGAAAGAGGAATTGATGTGGACACGTGTAAGAAGGATAAAGAAAAGCAACGAATAACTTATCTTAAGAATTCTGACGATAGTTTACATAGAAAGAGATAAAGAAAAACGCACAAAATCAAGCCCTACAAAGAACACAAGGACAGCCATGGTCACAAACGTTTTGTAAGGACACGGCACAGAAGAAGAAAGCCGAATTCGGCACAAAACTATCGTTTTTGAGTATTTTAGAACATTCATGAATAACTCTACCATTTTCAGTACTAAATGTAGGGCATACTGAAAACAAATGTAAAAATGTTGTTTCCCTTCATAACGTAGCCGAACATGCACTTAAACTTGCTTCCATACCTGGTCGTTATTAACATCAAATAAAGTTTTTTTTTATCTGACGCTTTCTGCGTAATAGTATTTGTGAGGACGATATAGCTTGTATCAATATATTTTAAGTACTTTTTAATTAAGAAATTTCTTGAAATGTTTGTCAGCACGTCATATAGATAAAATATATGTTTAACAGTTCCAAAAGATTAAATATATATATATCTACATATCTCTCTCTCTCTCTCTCTCTCTCTCTCTATATATATATATATATATATATATATATATATATATATAGCGTGTCCATAATGTTTGGGTGCAACTTAAAATTTTTTAATTTTATTTGCATTTACGATAGAAATAAAGAGTAAATAGGGTTAGAAAGAAAAATATTTACTTTTTAAGGTTTTATTGAAATTTTATTTAAGTTTCCACCTGTCCTCCATGTTTAGCAATAAAAAGTTAATACAATTTTGGTGTTAATATTTTTTTACTTATCTAAAAATTGTTACAAATTTTATGGTAAAATATTATTCAATAACTATGCTTAAAACGAGGTTCATTAAACTTTGCAACATTTTTTACAGATTATTTCTATCACAAATGCAAATAAAGTTATACATTTGTTTAAAGTGCACATGGAATCTATGGACACTCTTTATATCATTTAGAATTGTTATATTAATTGATACTCAGACACACTGCTTATTAATTCAACAGTAGCTTTATTTAATTTCGTCTACAGGTCTGAATATGCGTCTACCGTGGCAGAGGAAAATCATCATTAGATCCAATATGTCTTAACCTACTCTATCACGCAGAAGGTTTGTCGATCAAGCAAGATTTTCCCTGGTAGACACCGGCTTTGCGGAGCGAGTGCGTATATATCATTAATAAGATTTCTCGAATATCCATACTGGTGGAAGAAAATCATTGAATATATACTGCTTATTAAAAAAAGGAGCATCTACCCAAACATATGTATCCATTAAAAAATATGCCAGAGTTTTATATTAAGCAATCCATTACTTCTTTAGAATCAAATACAGATCAAACATTTTTATTAAAACTTCGTCAGAGAAAGAGATAGGGAATAAAATAATAAATACATTCTGGTAGAAATTAATTAGATATTTATTGCTAGTGTATTTACGATAGAAACTAAAACAAAATTTGTCATTTTGCGTATTATTATTCTAATTGCATTAATATTAATATTGACTCTAATAAGCCTTTAAATTTTATCATAAATCAACTAACATAACGAGCTAATTAATTTAGATTTCCATCACAATCAAAAAATAAAATCATAACTAGTCATAGGACTTTTCTCGGCGCCTTTAAAATAAATAGTCTAACATATCTAGGTGAAGTAGAAAAATATTTTGGAAAAGAACATTTAGCCTTTTTCATTACATATATTTAATCCTTAACGCTAGAAGAAATATACCAAATCCACATATTCAAAAGTTCTGCAGATCACAGATAGCACTTCTATCATAAACAAAAACAATCTTAATCCTACACTCTAATTATCTTCATACAAATGTTGTTAGTAAAATATAATTATTGCTAATACTTACATTTTCACCACGACGTCTAAGACCATAATCAGAAAAAAAAACATAAATTCAACATCATTTCAGTTGCCGGTATTATCATATAAAATCTTTACGATATTAAAGCATATATAAACTCACCCGCAATACAGATAATAAACAATAAATAATAATAAAAAAATTTCCAGAATCCCCCCATTGTGAATATTAGTAGTTGCTCCTACATTGTAAATTTAGACAGGACAAAAAGTGACACAAGAAACATTTCCACTTTGTCATATGTTTTTCCCTCTTATATATATATATATATATGTGTGTGTGTGTGTGTGTGTGTGTGTGTGTGTATGTGTGTGTGTGTGTGTGTGTAAACATTTCACCCCAAGCAAGGCAGAAATGCTACTGATGCCCAGGCAATTACAGTGAGATAATAAAAATAGTACAGGGAATATCGAAGGAAATGATGGATGTGAATCAAGTAAAAGAATGGAAACCAAGTAGATACAAAATTTAAACTTTTGGAGATTGTAGCTATCAAGGAAACATGCAAATGGAAGTGAGTTCCATAAACAGTAAGTGCGACAAAAAAAAAACTGTCGGTGAGAAAGTGACTGAAGGTGGGCTGTAATGTTTGGATCAATTATATTGCAAATTCTTCTTTGGATTGTGTCGATAACCACAAGATGAATAGCAGTAGCTTCTGATCGAAGATGGCAACTGTATTCAATGCACAGACGAATCGTAGATTTAGAAATTTGCAAAATGGATTCTAACGAAAAGAAAAAAATCTTTCTGGATAGACACGATGAATCAAGTGTTGAATTAGATTGGAAATTGCGAACAAAGCACTAAATTTTTTCTGTTGTAGATGTGAGGACTTGGAATTGATTGATTATTTGCGGAATCGAGAGTTTTCTGCTTTTCAGCACACTTTCTGGAGAATCATCAGTGATCTTTGGAATCAAACTTGCCAGTTGCTACTAAACGTATCATTGTCTCAGCAAACAACTGCTTGGCATCATGTAATGTGCATATGTGTGTATATGCGTGCGCAAAGTTTTCTCTAATTAATGTTTATAAAACTATATGCGTGTATTTTACATAATTACGACGTTTTATAACTGGATATATATTTGTGCATATAAGTTTGTTTTAATTATAATTTTAAGTAACTCCTTATATTTATATATATATATATATATGTGTGTGTGTGTGTGTGTGTATGTTTTAACTTACATACATACGTATATATATATATGTGTGTGTGTATGTATGTTTTAACTTACTTAATTTTAAATTATATATATACATGTATATATGTATATTTGTTACATAATTAATGACATTGTTATATATATATATATATATATATCCAGGTGGAAGGAAATAACAATTTTAGAAAACTGAAGTCTTCGGCATTTACTTTTTTATACTACATAATTCACAGACAATAATTTTATAAAAAATTCGCTTTATATTTTCGAGATTTTCCTTGACATAAAGTAATGTTGCTTAATCGTGGTGAAAATGATTTACATATAAATGTAGAAAACAATATGTTTCTTGTTTAAAGATTTAAATATGGATGGAAAAAACAAAAAAAATTAAATTTTATGGGTATGTTTATTCTAACTAATCAGAATGATGTTCAAATTTTTAAATTTGAAAATATTGGTGACATGTTGAGGATACAAGATTATTTTTTACAAGCTTAACTGGAAAATATCATTTTGTTCAGCCTTAGTCTAGACTGCTTTACTTCGGTACGATATATACATTATCGCTACAAAGATTTTAGATTTATATGTATCCAAACAAATTATAATAAATAAAAACAAAAAATGAAAATATTTTTTTATTTTTGATCTGACTTAAAAAGACATTTGGTATGATAAATCTATTTTTATGTTCGGTTCACAGTGCATATTTTCGTTAATTTTTTGATACTCTTAGCTTGGCATTAAATTTTAATTTCTGTTAAATTAATATTATATCATAATATTTAAGTTAATCCACATTTTTATGAAGAATTATTTACCATATTCTAAGGTGAATATTTTGCAATGTTTACATATGGCATTAATTTTATTTTATTTATTTTAAGAGATTTTAGTTTTAAATAATTTAAAAATATGTAATTTTCATATAGGCATAAAAGGTATGGATGGTTTAATCTCTTAAATGTTCTAGTTTTTAAAAAGATTTTACATTATATTGTATGAGATTCATTATTTTCTTTTAGATAACAAAATATTTCAATGGGGATGTTATATTCTAGTACTTATTGTTAATAAATGTAGAAGTGCGTTAATAAATTTGTGACTTCTGTGAATTATTACAACTTGAAATATGAATCTTTATATGACTAGAGTTTTCCGTAGGAGAAATAGCATATTGATAAAGAATAAATTTTGTATGACAATTATTTTCCGATGGACACCCTTTAGGGTTTCTGCAATTACATTTATTATTGTCTAAACTCTTGATTTCAGTTTTTGGATGATTCTTATTTTCATTGTGGGTTTCAATTTTTCTTTAAATATTATTATTATATTTTGTTATAATTTTTCCAGATTATTCGAAAACTTTAATTTAATTTTAGTTCATTTTTAGCTTATTTTTATCAAAAAGCCGTACTCCATTTTTGTTGTGACCTCGTCACTAATTTGTTGCGGTTTTTGCTGATGCCAGAAAGAAAGACACAAAGATAGAAAAGTGTTAAACAAATATATTCAAAGACAGTAGTAAAAACACATACCAATGAGAGATTATTAACGTGACTATATATAGGGTAATCTGAATCATTCATTCTTACTCTTACTCTGCTTCTACAAAGAAGAACTGCTACTTATATACAGTTTGAACTATTTTATGCGTCATATGGATAAGTCCTCATAACAATTCTGAATACAGTATTTACATTATTCGGACTATTGTCCTCATCTTTGTACGACGTTTCGATAGTTGCACGAGCCGGCTTTTTTCAGAAGTTAGGAATATCGATGTGCTCATCTTTCTTGTAATTTATTCGACATTTTCGGTCGTTGTAGGCCCCGGCCTTCTTCAGGTGCTAGAAATATCAAACAGAACCCTTTATTACAATCACTGGGGTATATGAACTCCATTACTTGCGTAAAGCCTCGATTGAAAGCCATGAGTTATCTCCCTCTAAGCTGGCAATTTACTTGTTCACCCGCTGTAGTCTTGTATTGAAGTTACATCTCTAAAGACGCATGGTCCTGTGGAGATAGACGTTGGTTAGTTCCTGACTTGTTTATTAGAATTGTGAGTTCAATACCAGGCTACAGCAGTGGTGAAGAAGTAACTTGCAGGGTTAGAGGGAGATAATTCATGACTTCCAATTAAGCCTTTATCCAAGTAATGGAGTTCATATACCCCAGTGATTGTAATAAAGGGTTCTGTTTGATATTTCTAGCACCTGAAGAAGGCCGGGGTCTACAACGACCGAAAATGTCAGACAAATTACAAGAAAGATGAGAACATTAGTCTGAATAATGTAACTACCGTAAATACTACCTCATCTCAGATGAGATAGTATTTACACTAGTTACATTAGACAAAACAATTCTGATTAGTGAAATTAAACACGGACATAAAATCTAAATTTTCGTTTCTTTCCCCTTCATATTTATCACGTTAAATAACAACCGCATTGTTTTCTACATTCAAATTAAAATCATTTTCACCACAATTATTCAACTTTTCTTGATGACGAGGTAAAATCTAGAAACATAGAATGTTCCGTGACACAATGCAAATTAAATGAATTTTAATAAAAAACAAAAGTATATATATATATATATATATATATATATATACATGCAAAAATTTCAGATAGAGAATATAAGAAAAAGGACAATATAATTAAGGAAAAACGGCAATTCTATCTTAGCTGATGAATTTCGTATCCTGAAGGACTTTGTCAAGGCAAATGAATTTAATTAATTACGTAAAAAATGCATTTATATTGATAAAGCCCCTCAGAGGACAAATCGCATCGCAAAGCAAGTTTTACTATTGTCTTTATTAATACTTATATATATGTATATATATATATATATATATATATATATATATATATATATATACGTATGCATATACTTGTTTTATTTACAGATTTATGTATAAATTGTTATATACACTTACCTATAGTTTCTTATGTGATGTGTAAAAATATAAATATTTAGACATTATATCGTACAAAAGATTCAGCTTAGAAAGTAACATATATTTACTTCTCATTATGTCTTTGTTCGATTATTTCAATAACGTTTATAAAAACATTTTTTAAATATTTTGATTAAATAAATCCTATTAAAAGCTGCCTAGCTAATATCTTTTCTTAGATTCACCAGATAATTTTCTTGCATTACTTTCACTATATATTTATTGTTATGAGAAAAATTTACTTTAATTGAATGCCTCGTTATGTATTATATCCATATTTAATTACTATTTTTAATACACGACTTAATAAGCATTGTATATTACGCAACATATACCGGTTCTTCTGAAAATTATTACAAGTTCTATTCATTTTTGTCTTTTGGAAAATTACATTTGGTAATATTTGGTACTGTTCTTCATTTTGCTTTTATCAGTCAGTTAAGTGTTATACATGAAGCACGCTTTGACAATTATGTCTCTCGATCCATGATTGACAATAAAGAAAATTTTCCCGCAATACGTGCCCATTTTTTTTAATTACACTGGTTTCCAAACAAGGTTACACAACCCTAATCTGTACTGCTTTTTAATTTACAGCTGGAAGAAAAAAATGTATGATTAATACATTTTTAAGGGCATTTTTATTATATTCATTGCACGCACAAATACCTAAAATCGGAAGATTGTGATTTGGTATCGTGCAGTAATTGATTGTTATACATTTTTCTTCAGACAGATCAATATTACTTGTTAAGTCTCTAGCTTTTTTAGAGGAGTGTTTAAATATACAATTAATGAATGTTTATTCAGCTATGTTTCTTTGAAGCTATGTATTCGTACCATAAAAAAAAAATCAAAATTGTTTCGAATTTAGGGATTTTTTTATGAGTATCAAGATCTTAATATTTAGATTTCGAATATTATTTTGCTTTTCAGAAACTGATTATTATTTTGGATATTCTCGTTAGCTATATTTTGTTTTATGGTTTATATCTCGTTAATATTACAAGTTTTGATGCTTATTCTATTTTAAATTATATTTTCTGGAATTATTCCCTTAAATATCGATCAGTGATTTATTCATTTTTTCTGTCGTCATGCTCACGGACGTGAAATTACTAAAAGAATAGTAAATTATCAGTTTTAAAATACGCTAATACTGACCGACCCACCTGTTCGAAATCTGTCATCAGTATCCCCAAAATTTTAATTATTAACAATAAGTAACTTTTAAAAATCAAAATAATAATCATCTTTTAGCTTGAATTTTCTATGTAAGTAATATAATTGGACTATTTTGTAATGTACAGCATGATTGATTCCAGATTTGACAAATTTAAGAAGGATGTTTAATAAAATTTACATGACATAGTGTAACAGAAAATAATTATTTATAATTTATCCTATTTCGATTTTGGTTTAATTCTATGGCCACCATTTTGATTTTACATTCACACGTATTATACATCCAAATTCACTTGAGTAAATACATCAGTCCTGACAGTGAGAATGATTCAGTTACCAGTTGTACAGTATAATAAACTTTACAACAAACAGCAAACATTGTTTAATTTGACCTTGGAAATATCTATGGGTTAGTTAAAATCCCATAGCTGGAATACATATTTCTAAATGATGGTAAACGTGAAGAAATGCATCAACATCATTTAGTGAATCTGAAATTTTTGAATATTCTTTTTTATTTCAATGAATGACAAATTAAACGAAACTATTACAATGAATCAAGTAATGTATCTAATTGCACGTACTTTAATGGATATGCGTTCAAAATTGAAATTTGAAAAGCTGACTTCGAATTCTAGTTGAATTCGTTGCATTAACTTATGCAAATCTTAGGAGATAATGGGCAGAGAACGAGCGCAAAAGAGAAGGAACAAAACACAGGAAGTTGTGGAGTGCTACGATAACCGACGAACTTCAGGAACATGGCACAGAAAAAAATAGAATTTGGTAAATTAGTTATGATACGGATTTGGCATCGTTTGAGAGCCGCATGACGCAATTCACTTCGCCAGAAATTTTGAATGGCACTTAATTTACTAACTGATATACTTAATATAAATAATAACAGATAGAACATGGTGATGGAAGCATTAGAATACAAAGAGACGTTTTTGAAATGTCTGATCTCAATGTAAAATACAAAATAGCATTCATGTATGTTAGTTTTAACGGAAATAGATCATTTAATATTAATTTTAATATTCATACTACAATGCCCAAGGGCAACACTGGGTTTAGTGAATAAAAGATAAAAGGCAGATATGTGAAAAAAAAACTACGGCTAACCGCAGACTTGAACAAGTTAAAATTGTAGTGATCGGGAAAACAATCTCTTAGGAGTCGGTTTCACAAAGTAGCGTTTGAAAGTTAGGAACTCTTCAAGATTACTTGTCACTAATGGAAAACTAAGGAAATAAAAATGAGTCGTCATAATGTGCGTGGAATGTGGGCCTCAAATATTAGAACAGTTGGAACTAAAAAATGTAGATTTTTGGAATATCTTCTGAACCATTGTCGGTATTCTTCCATCTATGTATCGCGTCATTTCCGGAGCAGGCGATCATAGATATCCAAAACTTACAATTTTTTTTACCCTTAATATTTTTTATCTTCATTACCTTCCGTCCACCGTTTTGCTATCCATTTACACAAACTCATCAGGTTGCTGTACCATACACTCTTGGCCTCAAATGCACTGGGATATCATAATCAAGTCCTCTTTCGTGTTGCTCCTTATGAACCAAATAAATTTCAGCTACCTCTTTCTATTTCTGAGTAAAAGTGTTCATTCTTTTGCAATTATTACTTCCTTGATGTTAACTCAAAATGTCCATGGAATTCTTAGCATACTTCTTTAATATAACATTTATGATGACTCAAGTTTAATTTTTATGTGTTTGGGCAATGTTCGATATTCACGTTCATATAAAATGGATGGATATCACTCAGCTATACAACAATCTTTTCTTTGTTTCTTACGAAAATAGTTCTGTTTCCCAGAGTTTAGCATTTGGAAAACATCTTTTGATAATACAATATAGGCTATTGTTCATTAATTTTAACAAGTCATCATCTAGGGATAAATTTGCAACCATGCGGAAGGTACTACTATTTAGACAATTGTTTATAGCTTGTGACTAAGTTTTAGCACGAATACTTTCAAACGGTTGGGTCTATACAATTTCAGTCGCAACTTCGGTTAAATCCATAAGCGGGATCGGCATCCTGATCATATCCGCTGGGCAACATACTTTGAAATATGATTTCCTTGTTTAACCAACCCTGGTGAGATCTGAACCCACATTCTCATGCTTAGAATGCTAATGCTCTAAACATTCCATTTTCAAAAATAACACGGCTAATAGATAATATTAGCTAGACAAATATATTTGTGTTTTTGTGTGCGTATCTTAGAAGAAGAAAAATAAATAAATATTTGTTAAAATAAATTAAGTGACATATAATGTTATTTAGAATTTATGTTAACAAAAAAAAAAAGAAAGAACTGTTCAAAACTACCGAAAAACTAAATATACATTAACAAACTTGTTTTTGACGAGAAATAACACTAGCAATTAGAGTTTTGTCCTTCTGGTTGTAATGAGAACTTTTTTCTTTTAGCTTGTTACTTTCCGATCACGAAAATAATGTCACTGACACTAGACTAAAGGATGATTAATTTGTGCTGTTAACTGATTGGCAGATGTTTTTGTGATTCAACGCATACAACTGACCAATCCCAGACTGTTTCAAAAATTCCAATCCAAAATTTGCTTTTACATCCGGAA
The DNA here is from genome assembly GCA_037127315.1 of Ascarosepion bandense. Lineage (NCBI taxonomy): Eukaryota > Metazoa > Mollusca > Cephalopoda > Sepiida > Sepiidae > Ascarosepion > Ascarosepion bandense. The sequence continues at coordinate 1,418,630 of JBBBDQ010001758.1, forward strand.
GTTGCTCTTTAATTTACACCTTTCGCTACTAAGAGGCGTGATGGTCTGGCTGCATTGTAATTAAATTTCATAATATAGAGATATTTATGACAAGTGATGGAAACGAATATTCTAGTTTTGTTGAAAGTGTTTATGGAAATTATAATACTCACGTCGGTGTTGAAATCCCATACAAACATTTTCGTGATACGTCCACAAAGTTCTTGAATCAATTGCTTCAGATCCATTGTCTTTGTAGGAATGAAATTTTCAATTGAAGTTCGGAGAATTCATGTAATGTAACAATAAATATGAGTGAGATAATGTCCTTTTATTCCTAACTAGCAGTATAGCCCGGTGAGGCTCGGGTGTAATGAAAGTTTTAAAACTAATCCATTGTCCTGGAGCTCAGACTCTTTGGACGTTGGCACGAAAGACTAAAAAGCAATAGTTGTTTCCACTTAAAGCGAAACCGTAGACTGAAAGAAAATGAATGGATAAAAGCCAAATTTTGATTTCCTGGTATCGATATGAAGGCTAAATAAGTCCTATGAGTAAAAGGTATCATGGTCTGAGACTAAGAACAAATATTATACCTACTTAGAGCCAAACCCGAAGCAAAAACTAAAATAAAAGGGCTGAAAAAAATAGAGACATACAGGCAGATAAACAGACACACGCACAAACATCTTGATGATATATATATATATATATATATATATATATATATATATATATATATATATTATCGATGTTTTGCACTAGTGTAAGAACTACAACCTTGGAACTTTTGAATAACGTTTCTTATGTCTTTGTCTATGAGTGTACTAAATTTGATTAAAATCGGACCACTCCTTCTATAACCCTATTTTTTCGATTATCGATTTTCGATATTTATCGGGGGTAACTCGACACAAAACCTAGCTAAGAACACTCGCAGACACTTATAGTATAACTGTGTAAACTTTAAAGAAAATCGGTTCAGCCGCTTCGGAGTCTATAGGTAACGGACACACACAGACACAGACACACACATATATACACACAGAGACAAAGTTCCATTTATAAATAAGTTTAGATCAGCATAATCAAAAAGTGATGACTGAAAATATAGCAATATGACTAATTTACATTGAGGAATCTCATTGCAAGTCAAAATATAAGATGAGAGCTCAGTTTCTTCAAAATAATTGACTAATACATTTAGGAAGATAATGTTTAATTGAAAAATTAAAACTAATAAATAAAACGGCATTATTTGCAAATTTAAAAACGAAATTGTTTAATTCTTTAAATATTAATTTTTTATATTGAGAAATCTAGCTTTTCAAGTAAAGTGTGTCATTAGTTATTAGTATCAAGGTATGAAATTCTGGAGAATTTTTACCAACATTTATTTTTGTTAATTTAATGTGTTGTTATTTCATCATGCAAGTATTATTCAGATTTATGACACTTTCAGCAATTTTTAAGATTTTATTTAATTAATTTCTCGAGAAACAATAAGAAAAATATGATGTCAGATGGTTGGGGAAAAACAGTTTGCGGATGCGTTTTCAATAGTGACTAGTATATTGCATTATGAAAAAAACAGTTCACTTTCATTTTATTTCCATATGTCTTTTAAATTCTTTCTAGACTTAACTTTTTGTACAAGAGGTGGTTCAACTATAAAAGGTCTTTTTAGATTTTGCAGAAAGTTTGAATGAATGTGAATCTTTGCATTAAACAATAATCAACTACTTTTTTTTTATTAATTTTATTCTTCAAAAAAGTACAATTACATTTTATTCAATTACGTTTTAAGTATTATTTGACATGATTTTTTAAGAAATTTATTCTTAAAAATAGCACAATTATTTTTATTCAATTGCATATTCACTTTTATATAGATCTATTTTATCATGAATTTTGTTTTTAAAAAATTACAATTATACTTTATTCAGTTATATATTCACGATTATTTGAAATTACATTTGTCTGAATTTTATTCTGAAAAAAATAACTAATATTACATTTTATTCAATTACATACTCGCCGTTATTTGGAATGACTTGCTGCCTTTTATCAAGTAGTTCTTCGAAAAGTTATTTAAATTCAGCATATTTTTATGAGAACATATTTTCGATGGACTATTGAATTTGGTTTTCATTAGAAAAAAGAACACTTTCAAACTGTTTGTGAGTGATTGAAAACATAACTGTTTGGTCCATAGTCAGGTTAAAATAATGAAGGGGAAAGAAGAGACCAACCGAGTTCAAAACTTGTTCTTGTTTTATTATTACTGCATATTACCTGAAGCTGTTATGAAGAAGATTAATATTTTCCCTGTTCACACCTGTTTACATGCATTGGACTGTTGTTCACAACTCTATGTCAATATTCACAATGTTTCAGCGATTTTACTCGCCTGCCTTCTTCAGCTGATATACGTTGGAAATTCAAACCGGACCCTTTATTTAGTCTATGGGAATAGATTTTTCTAATTCTACATGACGTACCTTTGGCTATATCATTTTCAGTCGCATGTGCCATGTCTTCAAATATACAATTTCAAATATTCATAGGCAACGTAAATTAAAAGACGCTATCCTTATGGACTGAATAATGTGTTTAGTTGAGAAGTCTAACGTTATTGATAAAAAAACGTATTGAATATTTCAATAAATATGAGGACAAAAATACGAACAAAATGTAAATTTTGTAAATAATTACATTACCTCATAACAAAAATATCAATAAACACTTCTTATTCGGGAGCGCATTGCGTTTTTTTTTTACCTAAAATATTCGGACAGGATTTAGCTGCTCGGAGTATAAACGTGTATTTAGTATTTCACTGAATTTTTAGAACTCGATGCGCATTCCACCATCTGCTTTTGAGGTCGGATGTAGAGATTTATCTTGCCAATTTATTGCATATTAGATTAAATATTATCAAAAGTTAACTGTTCTTCATTACCTATTCTGATATATATTTAAGCCACTGTTATTTAGAAGGATGTGTTTGTCATTACAATTGTTTTTTTTAAAAAAAGAAATTACTTGAATCAGCCTAATACCTAAAAGCCACATCGTAAAGTATTTTCTTGAGAATTGGGTCCCATGAGCAACTGACTTGAATTTGCTTAATTAAGTTATCGTCATATATAAAATCTTCATATTCTATTTTTTTTTACTTTTATTACATGGTTTATTATAATAAGCATAAACAATTAATTGTGCATTTGTATTTGCCTATTATTTTTTATAGCTTAACTAGGCTTTCTTTTGTTCTTCAGGTAAAGCAAGACAACTTATTTTCACATACTGACGACAAAATAAGAAATAAGAAACAAACAACGCATCCGTGTGTTGCCAAGAAGTGGTAATTAAAAAGTAATCCAAAATATGTCAAGATGACTTGCAAAATGAAAACAAAACAGAAAAACAAAGTACATTTCTCAACAAGCTTTCTTTTAATATATAAAGACTAACTGAAAATACTGAAATAGCAACAAGTATAATGTCGATCATCATTTTGTAGCGAACGACCACCACCAAAGAGAAAGATTTATTGATTGCATTCTCGTGGAGGAAGGAAGCAGGTTGAATTCTGGAAATGGTTCGGGGCAAGTCACATTGACATGGTCCGATTCTGTATCTACCGCATTCGTTCTACAGTACTGACGCTCTAACCTACATTTGCCTGTTCATATCACATTGATTCGACATTCTGGCTTGCTGATTTTTTTTTCTTCTGCCAATTTTTTCTTTGTCTTTTTTTTTCCTGTCATTTTTTTCCTTGCTGATTTCATCTTTATTTAATTTGTTTTTTTGATGGATTGGTTAATCGCATTACTTTGCTTTTCTTCTAATTTTTCGATTTCATTTCCACATTTCTTTGTCGGTTTTTCTTTATTCCTTTCGTTTCTTTCTACATTCTTTCCAACGGCCAAACAATCAACTTTTTCTTTGTTTCTTTCTTTAAGTTATCTATCTATCTATCTATCTATCTATCTATCTATCTATCTATCTATCTATCTATCTATCTATCTATCTTTTGCAATAGTCTCTATGCAAAATCGACGCCGCACACACTAATGTCATGCCAAGATTGAAAGAACAGTCATAGCATTTCTAGAGAAGACGTTTATCCTTTAAGTAAAATTGAAGATTGAAATTATAAAGCAGACTTTTCTATTTACTGGACCGTTTTCCAATTCGTAATAAACAATCTTCAAATAAATTGAAAGTTGATAATGTAAATTTGTATCAGAATTCAAGAAGAAAATTTATTCTTTGTTGCACCGTGTGCATTCAGAACAAGAGCGGACATAGCCTTCCACAACATCCCAATCTCTTCCAGCTATTTGTAATTTTATCAAACCGCGTATTCACTTGTTCCACTATAAATTCACACAAACATGTAGTTCAACCCGCTGCCTTTGCTTCTTTATTTTGCCTTCGATATATCCTATTAGTGTCAAAATCTTCAAATAACTTTCGTCATTACGTGTTCCAGAAAATATTTTTTCTGAGTCTAACCCCTGTAGAACCCTCTTCCGTTTACCTGCTTCCCTTTCAAAATATTGTTGAATTCCATTCATCTTTTGTTCTTTCTCCAATTCTTCCTCTACTCAGTATTTTCTTTCACTTTCACTCTCTGGCCATCGTGATTATTCGTGATATTCCCGCCTTTCTTGGGGTGAAATGATTAAATAACAAAATAAGTATCTGTATTGTTTTCATTTTCCTCAAACCTTTCTCGTTGTGTATATTGTATACCACTGGGACGATGACGAAGATTAAACTCCACAACACAAATTTGATCATCTTCTCTTAAAAATGTCGACGAAAATATAAACAACTTCTCCTTCGTAAACAACATTAATGCGTTCAACAAGGGAACATATATTATATACCCTGTCTGGTATATTATTCTTGAATCAAAACCTCTGGGATGAACCGTTTCTTCTTCTTCGTCCTCTTCTTCGTCGAAAATAAAGTGTAACTCATTCGGTTAATAACTTTCTCTCCATTCGGCTACTCTCGCAAACGTCCCGTGTTTCTTCTCTCATAAATGTCGATACTTAACTTCTTATCTTCTTCACAAGACAAATGAAAGACGGAATATACTGCAATTTAAATGATTTCAAAGTGACAATGTTTTTCTCTCAACTGATAAAATCGACAGACATCATATAAATAAAAAATATATTTTTTATTCGTTTTACTTTTGTTTTTTTAATAAAGCGGTGATTTGACCATGTAGCGAGAGGGTTGGTTGGCTCTCAGCACACCCGCATCGAGTTGGCGACCAACCAGCCAGTCAGTCAGCCAGTGGTTGATTCTGCAACTGCTGTATCAATTTTCCAAGTGTAAAACTGCAAACTCAATTGATCTCTGTAACAGTTGAGGTCACTTATAAAACTTTCCCCGCTAACACGGAAGCTTCCCGATGCACTTGATAGCATGTAAGAAGTTGACTCTTGTAAATTTGTTAGAAAAACGATAATTCAGCCTGAATCTGCGCGTCGAAAAGTGCAAAATACATTTCGTGGCAAATTCCACACGCACCAAGTTATTATACAACACTTACACTCTTCGTCCATTTATTTTCAATATCCTTGTGTAAAATCGTTTCTATTGCTTGAAATCTTCTCTTTATCTGTGATAAAATCGTCAATCATTCACAGTCATAATTGGTGACTGATTTCCTATAACATTTCATAATCATTTTCAATCGAAATATATTTTTCTTAATACGTTGTTTATTTATTTTAAAAATGACTTTTGTTATTCCAATGGTACTTTAGATTTTAGTGGCCAAATTTACATCTTCACTTAAAATACTTCAAAGATATTTAAAATTTGGTAGTTACTGGATATTTCCAGTTCGCAGCTCGCATCTGTTTTTTCTCTTGTTGACAGAAATTCTGATTTTTTTACAGTTGATTGTTAGGTTTTTCGTCAATAATAAGGGATGTGTTTCGTGTCATCGTTGAATTCTTGTCTTCTATCGGCAATTCTTTAAAAGTGACTCCAACACAGCATCGTCGATTAAATCAGTGGCAGACAATCATATTCTGATATCGTTTTTTATTTCAATGAGTCAGTTAGCTACCTATCATGTTCACATGACGAATTTTATTTGTTAAAACCACGACAAAAAAGAAACAAAAAAAAAACATAGGGTTGTTCTCATGATCACCGGAGCTCGTGACTTCTTTACTGCTGCAACCTTAATAACCGTTGTCGTTACATTTATGCCAACTTTTAAGCGAAGGTTATCCATCACTCTCAGGATACAAGACACAAATATTTAAACTCCCTTCTACTCATCTTGTCAAAATTCTTACCAGATCGATAGGTTTCGTCTTTTTAATCTTGTATTCTGTAGGATGTGCATTTTTGTGCAGTGGATATATTAGCTTGGAACGACAAATCAGGGAGACGAATTTGAAATCCAGTTGAATTCCTTGCATTCACTTACGCACAAATACCCTTGAGTAAGATATTAATCTATCTATATGTGTCATATTATAGGACAGATTAGGTTGCCTTAGCTGGCAACTGGTCTACCGCAAAAGTAATGGCTAACTACTGCGGGGTAAACATCTGCTCAGTCAACCATGACTCATTCGAGGCATAATCGCCCAAGCGTGTATCACTTAACTGACCAACTGATTCTGTAAGAATAATAAGCTACGCATATTTCCACCAAGGTGTGACAGAAATATTACAAGGGGCCAGTGTCGAATCAAACATGTTTGCTAATCATTACGCCAGAAGTGGTTCTATTCATGAAAATGTTACTAATTTAAAAGTAATAAACTAAAATTAGTCTATATTTGCAGATTATTTCAAAGGATTTTTGGGATAAGGGAAAATGATAAGATTAAGGCAGGTTAACATCTTGACCGTTAAGGAGGGAAAGGAAACAAGGGAAAGGGGTTGGATGAGCGAGGAAAAAAGAGAAAAGAGAAAAAGTTGGTTAGTATGTATTCTTTGGGGCAAAATTGCAAAATGAATCTCAACTCTGATTAGCCAAAAGAAACACACATGTAAATTTTTGCAGATTCCAAAATACATACACAGCAAAGTAAACGCTTTTGTCATTTAAATATAAATCATTTGCACATCCAATAGCAACATTGCCTGATTATGATAATTTCCGTGTTGCAATGTACAATTAATTCATAACTATATATATATATATATATATATATATATATATATATATATATATATATTAATTATATTATAATACCAATAGCAACAGAACAAATACTGTCAAGATTATCAATAGTTAAACTATAAATGAGATCGTCTAGAAACCCACCGGAAACTAACCCGAAGAAAAAAAAGGGGAAGAAAAAGATCAAACGAAATACCTGAACAAAAAGTCAAGCATTCGTGAGAAAGGAAAAAACCCAAGACGAAAACCTTAACAATAAAGAGCTCAATACTAAAGCAGAGTACACAAACCACCCAAAGCAAAAGTAGAGCAAACAAAATGGAAAATCGTATATATATATATATGTAAATCGAAAATCTAAGAGTCAGCCAATAACCTACAACGGTTTCGCTAAACAGCTCGTCAGGAAAAATTGGCCAATTTTCCCTGACGAGCTGTTAAGCGAAACCGTGTTAGGTTATTGGCTCACTCTTAGATTTTCGATATATATATATATATATATATATATATATATATATATATATATATATTCGATTATATATATATATATTTTCGATTATATATATATATATATATATATATATATACACACGATTAAAAGATTTTGTTACTTAGCTGATAGATATTAACATCTCGACTACATTTACAATGTCGCACACTTTTATCTACTCACATGTTATAATTAATGTTTTCATTTTGACCGAATTCATGGGTTACATTTTACCGCAATTTATATTATATTCGAGTATACTTTTAGATAATTTTCAAGAAGATAAGTTCAAAATTCTATGATAATGACACAGAATGATCGACATTTAAAGAAGGCTGAAGAGACAACGGCTAGAACTTTATATACACAAAAACAAAAAGAAATCATTAGTTCAACAATAAATCACTTATACTATTACAGTTACTTCAGTATAAATAAAGAAAGAGAAGAATAAGTGTTTGGATATAAAATGAGCGAATTATACTTAATAATACAAATATGGGATACTTCACTATTAAAAGGTTTTGGGGATAGAGATTTTCAGTTTAAAGGTTTAAAAGATTGACAGATGTAAGAAAAGTGCAATTGCATAGTGATCCAGGAATTTCCTCCGGAAATAACGACTTCTTATTCTCGCTCCTAGTACTTAATACCGGTTCCTATCACCGACACTAGCTTTTCCATAGAAGCCATTCATATTTAACCTTTCGCACAACACACAAATCTTTGCGATTGGCTTATGAGTTAGGATCTAGATTTGAGGAAGATGCATGTAATTAAAACTGACCAACTGCCAAACAGCTCATACTTCGTTACAAAAACCTGATCTTGCAACCCACAAGCCAAAGCCTTTGGCGCGTAATTCCTGAAGAAACAGCATTTATGGTGCGATAAACTGTGCCAATTTATGGCAGGAATCCCAATGTCAGTTGCCAGATTTTCACGAGATGTAATAACTGGCATGGACATGATATTATTTCATATATATACTGCCGAGAATACTTATTCAATGGAAACAGTTTATTTAAACACTTTACACATAGACTTTTAATTCACTTACTATAAAAAGAAACAAGTGAAAACTTACGCGTTTTATTCGTTTACTCGATGTCAACACAATACATATATTTTCTACCTTTTACTTGGCAGCCTCAACTTTAAACACGTCGAGTAGTAAGGGTGAAATGAAAGAAAGTGTCGATGATTTGTGCAATATGCCTCTTATAAGATTACTTCTTTCGTCGATTTATGAAACTCGGTAACAATTTAAAAACACGGGGGGTCCACATTTCCTCTTATTCGATTTGCCGTGTCCCTTCAGGTTATTGTTGATCATGTCTCTGTTTAATCTAGATTTGACCGTTTTCTTCTCATATCCGATGGTAATGCATCGTAATGTGACCCTCTACCCCGAGTGGCTGCCGGGCCTTGTAAATATTGAACTTTACTGTAAGAAGAAAGCTCTCAATAAAATTTCTTTTATTCTTATCTCTTCTAAACGATATTGTGACATCCATTTACTCAAGCTCTAGTTTAGTTACTTTTAAGTTTTTTGTCCCTCCAATTTCTCCTGCGTGTATAATATTTTTCTTGTTGTTTTTCAATATTATCTATACGAGAATATTCAATTATTTCTGTCTGATGTTATGTACAAGTGTTCTTTTTTGTTTTCGATGTTACACGCTTGTTCAGTCAATGGTACCCACCCATGATTCTGCTGAACAACATTTCTCCTTGCTTCAAGTCTCTTCATCAGTGAGGAGATTATACAGAATTCCCTAACATATAGTGATAGCAACATGACGTAGAGTGAAACCTTTAACAGAAAAAGCAAAACGGTCATATAAAGACCTATTGTCATAGCTGAGCACTCATTCCAGAAGCTAAGTCGAGTTTTGAGAGGCAAAAAATAAAAGAGAATACTTGTTTTGTTTTTGCGAGGTCTGTGCTTCAGTATGGCAGCCAATGCTGGACAATCTCATCACAGACGTGAAGCAACTGAAATGTAGTTCTACAGAAGGATGTTGAGGATGTCATGGACAGAACATGTGCACAACGGCGAGGTTCTGGAGATGACGGAAACAAAAAGGGAACATATACTTTTCATCAAAAAAGTATAGCTGACGTTTTTAGGAGATGCAATGAGGAAAAGTGGCATAGAGAAACTGTTGCACGCGGGACGGATGGAATGAAGAAGAGACAAGGGAAGGAACTCGTGATTTAAGCAGTTAGATAGCGGTTAAATAATAAAACGAGTACTAAGAGCTTAGAGTTATAGGGAGCTGTGGAAGGCCATGATTGCCCACGTTCTGAAGGGAGAAGGCACATAGAATACAAAGAATAATATTACTTAACAATTCAGTATTAGTTTATTTGTTTCTAAGGAAGTTTTCTTCTTTCATAATACTTTGTTTCACTATTGGAAGGCATCTTTCCCTACCCTATTGCGCCTTCGGAATCTATTGTTTGAAATAGTTTCGAATTGTAATAATCGTCTTATTATTGTTGACTTCTTATTCTAATCTGGAAAATATTACAAAAAAGCAAAACAAAAGAATTAAAGTCTAATTCTAAAAAGGTGACTGATATTTCTAGGCTACAATCGGTTATACATTTGTTCTGTTTCAATGACAGAACAATGAAACCTTAACTAAACATCGGTTCTGATCAATGCACTTCGATAGTCCACTCATTTTGCAAATGCAAATAAAAAATATAGACATGAAAAGAAAATTCTGAGACAGGCGATCTAAATTAAAATAAAATATTACATAAAACGATTGTAGTTATAAATGAATTACAGAAATTGAGAAACCCTTTCTGTATTTATCTCAGTTAAAAGGATAAATGATTGATATGAAATATCCGAAGAAGGTATATAAAATGGAATATGTCGAAAGCAAATTTTATTTATTTAATCTTCTTGTCAATTCGCCCTCTCGAGCATACTAAAAAAAATAAATAAAATAAAACTAAATATCGTTACAATCGGGGACCCATACTATAAAATCTTTAACATTACATAGAAGCACATGAGTAGTGAATTGCATACATTATGTTCTGCATGAATTGTTTAATTTATCGATAATGTAATCGATATTGATTTAATCGAATATATCGATAGAACACGATTTCTTTATAGAAACATAGTGCGGAGTAGAAAACTCCTACTCTTCTTGTGGATAAATTATCCAGAATTAAAAAGAAAAGGAAAAATATCCCGGTTCCTAACCTTATCAATTAATATAGGAGTGTAAGTGTAATGTGTATAATATCCAGTTGTATAAATGTATCAGTCTACTGATTCATAATCTCGTTTGTTATAATGTTATAGTTGAAACATTTATCAACTTTGGTGCAGAAGAAGACCAATATCAATATAAAAGTAGAAAGAACAGTCGAAGACAGCAAACATCCGCCACGCAATTAGTAAGAAGTGAATATCAAAATGAGAAAGAATAACTGTAATAATTTTGATCGCTCTCATAAAATATTGATAATGTTTTGAACATGTTATTTTATATTATTATTAAGCTATATAATCAAGTAAATTTTTAAATATATTTATTATAACTACCAAAGTAGAACAATAAATTCATCAGCATAGATTAATGCATCTACTAAGGTTCAGGAGATTAACGAAATTGAATTAACAACCAACCTATTTAAATTAATTTTGAATATTATTTTTAATCAATACTCGTATTTGAGTAGATATTCTGTGTTTAATTAAGCAGTATATTTACATATATTTCTTCCGGTTTGATTATTTGTATAAAATTTCTTAAGAAAATATATGTGATTCCAACCAAAATTTCACATAAATAATCACACCGGAAGAAATATATATATATATATATATATATATATATATATATATATAAATATACCCATAGTCTCTCTCTCTCTCTCTCTCTCTCACTCTCTCTCCCTACACCCCCACATATATATATATATATATATATATATATATATATATATATATATATATGTATATACATTATCAATAATTGGCAGGTTATTTAATACCAGAAAATTACATTTAGATTGTACTTTTGCAGATAACAATATTATTAATTAGGCTTGCAAAGTTGGGTATTTGCATATAAGGTAAAAATAACAATTTAAACTGGAATTTGATTTCTTTTCTCTCCGATTTTCAATTTCAAGTCGTTATCTATGACACATTAGGCATTCAAGCTTAGTGCCTCTGATACTTCTAAGAGGTCACCCATCTAGGTACTGATTAGGATCTACAGTGCTTAGCGTGATATGCCTGCAAACTGATAAATTAAGAAATTATGGTGGAACACTAAATATTTATTGTCTAAAATAGATACTTTTATTCATTATGAAGATTCAGACTGATTGATGGAAATAAATAGCGTCTAATCTATTGATGAATTGAAAGAAAATCAATATAAATACTTGATAAAAACAATAGCAAATAAGTAAGAGGAGGAAATTGAGATTAATATATTGTCTATGTCTCTGTAGGATGTCGATGAACACATCCTTCTACAACTTCCTATGATTTGTAGCTGATTGTCTTTTTTACGCTCCCTCCCACACCCTTTCTGCTATTTATTTCCACAAAATCCATTAGCTACGTCAGTCTGTTTTTTTTCTGCCTGTCTTGTTATCAATATTTCGTGTGTGTGAGTCATTATGTCTCATAAATGTCATCTCTCTCTTAATGATTCTATGTTTAATTGTCCTTTTTCCTTCTATTTTCTTCCTAAAACTTCCAAGTTGCTTACATTCTCGGTTCATGTTATTTTCAGTATCATTTTGTAGAACTATATGTTTAGTACGGAAACTCGTATTCTCATATAGGAAGAATCTGTCCAGCTTCATTTTCATACAAAAAATAATATTAAATAGCAGATCAGCACACTTATCTTCCCTAAGAAAAACATCAAATCAAACTTCCACTTTTGGATGAGAATAGACCCGTATATAAGAAAAATAATAAAAAATTGCTTCGTATGTAATAAACTCAATCCATGTATAATTAAAATTTATCCATGACTATGGTTTCTTCCTTATAAGCTCCTGAAAGAATCATACAATTCATATAAGATTTTCGCAAAATCCTTTTTGTTTAAAAGGGAAAATAAACAAAAATAAAGCGTAAAATTGGTCTATCAAGAGGATTTAAAAAATAACACAGGTAATAATCTAAATAAAGAGATGGAAAATAAAAAGAATAACTGATGTTATTTAATTTGTGCATAACAATATTTTTGTATCTGTTAACTCTGTATATTTTTAAAGTAGAATTGTTTCGTTTTCTACGAATTAATACGCTCTTGCATATTATTTGAAGCCAAAAATATTCTTAGATGTTTTTTAGAAAAAGAATAATAGATTTATTGATACAAATCTTATTAATTGACCCATAGCTGTGGCAAAGTAGAGGTGAATAGATGCATTGCCAAAAGGTATTTACGCCTAAGTGAATATAAGAAACCCAACCGTGACAGGAACTTGGCTCTCAGAGTAAAAATTCCACTAAACCACTTACACTTTCAAACTTACAAGAGCGGCAATTTTCAAGGGTTTACCAATCGACGTGCAGACCAGGCTCGATGGTGATTGTAAGATAACCGATGTTTCAACGTGATGTAACTATAAACCGATAACGGAAAATCTCGTTATAGGCCGATTCACCCCAGTTTAATTTATTGTCAGTGCAAATTACGGATCCACCAGAAAACTAAATGTTCACACTTGCTTTGATAATCGCTTCTGTTAAAGCAAGAATTTTTAAGTTTAAGAATAAGTACAAATTGTTGCAAATGACGCTGAACAATTGAGAGGATTTAATGCATTTTACACAAACCTTCCAACTATTAGTTCTTACATGTATAGTAAAAAAGAGTCCTAAAAACTCAACAAAGTGACAAATTACTGGCACAACTGATAATAACCAGGTTTTCTCCATCTTTTAAATAATTTTAGTTAATTTCGTTCGTTTAAATAATATGAGCCAATAACAGTATATCTACCAAAATATTCATATGCCTCACGAAAATGATTTGGTTGAACATTATTTTTGATCGATACTCATATTTCAGTAGATATTCCGTTTTTAATTAAACAGTATTATATATTTATATCTACTGGCCTGATCATTTACGATAAATTTTTATTACGAAAATGTGTGTCATTTGGCAGGATTCGAATCTGCGACCCCTATCCACATAGGGGAAGCTACCATTTGATCTGACAAAGTCTTAGACCTCACGATCACGAATAAACTCCAGTCTAAATGAGGTTTTAATCAAGCCTATATAATACAATTTTCGATTCATCGCTACAACCACACTGTTTATAACCATATTTCGTTAATTCTCATTAATTTCCGTAATATGCCTCATTATTTCATTTCTTATACTTACATGCAACATAGCCTCCTGTGCGATGTCTTTCATTTAAAGGATTTAATTGGCAACTAATTCATTTGAATTTTATGTTGACAATATAAATTATTCTGTTCAATATATAACAACATGTATAAGTATTTTCGTTAATTTAGACATAAACGAACATAATACTTGCATCATATGTCACCATTTAGAAATCTATACCTATTAAAAATAAACCATTTGTTTTTCAATTTATGAAAGTATTTAAAACATTATAAAAAACGTCCCATTTTTTGTTTTACCTTTCTTTTTTTAAAGACAGGTTAACTTTAGATCTTTTATTACAAAGGGAAAATTGAACTTAGGCAGAAGTGTATCTTGGATTTTATTCTTAACACGAAAATCTATAGCTCTTTAGTCATAAGGAGAATACTATTAACTCCAGCTCTGATTGTAAATTACAATCGAGGAATAAACATTGCAAAAATGTATGAGTAGTTGTACATGGTAAGATAGATATAGATTTTCAACAAAAATTTACAAACCAAATATATTTAGAGGTGTATTTAATATATTCCAATCTCTATGGCTGTACATTTATTAGAAACGAAAAATTTGAAGAATCTGCGGCTGTTAAACAGGTGGAAGTAGAGATCATAATATCAATACTGTAACTTTTCTTATAAAACACAAAACTGCTTGAAACAATTTGCCGTACTCGCTCATGTAAAAATAAATAAAATTTGAAGGTATGGCATATTTATAGGTCAAAGCACTCAGTATAAGATATAGTCAGTCAGCCATTTAATGCCATACGTGATATACACTTGGGCGATCATGTCTCGAAAGAGACACGACTGACTGGGCAAAAGATTATTCCGCATTAGGTTGCCATTAATTTTTTGCGGTAGACTAGTTGTTAGCCAATGCTTGATAACCCAATTCGTGCTGTTATTTAATTCATAACAGGAAAGAAGAACGGATGGATACTTTTCCCAGGGTATTTGCGCGGAAGTGAATGCAAGGAAATCAAATGGAATTTGAATTCGGCTCCCCGATTTCTCACTCCGAGCTGATATCCATTGCACCACAAAGCATATCCAGGATAGAGCGTATGTAAATATAAAAGTAGGCATTGAAGACGACACACAATGTAGAAACGCTGTTTCATGCGAAACGCAATCGTCACATCAGTTGTTTTTTTTTTCAAAGCACATGGTTTGGCGAGTCCGTTTACATGCAGCAGACTGTCCCCCACGGGTGTTGAATTCAATGTCCACTTAATATATATATATATATATATATATATATATATATATATATATGTGTGTGTGTGTGTATGTGTGTGTGTGTGTGTGTGTGTGTGAGTGTGTGAGTGCGAAATTAAAGCTGGATGAGAAACCATTAGAATAAAATTAATTACAAACTTTTCTGATATAGCTTTTCTGATATTAATTTCATTTGGAAATCATTTTCATAACGATTGTTCTATATTGTGAAACTATACTAAACAGAAATCCCACAAATATATATATATAAATCTAAATTTCTGCACGCACACACGAATATATATCTATATATATGTGTGTGTTTGTGTGTGTGTGTGTGTGCGTATGTGTCTATGTGTGAAAAGTGTATGTATATAACTATAAATATCAATATATATATGCAGTTTTCTATATATATTATATTATTTATATAATATATATATATATATGAGTGGTACTCTTTTGAAAGCGCTCAATATCTGTGATAGAGCTAACATATTCACACCTATTCGTGTGTGTGTACACAAATTTAGTTTTACACTTTATATTTTACATATTTAGATTTATAAACTTATCTATACATTCTTTTGCGTTTACGCGCATTTGTGTGAGTGAACCTTGACCATTCTCATGTCATGTTTTGGCGAATATCTAAAACCGCTGGCAAATTTAGAAAACTGCATAATATACAGGAGTAAATGGAATCCTCACATGCAGGTGATAATTTACCGCATTCACACGTGCATTTAAACCCCGGTCATTAATTGAGTAGTAAATACCAAAATTTTGCAACTCGCCGTCCGTCCATCCGTTAAAATCTAAGTCCATTACAGGAAGAAAGAGCTTAAGATACAGCGGATCATATAAGAAGCGGGAAGCAGCACTTAGCTAATAGAATACTGCATGTACCTAAGTGACTTTAAAACGATGTCTTTTAAGTCTTTCTCAAAGAGTCGAAGCAGGAAGACGAAAAGAGAAAGTGAGAGAGAAGAAAGTATATGGTATAAGAATGATAGGGAAAATGAGTAAGCGATAGAGAAACCCAACTGAATAAAAATGAAACAAAAAATAAAACAAACGGATATATATATATATATATATATATATATATATATATATATATAATCAGTGATACCATCTGCTGTGTAGTAAAAACGTTTAATTTAGCAAGATAAATTAATATTATCTAAATATATTTATTTTTTGCACAACAAAACGAATGTAATAAAATCGTTTGCATTATTTACATCTGATTCCTATGCACAGAAGGAAATTCCTCGGTGTCTCTGTCTGACAAGGCTTTCTTCCAATTATGTTACTACCTAAAGTCTCAGTGGGAATACAACTCCAGAAAAATGTACAGAATATATATATATATATATATATATATATATATATATATATGTATATATATAAGCATGTGCAAAATATGATTCTCTACGCTAGAAAATGACCTTAACAATATCAACTAATCACGAAAGCTATAGACCACTAATAGTAGTTCTAACAAAAATAAAATATTCATAAGCCTCCCCACAAGCACTTATTGTACCAAACTTTTAAATGAATTAGTTATTCCTAATGCTACCAATCTGATATATAATTAGGAACAAAAAACGAAACAATAATTCTGATACACATACATTATATATCTTATAATGTAAAAGCATTTTTGTTAGATAAACAGCAGGTGATCTAAAACACCGTATTTTGGAAGACAAAAGAGAGTTACGGTAAGACAACTAGTTAAAATTTCTCACAATACACAGGAACAAAACTGGCCACAAACCTGATTTTACAAATGCTACCCTATTGGAAAAAAAGAAGAGAATTCTTTAATAAAACAGTATATAGAGAGGTTACTAATAATAATATTACAAAACATCAACAATTTTCAACAACATCATATTACTTTATCAAATTTTATTGAATCCTTTCTTAAAGAATCTAACGTATAAATATTTTTAAAATGGTATGTTTTAATAAAATTCTGCAAATAAACATGCGAAAAACCAACAAACATAATTTCTATTAGGCACACACGAACACTTACAAATATATCTATATACCACATAAAAATTAGAATTAAGCTACATTTGCAAACATATAGCAATATTATCTGTTTTTAGTTAGGCTTGGAATACGTAATTTCTTGAAACGAATGGAAGCATCATCTCCCCTTAAATTCGGAACGCGACAAATGATACCAAAGTAAAAACACAAAAATAACATTATTGCTAATTATTCCTTCTTTTTCTCTATATCTTATTCTCTGATAAAGTTTTAATAAAAGTTAAACATGTTACATTAATAAAAGTTTAGTATTCTTACTTTATCGTATCCTTCTTAACTATTTTATCTATATGTGAACTATACCTGAACCTATCACTTGTGTAAAAATTAAGAAATCAGGGATTTTGATTGTAACGTATTCTTGTCGAAGTTAATTCTTCGTGGCACTGGGGACTGATATTAGAATTACTCAGAGAAAAACTATTCTGAAACTATTGTCATCCGCCGTTTCAAGTTCTAGTGGAATTTTTGCTATATTCATATGTTGAAGTTGTTTGACTGGTATAATTGAATGTAACAATTTGCATAATTAACACAATTGGTCCATCACCAGTAATAAAACCCTGTACATTTTTAAGACTCCAGCATGGTGATGACCGATAAAATGGTCCAAAATATTAGAAAAATTAATTCCTGTAAATTCAAATATAGAGTGATTCTTCTCTGAATTTATTGTCAAATTTTATTGAAAACCAAGATCATTTGAATAAAAATGTAACTTATTTACATTTAGTTTTATTCAACAATATATATATATATATATATATATATATAGAGTGAGCCAAAACCTACCGCGTGTGTTTTGCTCTACTATTGTATCTTTTTTTTTCGTACTTTGTATTGAGCACTTTTTCTTGTGTTTGGTTCCGTTTGGGGTTTTTTCTTTACTGCGGAGTATTGAATGTTTTGTTCTTGTTCCGCGGGTTTCTTTTTTTTCTCCCCATTTATCCGACGTCTTAGTACACCGGATTGTAACGGATTTAGGTTCTGTTTGTTAATGGTTTTTTCGGAGGTTTATTTTAGTATAAATTTACGGCCTACATACTTACTTGTAGTTATTATTATTATCATATATATATATATATATATATATATATATATATATATATATATATATATATAGCATGGATCTTATGCTGAACGATTCGCTGAACAATGATTGATGAATATGATACAAGAGAGCCATTAGCTGAAGTGAATTAACGTTGAAAGAGAGAATTATGTAAAATGAATATATATGAAATATTTTGATTTTCCCATAACGTTTTAAATAAAGAAACATACATGGCAACTCGCTCAAATACATGATCAAGTACAGATTGGTCCTTGTTTGTTTGTGTGGTTGCGTTTTTTATCATGAAAGCGAATATCTTCACAGATATAAAATATGTGCAAAAAATGTTTATCGTGCGAAAAGGAATTCCTCGCGTACGCATTGCAGATTTTCTAAAACTTATAGTAGATATTATATTACAAAAGAATCAGCCAACATTAGATAAAATGTTTTTCTATGCATATAAATATTCATAATTTAATTATGAAATCGAGTATCCTCGAATATATAAAATAGGTTTTGTCCATGGATCTTAGCGTGATTTAATATTTTATAGTCAGTCAGTTAATTGCCATACGTGAAACAAGCTTGGTCGATCATGTTTCGAAAGAGACATGACTGACTGGGCAGAAGGTTATCCCGCAGTAGGTTGCCATTGCTTTCTGCGGTAGACTGTTTGCCAACCAAGGCTATAGAACCCAATCTGTCCTGTTATTTAACCCATAACTGGAAGGAAGAGACGGATTAATACCTTTCCCCAGGGTATTTGCGCGTAAGTGAATGCAATGAATTCAACTGGAATTCGAACTCGGCTCACCGATTTCTCGTTCCAAGCCAATATCCACTGCATTTTATAGTACTGGTCTTATATGCAATCGCGTGTGTTTTTTAATGTTATTTTTATGGTGGAAGTATTTGATTTCTTTTTAATGCTTTTTAATGCATGCACGAGCGTATGTTTGTTTAATTGCTTCATATTGAATAGGTGTCTGCTTAATTTCATCGCTCAGAAATAAATTAATTGCATTTTATCTTGTTTGTTATTGTCATATAGGCTGAACAGTATTGGTTGTGTTGACTTCTTTTATTGGCTTGATCATTTTCTAAATGTTGTAGTGTGTATGGCTGTTTAAAGATTTCTGTTTTGGGTCATTGTTAGGTGTATGTGTTTTTATGAATATTTGTGTTTGTGTGTTTTATTTGGATATTATTCCGTTTGGTCGTTGTCATATTATTTTCTTTTTTTGTTCGTGATTTAATATTATAATTATATCTTTATTTGTATGTATATGTTTGTCTTCTTTTGCTTTATTTGATTTTGTTGTTATTTATTTTATTGTGAAGAAAAGTAGATATAACAGCAAACGTCGAAGTTGGTGTGGACTTGCTCAGTTAAAGTGATAAACTGTTTGCACTAAACCTCTCAACGCTCTGTCGAGCACTTTACGATAAAATATCTGCTTGTCAAAATGCCAAACTAGATTTTATCAGTAAAATTGCTGAAAAAACAACATTCTTGTCTCTCAATGGTATCTCTCCCTTTCTTGATTTCTCTCTCCTTCTCTCTTTTTCCACACACACACACACACACACACACACACACATATCTATGCATTTACGCATTGTTCATTCAGTAATAAATTTAGCAGTCTCGGCTACTGGCGTGTGTTTACATTGTATATACCACAGTAAAGTCGTCTACCGAGCGCCCATAGCTCAGAAGTAAAATCGCCGACTGATGTTAATTCAGTTGGGTTTCAATCCTGGCTAGAAGTAATTATCTAACTGTACTGATGAGCTCTGATACAGCGAAACAGATATCTCGGAAGATGACTATATATATATATATATATATATATATATATATATATATATATATATATATGTATATATATATATGATAGTAAATAATTACAGAATATTAGTATTATTAACTACTAATATCGATAGAAGATTAATCAAGAAGTCGGTAGATAATGACGAACATTGAATTCATATTGTTAAATACTAATATTGACTAGATAGCTAGGAACCAGAATAGAATTCCTCATACGGGAATTAAGAGAAAAGAAATTTACAGCACAGAAATTTTGGTTACATCTAGCTAACTCAAATGTCAATGGTATGATCTAGACGGTTGTCTAGTTCTTCATGTTTCTTTTCTTTTCACGTTTTAGGCGATCATAGACTTACACTTGTTTCTATCCCTTATTGCTCTGAATATCTTTCTCCTTGGTATATCAACCAGGCTGTACCCCCAAATCCACATGCTCAAGGCCATCACGTAGGTCATGCGCTGGTTACCCCGTCTCTGCTTCCCTCTATCCGTCCCGTGATCAATGGGTTCGTTATGATTTTGTTAGTATTTTCTTCTAAACTTTAACATTTCTCACATGTTTTTCCATGAAATTATCAGCATCATTCTGTAAAAACACGTTCTTGTCGTTTCGAGTCACTCTTTCTTCCTTGATGAAATTGTTCAATATCTGCTGTCATTTAGGAGGAGAGGCATCTCATAAAGGTCCAGGACTGATCGGGTTTTCTGATATATCGCCGCTGTTGTATATTCCATTTATTGTTTCTGTAATCCTGTGTATGCCGAATTCGTCTAAAGCTGTCAGCATCTCTGTCACAATGCTGTCTGGTCTAGCTGGTTTTTTCTTCTCAATTTGTTCAGTGCAACTTCCATATCAGATTTTAATATTTCTGGTCCGGCAGTCTTTCTATGTATTGCTGGCTGTTCTCTCTTGTCGTGGGAGTAATCTCCAATATATTCGTTCTATCTCTGGAGTATTTTTCTCTAATATCTTCGTTTTGCATGTTTTTTACCAGTTAGTTCCCTTAACTTCTTATGCTTATTTCTTTTATTCGTCGCGTTTTATCTCTCTACTTCTGCATATCTGTCGTTAAGCCAGTTTTCTGTAGCCTGCATTTGTGTATTTTGTTCCATTCTGTTAGGGCGCTCTCCACCATTTTAATGATAAATGAACTATTCCATGCACTACAAATAGTGGTAGTGTCAAGACCTCGTGTTATTGGCGGTAATGTCACAGTAGCGATATACCAGTGCTAGAATGATTGGAACTGTGCTAACAAGTCAGTCGGTTACTTCCAGTAGTTAACCGCAAGTGATTATAATCGGACTCTACATCGTACGAAGAGACGTACAATTAATACCTTGTTTCCTGTATGATTACTAACCCCATTTTGTAAATACTATTTTCTTCCGTAATACATTTATTTAATATAATTTTCTGTTGTTCGTATTTATTACCGCACAACTCAACAGTGGCGACGAAGATTATTCGACATCCATACAGAGAAAAACATTTTTTTTTTCAAAATCGTCTCACAACTCAATAGTGGTGACGAAATATTCGACATACTCACGGGAAGAAAAATTGCAAAATTGTTCCACGACACAACAGTGTGACGAAGTATTCGACATTCTCAAGAAAAAAAAACTCAGTTGTGTGGATCTAGTTTCACAGAAAAGTTTTAAGTAGTTCGTTACAACGGAACTATTGACGACGAAAATTTGGCAACACGGAAAGTCTTTAGTCGTAACAACAATCGACAACAGACGTAAAGTTACGTGGAAAGCACATTCGCAGCAAGAAAAATTGTACGTTACGTTTAACTTCTTTTTTTTTTCTGTAGGAAAAATTGTATTGTGAAACTTGTGACCTTCCCCTCTGTGTCAGAAATTCTTTTGACGCTGTAAAAAGAAAAAAAAGATAATTGGAACAATTTCAAAATACCATACTTGAACTGATCAAATATCAAACACAACAACAATTGGAATTACAAAAAAAATTACAGGAAATGCAAATTCAAAATGAGAAAAAACAACAGCAAAAATTACAGGAAATACAAATTGAAAATGAAAAAATACAAATTGAAAATGAGAAAAAAACAACAAAAATGTCAAGAAATGCAACATGAAAATGATATAAGACAACAAATATTTCAGGGGGAAAACGATAGGAAATATGTAGAGATGCAGGAACTCTTGCATAAAATAATTACCGAGAAAAATAAAAGCACGGATGATAACACGTTCTCACAGAATACAATATGGACTACGATTGAAAATTTCACTTATAATCCCGACGAGGATAGTATATTTGAGAGATACTATCATAGATACCAAGATATTTACGAAATAGATTGCAAATCGTGGCCGAATGAGAAAAAATTAGATTTCTCCTCAGGAAATTAGGGACATATGAACACAATAAATTCACAGATTTTATCTTTCCAAGGAAAGCAAGAGACTTGGATTTCGATGAAGCAATAAGTCTGTTGAAAGAATTGTTTAGTCCGAGATTATCTTTATTTCACAAAAGTTTGAAACCAAAAAAAAAAAAATATAATGATGAGGACTATACAATGTTTGCGTCAGAAGTAAACAAAAATTGTGATGATTTCAGATTAGAAGAACTGACGACAGATAACTTAAAATGTCTAGTATTTGTGCTTGGTTTAGTATCTGACAAAAACGCAGATAGAAGAACGATACTGACAAAACTGGAGAATGAACAAAGTATTACGTTACAAAAGCTGGCGGACTATTACCCACAGTGTGTTAGTACGATGCAAAGAAAATTCAGGAAAACCGCTAAAGCAAGCATAAAAAAGTTACTAGAAGGACACGTGTTCAGTCTTCGATCACCGAGACGCAAGTATCATTCACCAACGACAAGTGAGAGTAAGTATGAAAAAAGACCCCCCAAATCCTTGTTATGGTTGTGGCGAACGTCATTGGAGAATTGACTGTCCATTCAAAAATAAAACGTGTAGGAACAGCAATAGACGAGGTCATATGAAGTCTAAATGCAGATTAAAAAGTAAAAGTCACGTAAAAATTACAAGATCAGAAGAAGAGAACCAGAACATGAGAAAATAGTTGCAAGTAGAAATATTAAATCAACCTATTAACATGCAGCTAGATACTGGATCTGATATTTCGATTATGAACTATAAAACGTGGAAGAAATTGAACAACGAAGAGTGAAAATGTTTATAATGAAACTATCTAAATCTATTCGGGACAGACTGGATAAACGAATTCGACTCATGGGATTTACCTATAAGCGCATATTGCAGAAATATTAGTGAAACGACTGACGAGATTAAAAAATTAAAAACTGATATAAAAAAAGCTTTCCCTGAAGTATTTTCAGAAGGTCTAGGGAGATGCACCAAAACGGCAGCAAAAATCCAATAAAAGAAGGCCATACAACCAGTTTTCAAAAAGAAGAGAAATACGCCTTACGCGGCGATTGAAAAAATTTATGCGGAACTGGAAAGACTGACAAAATTAGGTGTGATTTCAAAACCGAATATAGTGGCTGGGCCGCGCCTGCGGTTTATGTAAAAAAGAAATCGGGCGACATTCACATTTGCGCTGACTTTTCGATAGGGTTAAATAACGCCATACAGGACTTCCATTATCCTTCACCTAGCCCTGATGAAGCATTCGCTAAGTTAAATGGCGGTAAATATTTCACTAAAATAGATCTCAGTGAGGCATACCTACAAATAACGGTCGATGAGGAAACTTCGAAACAACTATGCATAAATACGCATAGAGTACTATACAAATACGAACGGTTACCTTTCGGTGTTAAAACGGCACCAGCAATATTTCAACAAATTATGGATAAAATGCTGGCGGATCTTGATTATTTTTTTTATAAGCGTTTCACCCCGAGCAAGGCATGTCACTGCCACTACTGCGCAGGGGGCTACATAGAGTGGAGAAAGGATGGTTAAATATAGGAAATGTCAGAAGGCGGGTGATAGGCAGGTAGGGATACCGAGAATGGTTAAATATAGGAAATGTCAGAGGGTGGGTGATAGGCGGGTAAGGATACCGAGAATGAGGGTTTGGTAGATGAAAGTGTTCTGACAATAATTGGGAATTAGTGTGATAGGAGGTGTATATTGACCCTACATTTAAACACCTGGAGATTGTAGCTGTCGGGAAACCAGACTTGTGGAAGGGAGTTCCACAGGCGGTAAGCGCGAGAAAAGAAGCTGTTGGAGTAGAATTTATGGTTACATCTTATCTGTTTAACTGGAAAATTCGTGCTTAGGCGGCACAAGTGGTCTAAGTTCATCGGAGTAGAAGCCATGAAAGTACTTGTAGAAGAGGCACAGGGAAGCCACATCAAGCCGGTGAGAGACTGGTTGCAGCCGGCCTGCCAAGTCAGTATCAACCACGTTACAGATCCTCCTTTGTATTTTGTCAAGAAGCCCAAGGAGAGCAGCAAGGGCACCCGACCAGATATGGCAGCAATATTCAATACACGGACGGATGGTAGATTTGTATATGTGCAGAATAGATTCAGGTGGGAAGAACTTCCGGGCCCTGCACAGAGAGCCGACTTTCATAGCGCTAGATTTGGCAATGGATTCTATATAGTCATTCCATTTGAGGTCCGCCTAAAGTGTAAGGTCAAGGATGCGTAGTATGTTACTCTTTGGGAGGCAAGCCTGTCCCATGCTAATGGGAGGTAGATGCGATTGTCTATGGTGGTTAGTTGATAACAGCTTCGTTTTAGAAGCATTGAAATTTACTAGCCATTTTCTACCCCAGGCCACTACGGATTGAAGGTCCTTTTCAAGCTTGGCAGCGAGGTTCGCTTTGTCGCCCACACCTGGTTTTTGATCGATGCGAGGGTAGATTGTTGTGTCATCGGCGTACATGCCTACTTGGGATCTAATGGCGTCGGGGAGATCATTAATGTAGTCAGAAAGAGCGTAGGACCTAGGATAGAACCATGAGGGACGCCCGCGTTCGTATGGTAGTTTTGGGAGGCATGCCCATTTAATACTACCTTCAATGTGCGGTTAGAATGACTGAATGAGGCCAAACAGATGTCCAGTTATACCGTAGCTCCGCAGTTTGCACAAGAAGCCAGCGTGCCAGACCCTGTCGAATGCTTTGGAGATATCCAAGGCAACGTTTCGGGCTTCGCCATTCTTGTCAAGTGCCCATTTTAATTAAGAGTGAAACGGTCGAGGAGCACACAATACATACTCAGGAAGTGTTCGAATGGGTTCAAAGTGAAGGAAGGAAAATGTGATTTCTTCTGGAAGAGATCGGATACCTAGGACACATAATCAATAAGGATGGGAAAAACGCGATCCGAACCGTCCCTCTGCAATCCGGAGCATATCTGCGCTTAAAACATTAAGACACTTCAGAGCTTTTTAGGTTTGGTAAGTTATTACCCCAACGTCTGTTTTCCTTGGTACTGCGCTTATATTCAGAAAATCTAGGTACCATAGCTAAGATCTCATCCATAAAACTACCATGAAAGTATCTATAGAAAAGGAACAGAAAGGCAACGGAAAAAGTGACTAAAACTGGATACCAGATTGGGACCAATAATATTGGTTATTTCTCTTTATATATGATCGAGAATTTTTATACATATAGCAAGAGCACTAGACCATATGTGATAATATATATTGTTGGCAGCAATTATCATAGCATAGAAAAATGGTAGATAGAGAGATATGTACCATTCTAGAGAGACAAATAGTCTAGCATGTTAAGTATTTAGAAGTGAGAATCTAAGATATGGAACATTCGTGAGATTAATTCGGTGTAACTTAGAAAGAGTGAAAGTTAGATAATCGAGAGAATAAATTTAACTGTAGGAAGCCGAAATTTAAAGAAGAAAATAATACAATATAATATTCGCTATTGATGTTTTTTCCTTTCTCAAGATAATCGATGGTCAAAATACTTTTCGCATCCCAAAATACGGAGGCAAAAACATTGATGACGTCTTTGGTTTATTTGGATGGCTTTCACCTGCTGCTGTTCATTCAGCTGACTGCCGATTTGTTTCCGGACTGAAGTGATGGATCCATGTTTTTTTCATTGTCACATAGTACGCAAAAACTTTCTCTTTGCTTTAACTTTCATGTTGTTTTTATTTGATCGACTGTGAGCAAACGCGGCACCAAATTTGAACACAGCTTTCTCATTGACAAAAATTCATTCAAAATGTTGAATATACTGCCTTCTGTTCCCTACCTCCGCTATCTCAAGCAACTTCCATTTAGGATCAATCAAAAAGAGCTTTTGGAATTTTCTGGTACTTTCCAGCACAATTATTGATTTTGGGCGTTCTGAGCGTTTTACAACATTTGTGTTTGTATGACCTCGTTTAAATTCATCATACCACATCTTAACCGTTCTTTCCGTCGTAGCAGAGTCCGAATAACATTCATCAAGCCATTGCTTTGGTTGAACACTATATTTTCTCATCAGAAAGCAATGATTTATCAATATACGAAATTCAGAAATTTTCCATTGTTTCGAAAATTTACAAAATAGCTTAACTTAAATAACTGTAATTTGTAAACTAATAATCCGATTAGGCTCAAATTTTGTCACGTGTCATTTGAAGGTTGGTACCTCA
Source organism: Ascarosepion bandense (assembly GCA_037127315.1). Classification (NCBI taxonomy): domain Eukaryota; kingdom Metazoa; phylum Mollusca; class Cephalopoda; order Sepiida; family Sepiidae; genus Ascarosepion; species Ascarosepion bandense. Next base: position 1,445,489 of record JBBBDQ010001758.1, read on the forward strand.
TAAAAGATTATACGGATTTTTTTAAGTAGTGCCATCTATATGTCATGCACGTTACTAATTGAGTGAAATGTTACGTTAATAAATTGTGCTTTTCATATACTCTGGCACATTTCGAGTGGAAGTTTATCGGAATGCTATATATGTAGATAGATATAAATGTATGTATCTGTCTCATTGTATATATATACACACACACATATATATATATATATATATATATATATATATCTCACATTATATATATATATATATATCTCACATTTTATATATATATATATATATATATATATAAATATATACAATGAGACAGATACATACATTTATATCTATCTATCTATCTATCTATATATATATATATATATATATATATATATATATATATATATATATATATAGAGAGAGAGAGAGAGGGAGAGAGAGAAGGAGAGAGAGCGGTTGGACAAAATAATGAAAAACATTGAAATTTCATGCAAATTTATTTCAATATGTGCGAGAACCGCGTTCTTGAATTCTATGTGTGATCGACTCGTAAAAGGTTCGAATTGTTTTCAGAAGAATTTTGATACATTCTTCAGCTAAACTGTCTCCAGTTTTTTTTAATGATGATGATGAAAGATATGTACTCCTCATTTGTTTTTTCCTATAATAATTCTTAAGCATTCAATGATGTTGAAATCTGGCGTCTTTGGTAGCCAGATAGGATCCTTTTTTCTTTGCTATAATATTCCTAGTTCTATTCAGCTACAACTTTAGTAGTAAGAATGGGTACATTATATTTCTGAATGATTTCCGGAAACATATGATAAAGTTGATCACCTAAATATCTTAAATAATGTTGTTGATTTGATACCTGTAAAAGGAAAAACAAACACAATTTTAGCAAAATACTACTACTACTACTACTAGCACTATTAGTATTAAATCAACAAACATAAAAATAAACAAGCTTTTGACATTTTGATAAATTTTCCAAATTATGCATCTATGGTCCTTCTATAATTTTGTTTATCCTCTATACAAACACACACACATATACACACGCACATATATATATATATATGTTTGTACGTATATATAGTACTGCTTTATACAAACGGATACATAAATAAACACATTTATATACAAATACATGAAAAGAATGATTAGTGTTTTTTTTTTCATGCAAGATTGACAGTATTGAATATAAGTGCATGAAGTAGCAGAGATATCGACATATATAGAAGAAAGCGAATGATCGAATCAAAATACAGAAAGGGTTCTACCTTCTTAAAAACAATCCCGATTGACATATGACTGATGCAAATGTAAGCTCATTAAAGATTGAATAAACTGGAATATATTACGCTTTATTAGTAATTGACCGTTTGTTGTCGACTAGATGCGCTCACCATGAACAAGATAGAGAAAGAGAAGACAATGTTTTGCAAAATATAACGAAATGGAATATTTAAGGTAAAAGATAACAAGCAATAAATAGATGTAATTAAAAGACAACATCGAAAGCTAAATATAAAGGAATCTAGAAATGAAAATGAAAAAGATACTGAATTATTCATAAATAAAATTCTTTGTTATCACGGATTAAATTAAAACTATTTTCTTGTTGAATCATTAGGAAAAGAAGTAAGAAACATTAAGGAAAAGAAAACTTCTCGGGTTAAAATTTTTGTGAAGGAAGGAGAAGTGAAAAACACACGAAGAAAAATTCATGAAATAAAATAAAGAAAGATAGGAAGAAAATATAAAATCGACGGAAGATTTAAGTAAACAGTAAACTTCTTTTAGAAGTCATGGGTAGTAAAAGAATGGTAGAAAATACATATATATATCCTCGTAGAAATGTCTATCCAACGAATTTAAAAGTCGAAATTTTTGTTTTATTTTATATATATATATATATATATATATATATATATATATATATATATATATATATACCGAGTGAGTATATAATGAGGAGTGAAAAAAGAAAAATTTTTCCGTCCAAAACATTAATTTAAAACAGTGCTCGATATATGATGTATAGAGCAGTGAATGTTTATTATAAATTATGTTTTACAACATGTACATAATTTCTTCTATATATGTCCTTTCCCTACAATCATATGGTTGTTTCAGTGTTTGGATTTAAACACCTCTTCGGGGGAAATAAAGGTTTGGAATCATTCTGTTTATATTTGGTTCGTTGTTGTCGTGGGGGTTGGTTGGGGTTATTGGTAATTAAGTGAATGTCTCGTTTTGATCGTTAGACTTTTGAGGAATTTGGTGTGTAAGTGTGAAATTGTTGATTAATGGTATTATCTGTTGGAATGTATTTTTATCTTTTTATTGGTTGGGTATATCTTTTGGTTAGGATTTCTAAGAGGGTAATGTTGAGTGCTCATTTTTATGGTTGGCTATCATTTAATTGGTTGATGTCTGCTGTTAGTGGACCTAATTCATGTATTTACTTTGATCCTATGTCTAAGCTTTGATAGACGTGATAGGGGTGGGGTGATTTTTCTTTCCAATTTAGATTTTTTCGGTATGGAATACTTTTTTCTCTCTTTCTTCTTCTTTGTTCTTTTATAGGGCTCTTTAAAAACACACACACACACACACACACACACACACACACACACATATATATATATATATATATATATATATATATATATATACACACATATACACCTCTTTTCCTCTTTCTTCCTTCATTTTTCCTTTTTCCTTTTTCCCCCTTTTTCTTCTCTTTCCCTTCTCTTTCTTTTATTTTTTTCTCTTTTTTTTCTCTTTCTTCTTTTTTTATATATTCAAGTTTGGAGTATAATTTTATTTAGGGAAGTTATTTCAAGAAATCTAAATTTTTATTTTTTGAGAAGTAAATGCAAATTAGCGTTTTATCAGTTTTTTGTATAAAGTTGTATGTTTAATCTTAATTTTAAGTTTAGAGGGTCGTTTTTTTTTAATTTTTTTTATATCTTCTTTTTTCTATAAATTATCGTTTGGAATCTTATTTATTTCTTTTAATTTTTTATATATTTAATTTATTTAGATATTTTTGCGGGCATTAGATCTTATTTTAAGGATTTATTACATCGATTTTTATGTAGCATTTTTTATCTTTTATAATAATAAAAATGTCTATTCAAATTTCCAGTAATTTTGGGGGTGATTTTAGGATTAGATCTTACGTGTGCTTACAGTTTATATTTGTGTATAATATAATTATTCTGAAGTAGTATATTCAATCTTGATTTTGAATATATGAATTTTGATTCTTTTTCAAGTTTGGGAGCCATTTATTTAATTTTGATTTTTCTAGTACGGAATATTTTTGTATTTAAGTAAGGTTATTGTGTTAAGTAACGTTATTGGTGTAGGCTTTAGTGATAGGCCTTCCTTTAAGGATTTATTGGATCGATTTTTTCCTATAGTATTTTTTATCTTTTATAATGAGGATATCAATCGAACTCTTTGTATTTCTTAGCATGATTGTAGGGTTAAGTCCCTAATATGCTTGCAGTTTACTGTGGTTTCGTGTCTTTGATTTAAGAGCTTGTTACTATTTATATATTTAAGGATCTCTATTTTTTCTTGGAGACAAAGAAAGCATGGTTCTTTTATAGATTTTACTGTTCTTGCTTTTTTGAGAATTTTCCATTTGACCTTACATGTTTTATTTTCGTTTTTTAATTTCCAAAAGTGTTTGGAGAGAGATGTCATATTTTGTTTTTCTTTGTTATTGAAGGATGAGAGGTGATTGTAAAAGCGCTTTTTAAATACGTTCATGTTATTGGGTTAGCGTTGTTTTTCATGTAAGGTTGGAAAGTGTTCGATACTAGGTCTAATGTTATGTCTAGGAAGTCTACTTGCTTGATATTGTGGTTAATTACTACGTTAAGGCCAAAGGATTTGAAGACTCTATGGATTAATTTTTTGGTTTTATCAACCTTACCTCCAGTAGATTTATGAAATTATCATCAGTCCGTCGTCCCTATACAGTCCTATCCTGCTCGTTTCTATTTCCTTATGTGCAGTTAAATTGTACAGTAAGAATAATCCGGTTAGGTCAAAAGCTTCTGCATAATCAAGCGCACCCATTGATAAATGAAAGTTCTCCTTCGAGTTCTTAGTCCACTGTATATATATTCTTAGTCCACTATATATATATATATGTGAAATTTATTTGTTTGAATATTATTTTTAATCAGTACTAATATATATATATATATATATATATATATATATATGAAAGTGATATTCTTTTCTGTATGTCACTCGGGGAAAATATAAAGAAGCTGAAAATACAAGTGTAGTTTAAGTGTATTTAATTAGAATCACCCCGACCTGCATAAGGAGATTGAGTTCAACAATATACACACAGAAAAAGGAGAGTGAAACAAAGATGAGACTTCTAACCGTATTTTTCAACCTGTACTACAAAACAATTATAAAGGATCTATAATTTCCGCCAGGATCCGTCAATAAGGAATGTGGGAAAGGAAAGCAAGGAGAAAAGGCTAACCATAAACTAAAATAAACCTGAATGCATGGACATCAGCAAAAATTGGAGCTCGTTATGCAAATTACATGCAGGCTATATTAAAATCAAGCATGTACACTCACTGAAATCACTCAGAATTGTTCTAACAGATGACAGAGAGTGCAAGTCTTACAGCTCTATGTTTATCAAAAATTTAATTTGAGATGGAGAGAAGTCTAGCGATGACACGATAGGTCATGCATCTGACTGGAGTAGTTAAAACCTTTCACTGATTTTTTACAGATGTACGCCCGCATTGTCAGCATAGAGTAACTCTCGAATTAATTACTGAAAGAACGTTTTCGAATATATTTAATTTCTTTGTAAATTATCTACAGGGTGCGATGGATAAATTGTGTCATAAATTACGCAAAAAGTTAAACACATGATTCATTTGAACAGATATATTTATCAAAATTTAAACAAAATCATCTTAACATACAAATAAGCAAATTGATCCACTGAATTCACCATTGCTCTAAACCACGGCTTCTAGACAAATTCAGAAACTTCTGAACAGCCTCCTTGGTGAAAGCTTTCATAATCCTTGTTGTGAGCTCCTTCTTTGTTTTTTCAAAGTGTTTGCTTGTCTCTCGCTCAACTGCCCACCCCCGCACACCATAATCAAGAGGATTGCAGTTTAGGGAGTTACGTGACCATATCTAATGTGTAGTGATGGTTCTCTTCCTTGTGTGGAATGGTGCAGAGTTATGTTGCGAGACATAGAGTGTTCTAACATACTACCTCTTGATACATGGTAGTACTACTTCATCAACGCAGTTGGTGTATTTCTCCATTTTGAATCTAATAAAGCAATTAGGTAGTTCGTTTCAGTGTGAGTTTTCTGAGCTACCGTTCCTTCGAAAACACCATTAGAGTCATTTACCTATTTTCAAATCCTCAGTACTCTCCCCAGATTGTCAGCTAAACAGGCTTAAATGTTCGTATTGGAAATTCCGGTTCAAATAGTAAACATTATTGCATAATGTCTCCAAATTTCTGGTGGGATGAATAGCGTCTTTGTACTCTTTTTCTTATAGACCGGTTACCAACTGACACTTACACATTGTGCATTAAAAACAAAAAAAAAAGTGCATGTACGAAATTAAAAGTATATATTAGGGAAAATATACCCGTTACATCCTGCATATATGCATGTGTATATGCGTGTCAGTGTGTGTGCCTATGTATGAATATATATGTATTTATGAGAGAGAAAAGAACGTTAGTTTAGTGACTATTCTTTCTTTAGTTCTCTATTACATACTTTGTTTTTAAATTCTGCTGTTCTTGAAATAATTTAAATGCGAGTAGATGTACTTCTATTTTGAGGTTTCATTGAATTGTTTACTCTTTCACACACACACACACACACATATATATATATATATATATATATATATATATATATATTCGTCTGTTTGGCTGTATCACAGTCCATCAGTACGGTTAGACAGCCGATTGCTGTCTCTCTCTCTCTCTCTCTCTATATATATATATATATATATATATATATATATATATATATATCAGCATGCAGTTTTTTGTATAGAAGAATACAAAAAGTATCCTGTACATAAAGCGGTAGGATAACTCTCCAAGAGAGCTCTAAGCATATATGCATTTAAATAAATATAGAGCAAATATAAGAAAAATTAAGACAGACACGTCATTTCATGGTGAATCGTAAATATAGGCCTATTTCAGGCAACCCATCGTCAGCTTCAGTAAATCTTTTGTAAAATAAAGACGGAATCTGACGATGGTTCGTGTGAAATAGGCCCAAACCTCCGATTTACCATGAAATAACGTGTCTGTCTTAATTTTTCTTATATATATATATATATATATATATAAATTGAGTTCTCTCGGTGACTGGCGTGTGTATACACAGTTTATACACAACACGTTGAAATTTCCCTTCACTGATTCCATGCGTCGATGACTTAAGGAGTAGCGACTCTGACTGGCACCAAATCGGTTGTGTTTCGATCCCGGCCAGAAGCAAGTGGATTCGTCTAGCCACACTGATGAGCTGTGATACAGCGAAACAGGTTTGTACATGTATGACTAATATATATATATATATATATATATATATATATATATATGGTAAATCCTAATGTATAATGCGAAAGAAAGAAAACAACATATAAATACAAAAAGAAAATGTAAAGATGAAGAGAATTAATAAATATAGCTTATAAATTTAGGAATAAAAATGATGAAGCAACCATAGGAGACCCCTTATTTTATATAGACTTGAAGTTAATAAATAAGGATGAGGAAATTGAAGCAAAAGGACAATGAAATTAAGAGTGAATTTTTTCTGAAATAAAAAAAAAACAGTCTAAAGATGAACAAATTACAAAAGTACGTGCGTATGCTAAAATAAATGAAAAATAAATAAAAATAAAAAAGAAGAGTGTAATAAATAAAATGCAATGCAAGTAAATAGAAATCACAACGGGAACGATATAGCATTGATTATAAAGACAAAGTTTAAATGACATGAAAGAATCGTAGTTTATGAAAAGAAAAAGAAAGATGGTACCTAAAAACAGAAAAATAAAAATGCACTATCAGAAGAAAAAACGTCATGCAAAAGAATGAAATACAGTATTTGAAAAAAAGGTCTCATCAGAAAGAAATATCATTTGTAAGAAAAACAATAGCATGTAAATGAAATAGAGTAACTGAAAATGAATGAAAGTTTGTATCTGAAAAAAGAAAAAAAGACAGCATCTGAAAGAAACACAAATACATTAGCTGTAAGAGAATGAGACATTATCTGAAAGAAAGAAAGAAAGAAAGAAAGAAAGAATAAAAACTGAATAAAAAAGGAAGAAATAAGTATCCGAAATAAAGAAATAAATAAAAGCATTTTCTTAAAAAAACAAAAAAGAAACATTCTATCTGAAACTAAGAAATAGGGATGTTTCTGAAAGAACGAAACAGTTGGTGACAGACAGAAAGAAAGTCGGCATCTGAAGGAAATAAAGTGAGAAAAAAAAAGAAAAAATATAGTATTTGAGAGAAAAAAAGAAAACAAGCAACAAAGAAAGACAGCATCTGAAAGAAAGAAAGAAAAACTGTATTTAAAGTAAGAAATAAGACTTTCTGATAAAAACAATAAAATGACTGAAAGACAAAAAGAAATACAACATATGAAAGAAGGGAAGGGATACAGTATTTTAAATAAAGAAAGAAAGACAGTATTATTTGAAAGAAAGAAAGAAAGAAAGAAAGAAAGAACGACCGTATCTGAAAAGAAGAAATTAATGTGTCTGAAAGAAAGAAAAAAACTGGATGAAAGACAAAAAGAAAGACAACATCTAAATGATGGACAGAATTTGTATGAAAGTAGAAAATACAGTATCTGAAATAAGAATGAATGAGTGTATCTGAAAGGAGGAAATAAAATCAGTTTCTTAAAGAAATAAAAAAGACAGTAGACGAAAGAAAGAAAGATAGTATTTGAAAGAAAGAAAGAAAGAAAGAAAGAAAGAAAGAAAAACAAAGAAATGCATCATTTGTGAGAACGAAAATACACGAAAGAAAAAAAAAGACGATATAAGAAAGAAACGAAGAAAGACTAAAAAAGAAAGAAATACACTATCCAAAATAAAGTTTGAAGAAACGTTATTTTAAAGATAGAAAGAGAGAAGAAATGAATCTCGAAGAAAAAAAAAGAACGAATATGCAAGAAAGAAACGTTGATGATTAAAGAAAGAAAATGTCAAAAATAAGGTAGTAGAATAAAAACTGCCTAGTAATATTGACGGAGAAGCGAAGATAATGTACGTATCATCTCAAGTTATTAGTGAATCCATAAGAAAAGAAATTTTCGCACGTAAAGTACACTTGCTTCTGCCGGTTTTCAGTTTTATGGACGCAATTCTGCACTGGACAGTGGCAGGGTTTCCAGGGAATTGCAATAAATACGATATTGGCTAATAAATTTTACTTTCAGTATTCGCGTTTTAACCCTGAGACATGCTGGGTCGATCGAAGGCACGAGACACTCATTCACACTAAAAGGCACATACGCATTCACATGTCCATTACATTTTTGTCGTTTCCAATACAAGAATTTCGAAAATATTTGTCTGCAATCAGCTAAGTTTCATCTTACATATAGGTGTGCGATAGATAAATTGACGTCCAAATAGGCAAAAATACTTTGTAACATATATATTTACCAATATTATGCAAAAATACCTTAAACTACAAAAGTGTAATAAATTAAAAGTTCAACATTTGCTTCAACTACTATCCTAGATGACTTCGGAATCTCCTGCAACTCTTCCGGGCGGTCTCCTTGCATAAGTTGTAAATGCTGCCATTACCACTGCTCCCAGTCCATCATTTGTGTTACAAAATGTTTTGTTGTTCTCTCGATCAATGGTGCTTTTCACATCAGGGCTTGTGTAGTCTGGGGAGTTAGGTGGCCACATTTAAGAGGTAATGTCATCAAAAAAATTGTCTAACAGCCTTGACTAGATTTTCTTGCTTGTGTAGCAGAGTGCTGAGTCTTGCTGCTAATCACAGGTAATGTCCTCAAATTCTTAATTATTATTAGAATTCTAATCCCCTGAACTGTTCCCAGATGTTCATTTAAACAATCCAAAATGTTTGTATTAGTGATTCTGATGCAAATTTCAGGCAGTAAACAATACCGTTTCCAAATTTTTGGCGAAGTAAATGCATTTTTGTCACAAGTATCTAATTGATCTTACTATATTGTGCAAATGACAAATTCAAACGCAATCAAAGCGCATGCGCGAAATTAAATATGTCAAATGTCCTTAATTTCTCAACCTCAAACCTGCATAGTTAATATAGACATATTCACAGTGAAGTCATATGCATATCGGAAATGATTGGCAGTTTCTTAATTTTAAATATAAGAATAAAATATATAATAATAATAATGATAATAATAATAATAATAATAATAATAATAATAATAACACATTTGATTGCGTATGGTGTTAAATACAGAGTTTAATTGATAGTACAGAATATCAGCAATAAACGCTTTGACTGAATCTGTGGTGCAATACAATTTCAACATACTTAACTGGATGAAACCTGATATAAAGCAAATGTATGACAAAAAAAGATAGCTTCTCACTTGTATCAACCTGATGATGATTTTGATTGTCTGTATTTGTCCAGATCCAAAGATTTTCAAAGATACATAGAAACTATAGAAAACTGGATGGTGATCTGTGTCAAAAAACATGAAGGAAATAAGAAACTTTAGTTATAAATGAAGCCAACTAATTCAAGTGGCTTGAGGTGTGCAAATAAACTATAGAATCCTACTGCAACAACAAAGATCCTAAAAATGAAGCATATGTTATTTACAAAATACAGAAAGAATGGCAAGATAAACCTTTTCACGGTCAATATTATCCGCGTCCAACACAAGTTGGTATAGAAATACCACCGCTGGTTACGTAGTGCATGTTTGAAACTGAAACAGAAGATATTATTAATATTACGCTGGACTAATTGATGCTAACTAGAATTTACCAAACACACATACCAAATAATTGTGCTAAACCTAAATGGGGATTCTGTAATAAATATCTAGAAACAATTGACCATCTTGTACAACTGAATATTAATGTTTGTATGACAGAGTTCAACAATATCTGCACTGAAATGTCAGAATCTAAATAAGACCTGAACGAATTTTCAGGAAATTGAAAATACACATGACAAAAGAACCATAACTAGTCAGCTAGATATCGTATTCAAAGAACATAAAAACAATATGATTTGATCATAGCACTCCAGAGAGTAAAATTAAAAGAACACTTCAAATAACTAAAGATTATATAGAATACGCTGGTGGGGAATAGAGAGTGTCACTTACAATTTCAAGGAGTTATCAAAGAATATGAAAGAACATGATACTTTTGAAATAACCGAGACCACGTAATGGACATTATTATTGAATATATTGAGAATACTGCGACGTTTACTCATGTACTGATGTAACTGGCAGTCTCACAATACCAAATATATGCAACCAGTATTACAATTCGATGAATGTGGATATAATAATAATAGTTCCTGAGATACATATTCTGATACTGAATTAAAAAAGCACACAGAAAAAAGAATTTCAACGCAGGCTGAGATGAAACAGTGAATCCTAAAGTAAAAATACTTCGAGCTTTTTTTTTGTAATCATTTCACCCCAAGCAAGGCATTCCACTGCCACTATTGCGCATGGGTCTACACAGGGGAAGGTAAAAAGAAGGAGTGGTTAGACATAGGGAATGTCAGGAGGAGGGTGATAGATGGGTAAGGATACCGAGGATGAGGTTTGGGCAGATGGGAAGAGTGTTTGATAGAATGGGAGCAAGTTCGTGTGTTAGGAGTTGTCTATTGACCTTACATTTAAACTCCTGGAGATTGTAGTCGTCGGGGAAGCAATCTTGTGGAAGGGAATTCAACAGTCGGGAAGTGTGAGGAAAGAAACTGTTGGAGTAGAAGTTGCGGTTGCATTTTATCGGTTTGATAAAAGACTGTTCATAGATAATATCTTTCTCCCTTTCAAATGGGAATTCTTCAGAGTTATGAAATGCTGATATGTATAACGACTGGTATTATGCAAACCAATACTGACAAAGTAGAAAGATTGTGTTTAGAAAAAAATCTTGTTCATTAATTATATGGCTCCTGGCCGAGTGGTCGGTTTCAAATCTCACACATGGTCGAATTGTCAGGAAGGCGAGTTCTTGATGTTAGCGCTCTAGAGGAAGTGATTCTAGCGTGCAGCCCCTTGGCCAACCAATTTAATCATCTCATGTGTATGTATTCTTAGAAAAAATAGTGAAGTAATTTCATTTTAGATTTTCCCGTTTTTAAATTCTGTGGTCTCCTTCCTTTAGGATGGATTTAGTTGAAGGTATTAGAGAAGAATTGGAATGATGATTTCTAAAGCTCATTGTGTATGTAACTGTCTGGAATTTAACTTGAAACACAGTTTACCAATGAGGTTCACATATCTGAAGCCAAAACATTAAATTATTTAGACACCAAACTCCACACAAACCAAGCAAATGTGATGAAATAATGGATATCACAGTTCCAGTAGGCGTCAGAATGTCAATGAAAATTGGAAAATAAATAGAAGAATCTAGTGTTTGAATTAAAAAAGTCAGCTCGCCTTGTCGGCTGGATATTCAGGATACACCGACTACTATTACCCAGAACGACATCTTTTAATGGGGTATCCTGCGTTTGGTAATGAACTAAATCCTGGTCCTTGGTAGACAATGAACTGTCCCGACAGCAAGGCTTCTGATTGGGAAGTTTAGAAGAGCGTCAAACCACAACTTAATTGATCATGTTCCCAGATCAACCCTGATCCAGGGTGTTAACACTTGTTAAGGACTCAGTTATAGGCAAGCGTTACCTCCTCCACTGGGTCAGTAATCTATCAAAGCATAAACATATATTTGTTCGTAAAAATACCAGCAATATATCTAAAGAAATCATTACTAGCAATATTTCTATATGCCCAAAAAACAATTGAAAGCAATACATTAAAAATAAATCACTCTCAACAAAGTAGATATGATATTCAAAGTGATTTTTTATAAAGAATATATATTCTATTCCTATGAACCTATCCTAAAATTCTTGTCGGCAGAGAGGTTGATATGCCGTAAAACATAATAAACCAAACCAAAGTAAACCTCGTCATTTTTCACTGACTAACCCAATGTCCCTCCTTTGTTTTTCTTTTCTAATGTTTTTCACATATTCCTTACGGCGTCTGTAGAATTTTACTTGGTTTACTTCCCTTTGTAAACGTCAAGTTTCTTCTTTATTGCTTTCTTCTCTTCTTCTCTTCTTTCGTTAGTCATTTTCCATTTCTTATTTTCATTCCTTTCATCTGATTTCTATTTTGCTTCATTATACTTTTAGTTTGAAAAAGAAATCCAACGAAACTGAAACAGAATGCAGGTGATTAAGATAAAAATTGTCTTTCTCATCAGCGTATAAATTAGAAGGGTTTTAAATATGAGGCAAGATTTTGCTAAACAGAAAATTCTTGTATGAATCTGAACCATCCATTTAAACTATTGGAAAACAAAAAAAATCATGCTGTCATTTAATACCAAAGATATTATAAAAAATGTTGCTAAAAGAGGTTTACAAAAAAAAGCATGTGCTATTATCTCCGTATCCACTGCAAATGGTGAGCATCTGGTTTATGTTCATAAAAATTGAAAATATTCACTGTATTCTAAACCGAATCATATCTATGTACTGTTAAATTCTATTCATAAGTTTTTCCTGGATTGTCTTATATCCTCCAAAATTGATGGTTTCAATTGTCACTGGGATATTCTGTAACTTTCATTGCACAGAGGAAATGATTACTATTCATCCGTTACTTGATTCTTTTTGTGTTTTACTCACGTAATGACACTTTTATAATTTAAGAGTGTTTTCATTCATTGTCAACAACAATTATGACTGGTCTCAAAAGTGTAATTCTAAGTGTAAATACTCTTACTTAAGTAATTATCCAAGACAGTTGTTAGTGTCTGCTCATTATGGTCGGATCTAAGTTCATTAGAAAACCGTTTGCATAATTACTCCATTTATCAAACGTTTTAAACATTCTAGCTATCTATCTATCTATCTATCTATCTATCTATCTATCTATCATTAAAATTATTCATTCATTGAAGCACTATCGATATTTATTCACATTATCTCTTCCGATATTTTTATTTAGGCTCGTATTTTCTAGAGATTACAATTAAAGACTGGTTTAGTATGTGTGTGAATATATCACATTTTCACCTCCTGGTTTTCGTGTATGTCGTCTGAATTCTTCATGTAATTTTCTCTCCATCGACTGCACTTAATCTTGAGTTTACTTGTTCTCGGCAGATCCTGGGTTTTTGTATCCTTTACTTAATTTTAATTATCTTCAGCTGTCAGTATTGCTTTCAGATATTCTCTTCCGCGTTATCTCTTTGTTCAATTTATTGCTGGACCAAAAACGGTCTTCCATATTAATGTCTTAATTCTCCTTTATGCTTTACTAAATCCAACCTGTCAGCTTCCACTCCAGATTGTGAGACTAAGATTTCTCATTAATGTCTTAAGCAATTTATCCAAAATTTCATTTTTCTACTTTTAAAGAATCTTGCGTCTGGAATCATGATTATATATTTTTTCTTTTGGTAAATTTTTATTTTGCTGCTTAATTTTCGTTAGAATATAATTCTGGCTTAACTGTGGCTTGTCTTTATTCTTATGTTGCCGCTGTGGTTTCAGAAGAAACAGGATTTTAGGAGGAAAAGTTATTAGCCTTTCGCACAACAGGTTTTGAGATCAGAAAATACCAACTCCTAGACTATTTATCAATCTAGGCTAGAGATCTAAGTCTGTCAATATATTTCACCCGCATTTAAAATGGTTATTTGCACGGAAGCAAAAACACTGACCTCAGCCAGAATTTAAACAAGGATTGCCAATCATATATTATTACCACACATTTTATGATAACTGTTATATTTATTAAAATCAAATCAAATATATATATATATATATATATATATAATCACAGCTCATCAGTACGGTTAGACTCCGATTGCTTTTTCTTACCCAGGATTGAAACCCGACCGAAATGGCGTCAGTCGGCGACTCTAACCCTGGGCTATGGGCGTTCAGTGGAAGTAGGTGGACTCTTTAGCGCACATCATTATACGCGCCCAATAGCTGAATGAGCAATGCGTACACGCCAGATGCAATTTGTTAGATATATTATTTATATATTATATATGCGCTGTGCTTATTTGAAAACGCTCAATATCAGTGATAGAGCTGACATATTCATATAGATAGGTGTGAGTTTGCAACCCTGGGTATCACGCACATGCGATCAGCAGACAAACACAGAGTTTTTTTTTATTCTGGAAGCGGGTCCTTTTCTGTCTGGATGGAAAAATGTACTTTAAGTGAAATGTCAAATGAATCTTTTGCAACGAGGTGCTAATTGGTTAACCTTCTCCGGGCAAATACGACCGACCAGAAAGGAGTAAATTACCTTTATCATTTGAGTCAATTATCATCTGAAATATTGTCTTACCTTTTTAACAAATTTGTTATAAAAGCGATGAATCAGGAAATTGGGTTTGGTGGATTTTGGCCAGATACAGGTAATTCTATCTAAAGTAATTTTTGACCTAATAATATCATCAGCAGAGAGTCAAATCTCTTTCTCTGTTTTTGCTTTGTGATACATTTAAATTCAAACAGTTTGCGAATGTTATATTAGGATGTATATTTAATGTAGAATTTTAAAAAAGAACTTCCAGGGAAGAAATGATCTTTTTAAGCAAGGAGAGAGAAATTAATTATCAAGCCTGGTTGTCCGACTGGGTAGCTAACCCCCATCATATTGATATATTAATATTAGATCACAAACACTTTCGAATTTAAAAAATAGAAAATTAAAAAAATTCATGTTTCAAATATCAGTTTTTCAAGATATTTTGGCATCCCTAGATATTAATAAAATTTGATATTTTGGATTTTGTGCTTGTAAGAAAATGCACAACTTTTTATTAATATTAAGAATATGATTTCAAAGTTTTCATTTTTCCACTCCAGCCTAATATATATATATATATATATATATATATATATATATATATATATATATATATATATATATTGTGTATTTGGTCAACAATCTCTCTTTTATACAAGTTTCATTGAACATTGAACATGAATGATAATTGGTGACAATTAATGATAATACCTTGTCTGCCATTTTTAATTAAACCAATATATATATATATATAAACCAATATATATATATATATATATATATATATATATATATATATATCAACAGAAATAACTGTTATCAGAACATGCTTTATTGTCCAAACGTTATTTTCAGAAACTTTTTTGAAAAGTTTTATTTGCTCACAATACCCTCCGTAAATAGACTTTAACATATGACCCATATTTTTATGAGATCTATAATTTTAATAGGGACTTCTTTTCATTTCATTCCAATTAAAAAGATGAAAATAACTAATTCCACAAAATATAACTTGTTTCATATTTGTCTCCATGACATAAATAAGAATAAATACTTTTTAATTAGCACTAAATAGTTTATCTCCGTTCTCCTCCTGTTTTTGGTAAATAATTATATTTTGACATCAAAACAATGCCAATCTTTAAAGAAAAGTTACGGTAGTTCAAATGTATATATTCTGCTGGCAATCAAATCAAGCCCTGTTGATCTTGATACTTGTTATGTATTAGTCATCTATCTGATGGATAAAGCTAAGTTCACTAGAATCTGAATATTATTAACGTACTTTTTGATAAAAAAAACTACTACTGTACCAATATTTCGGCGTATTTGCTGAATGTTAACTCTACAGAGCAATGTACTGAGAAATAATTATAAAATGCTCAAGTGCACGTTACAAAATATTAGATGTGTTTTATATTTTAAACTTTAATTACTTTAGTATTAAAGGAAGTATTGAATATTTTCTGTTTGTTATGTAAAAGTACTCTTTATAAGGAGATAATAAATACTGTATTGCACATCTTTCATAATTTAGTGTCCATATAATTGGTGTTTTCAGTTGAGTATATTTCTAATATCTATCTCTTCTATCATTCTAACATTGCCCTATCGTTTCTACCTTTGCGCTTTCTTTATTTTGTTATCATATTTTAAATTTTTTATTACAAGAAGAAATGAATATATTTTATAATGACATGTCAGTGGCCTAGTTCCAGACCAGATATGATGGCAATATTCAGTTCACGAACAAATGGTAGATTTATAAATCAGTTGTATGGATTCTGAAACATTATGTGGTACGGCGCATTTAATCGCATCTAACCAAGCAATTAATTCAATGTATTAATTCTCCTTAATTTCAATAGAAATCATGAGACCTAATGGGTTGCTATTAAGAGTGCTAGCATCAGCCATGGTGAATTAAAGCAATAGAGTTAGCTATTGTGATTAAAAAGTGAAGTTTGCTTTTGGAGGATTTTGAAGTATGAAGCTTTACAGACATCTTACAAAACATTGATTAGTGGTCATTTTTTAAAGCAGTTAGCAGTTGGTTGCACGACCTGCCAAGTCTGCGGGAAGAAATAAGACAGGTCTTGGTGTGTTGTTATGGCTTCATTTCATGTTTTCTCTATCTCCCCTAACATCTCTAGCGTTACATAGACAAAGTTCTCCTTAGAGTGTGGGCTGTACTTAACAAGAAAATTTTTTATATCTCTTAAGCTGGGGTTTCCAGGAATTCTTTCAATGTGTTGTTTTGTTCCATTTTTTATCATGCCAAGTGCACCTACTATCACTGGCATGATACTTGTTTTCAATTTTCACATTTTTTCTATTTCAATTTTCATTTGCTTATACGTTGACAGTTTTCCGAATTCCTTGGTTGTTATGTTACAATCCGTTGGACAAGCCATAGCAAATAATAGGCAAGTTTTTTCTTTCTGGTTTTCAACAATACTGTCCGGCCCATTTGCTCAATTTTTCTGTCTATGTAGATGGTGTAATCCTATAGAATGGTGACATCTTCTATTTCTGTAACCGGTTCGGGGTGATGTTCATACTAGTGTTTGTTTACAGATTTTCCATAGTATTTTCACATTGTCCAATGCAAATATTGCCCCACTCTATTGTGACGATTTTTATATTCATTTGGGGCAAGTACAGAATATCCTGAGATTAGATGGTCTACTTTTTCTTGGTATTTATCACAGAACCTGCATTTTGGATCCACATTATTATGCATAGTATTTGCCTGAAAGTTCCTAGTGTAAATATTTTGGTTTTGCGCTTCAAATATAAAGCCTTTACTCTCAGACTTTAATCCAGATGCGCGTAACCATCGATGAGTATTAACGGGATCAATATTAGATTTATTAGCACGTTCTGGATATTGGTAATGCAAAGATTTGTCTTGCCATCGTTGTTTAAGAGCTTTATCCTTGGTTTTTTCATATTTTTTGCTGAAATAGTTGGTTCTTGCTTTCTGTTTCGCTTTTGTATAGAATCTACTAAATTTAAATCTTGTTTGTATTTACTGTCTTCTTTCATGATTGAATATTTTTCTTTCTGTTTTCATGTTGTTTAACTTATTGCATCATCCAGTCCTTTTTGTTTCTATATATGTTAGTAAGCCAATAGTTGTTGTCTTGTATGACAATTCTCGCTGAATAAAACCTCTTCCAACTTCTTTACGGGGTTTGCATAAACGGTCTATATAAATCTTTGGATGACGCATCTTAGAAAGAAGCTTTCTAGTTTTAGAATCCATTCGCCTGATGTCGTTTAGAGTCCAGTTTAAGATGTTGAAACTATACTGGACAACTGGGATTGCAAGGCTATTAATGGCAAAATTCTGTTCTGAGAATTCAATTCAGTTTTTAATATCAGTCATAGCCTAGACATAGTACTTTTTACGCACTATTTCTTTCATTTTTATGGTAAATGATTTCACTCTTACTGTCTTGATAAGTTGAGTGGTTAGTGCTATTAATGATATACAGAATAGTAATGGAGACAAAGAATCACCTTGAAATATACCTCTTTTGGTGTTTGTTTCACCAGACTTATAGGTTCCATTTATATGATTGAGGTAATGGGTTGTTTTCCATATCGACATGCATTGTTTGATGAAGTTGATGATGACGGGTGTTATCTTGTATATCTTTAAAGTCTTTAAAATCCAGGAATGTGGCACACTATCGAATGCCTTACGATAATCTATCCAGGCAGTACTAAGATTATTCTTTGTACTGTAGCAGTTTTCCAGGATCATTCTGTTAATAAGCAATTAGTATTTACATCCGTAACAGTCGCCTTTTGCACCCTGTTTGTTCAAGCGGTAACATGTCATTTCTTTCCAAGAATAAATATGTCTGTTTTGTTAAAATAGATGTTAATAGTTTATATGTTTCAGAAGGCATGTAACTGTTCTGTAGTTTTTCGGGTTGTTTGTGACACTATTCTTGGGGAGAAGAAATGTAATTACTTTGGTCATCCATGCAGAAATTTTAGTTGGATCGTCAACCATTACTTGAAGTTCTTTGGCTAGTTTTTATGTGCTGTATTTAAATAATATAGCCAAAAGTTAGGAATTTTATCTATACCTGGAAATATCTAATTGCGATCTTTTTTAGCGCAAATTTAATATCTTCTTCTGTAATTCCAGCCCATGTCTGTTCTGGCTTATTTTTGATTCGTTCTATCTCTTGTCCAATCCAATCTACTTCTTTTTATGTTCTTTAGGGCAAGCCCATATTTTCTTCCAGAACTGTATAACTTCTTTCATTTTGCAGGCGACTGCCAATTTAATTATTTTTTACCTGTTTCCCTGTAAAATTTCTTTGCATCGGTTTGAAAAATCTTGTTTTGTCTGTAGAATCTTGATCTTTTCTCATAGCGTCTCAATCTTGGAGCCTTCAGTTTTATTGTTTGCTTTATTTTTTCTTAGTTGATAGGACTTCAAATTTAATTTTTAATGTTGTATTTTCTTTCGACTTTTCTGCTTTTCCTAGTTCTTACATTTATACCTCTTGTCAGTTTATCGAGTACTGATAATTCACTGCTAAGTTGTTCGATTTCTTTTTCTAATTTTCTTTTCCAAGGTGTGATCTTCATGTCTGCCAGACTGCCTTGTTTGTAATTTGATGTTCAATTTCTTTTTGTTGCTGCTTTTGCTGATGCATATATTGCTTCATTGAGATTTATATGAGTGTCTTTTCATCCAAAATTAATTTGAGTGCTGCATTGTAGAGCTTTTATATTTTCGAGGTTATGCTTTGTTGGTTTTAATTTTGGGAGCTGTTCTCATTCCTCCATTGCAATATTTTGTATTTGACTTATTTTTTATGGTTATTGATTTCTCCTCTGGCTTCTGTTCTTGTTTTCCGTAAAATAATTCTTTTCAATGTGTTCTGAACTAGGTTCCCTCCTGAAGGACGGGCTCCCTGTTTATCTACTGGAAGACCCATACTGGATGTTTTTTTCTATTTGTATTTCTCATATTTTCTCTCGAGTGACGCACGGGTCCAAAAGTCCACCGAAAGTTGTCCGGCACGTTGGGTAACTGTCTTTTACAAACAGGGTTCCAAAGTTGCGGGTTGTTGTTCGGAGTTTCCTTCTCCTAAATGGGTTGCCAAGCGACAGCTGACATAGACGCGATTGGAATTCAAAGAGAAGACGCTGGTTTAAAAAAAAATGTTGCTACTATCACTAGTCCTTGAAACAAAAAATAATAAAAAAAATTAATGGAAACGAAAATGTTGATGTACGTTTAATTTTATTAGTACTGTGAGATTTAACATAAAAATAATAATTTGTTCGTCCACTGTCTCATTAAAGTCGTTCGTCGAAAATAGGGTTATCAAAATATAATAAATTAGATAAGTAGATAAAATCAATAACTAAATAAAAATAAATATATAAATAAATATGTATTCTTTCTATAAAAGAATATCGTAGAAACTATTTTTCATTGTGTTTCATGTATTTTCCTGTTGTTTTGTTTTGTTTTTGTTTTTAATAAAATTATAATAGTTAAAAAAAACATTACAAAATATTGACAGCTAAGAGAAATATGAATAATAAGAAAACTGATGATTCTATTTATTATTATTATTATTATTACTACTACTACTACTACTACTATTATTTTTATTATTAATCACAGTTTATAAAAGAATTAACTTTTCTCTTCGGCCGAAAATTAATTCATAGCAATTGTTCACAATAGCCCATCACTCTTCTCAATATCTTAGCTGTTAGCGTAATCTGTGTGGTTAAGAATTGTTTCTAGTAATTTTGAGAATAACTGGTAGGCATGGAAATTTCATATTTCATAATATATTAATTTCTCTGGAAATGCGAAATAATTTTCCATATTTTTAATTTCCTTCTAGTCTACGTTACCAAATCTGGCTTGTTTTTGTTCTTCTTGTTTACCAAGTGTTTCAACAACACGTTTGAATTAAAACTTTGAGAAGAATTAGTACTCATTATCAAAGAAAAATTCCCGTAAATAGTTACCTTGATTAGAATAGGCAATACCTAAACCTATATGTAAAAACCTATACAAACTCAATCATGCCAAATATTCTACCATTTATATGCTATTATACTGCATTTTCTTGTGATGTCTTTCAGTCTTCAATCTCCGTTTCATCACTGCCAACATGTGATGATTCCCTATGTTTCATCTATTGTAGCTTTTATAAAACTGGTTTTAGTTTTTGTTTATCTGGAAAGACCGGCACATGTCCTGTTGTTGGATTCCTTTACACAACTAGGCGCATGTAACTTTCTCTTTTCTTGAAGCGATGTATTTTCTCAAGTGTCCATATCAATGATTTTGTGTCCATGTTTTTAACTGATTTTTTTTGTTTCTTGGTTTATGGCCATATACCTGTGCACTTTGCTGTTTTTGACTGATTATAATCGTCTTTCTTTATATGTTACTGTGCTTTCTGATAGTACTTTTAACAGAGTTTCTTCAGTTCTTAATAATGATTAGTCCAGTTATTTTCATTTAACATAGAGCATGTTAGTTTCCTGTTTTTGGTGTAGTGCATTGCTTTTTATTTTACCATCCACGTTAGTAAGTATTCTAGTTTAGTTCAAAGATGGCCTTCTATACCCTTTTTAGCATTTAACTTTTTTATATTCGTTGCTATTTTTTAAATGCTTCTTCGGCTTGATATCTACTTTGCGAATGAATATATATATATATATATATATATATATATATATATATATATATATTCCCTTTGTATGTGAATAATTACTTGTTTATTGTTTTATGTATGTGTGATTTACTTTCTGATTGTGTTAAGTATTTGATTTGGTGTATATATTCTCAATTTATTTCCCGTTTAAAGTTTCTCTTTTATAAACCGTTTCTCTTAATATTCTGAGGGAAATTAACATTTATATGTTCATTACTGGTCTGAACGAGGCAACTGAAAATTCTTTCTTTACATCGCTAAAATAAATTCTGGATTTATATCCGCTTAATTATGTGTTGAGTTTTCTTCTCAATATATATATATATATATATATATATATATATATATATATATATATATATAACGAGAGAAAAGGAAAATATTCTCAGACGACGCGTTTCGTTTTCTGAGGAACATTATCAAGGCAACAAAGTATTTATTTTGTTGCAGTTATTTATATACACAAGGGAGGATATCATTATTTTCTTAGCGCTTTTATATTTGAGGATATTTCTGAATGTTCATCAGATGGCTTAAATGTCAGTCAAAACATGTGTCATAATTAAAAGGCTGACAAAATTTAAACGAGTCATATTAAAGATATATCTTTATTTACCATGCTTCTTTATAGATACACTCTGTTTGAAAATAATTTACACACAGACATATGCGTGTTTTTGTGTGCGTGATTGTGTGTGTTGCTGTACATTTAACATCCAAATGGATTCTTAGTCCGAGAATTCAAATCTATTTTTTCCGTGTTTATTACAAGTATTGCACATCTTCCGATATCAAAATCCAATTATTAAATTCAACGTTTTCGCTTTTCAATCTTGTTTTAGCTTCTCTAAGTAATTTTTTATGCTATAGTCGATCATTTGTACCTAGTTCTCATTCTCAGTTTATCCAGAAATAGTCCTCGGCTTTGTATTCAGCAATATATTATTTCAATTAGTTGTGCTGTTAGGAATTTTCAAATAACCGATAAGAATTTTATCACAATGAATTTGCTGAGAGCTTTTCCTCTTTTTGAATCTTTCGAGACCAGAATATTTTTTCCTCACGTTAATTCATTCGGGGATTGTTTACTCTTTCAAATATTTTGTTAATTGCTGTACTCATCTTATGAATATTCATGAATTGTTTGAACCAGACACTCTTCGACCTCATAATGGACAGACACTTACCAATTAGCATTTCTTCAAGGTGCTTTTGAAAAATATTGTTTTTTCTTTCTGCCTCCGGTTCTTTTTCGATTCGCTTAAACTCTTCTTTTTTCTGGCTAAGTATCTATTTAAAATTTGTGTTCTGTTTATTTTATCTTGTTCTTTCTTTCATGGCAAACACTTACTCCAGATGAGCTGTCTTTCTGTAGCCTTTGGCTATTTGTTTTTTCCGTTCTTTCCTAATTTACTTGTCGGTAAAATTCTACTTCATTGTTTGGACTGTGTTATTCTGTCTGTATTACTGGACTCTGTGTCGGTATATGGTGAATTTACTAAATGTCTTCCCTATCATCACCAGTTTACTTTGTATATGTTGCAGTCGTTTACAGTTATTTAATTCTCATATTTTATTATCTTTCTCTCTGATTTTCCTACTTGCTATAGATTTTGTGTTTGCTTTTGAAGTTTAATTTGTAATCAAGTGTATTATCTCATTTTCTGTTTCGGAATTTACGTCCCGAATCTTTTGGATCCTGCATACATTAGTAATTATTTTTAATTCTCGAATAAACCTGCTTTGATTTTATTTGATAATTCTCTTTCTCATTAACTAACATGGTTCTGATATCACTAAGTACAATGTATTTAGCACGAGAAAACTTTTAACACTTGCTATTAAATTTATTTTTATTTACAGTTAGATTACTAATATACATTTTTTCTGAATATTTTTATATGATTTCCTTTAATCTTCTGATGTTCTTTGTTCGAACTAATTTCTCTATCTTTGTTATTTTATTTATTTATTTATGTTTTTAATTTCTTCATTTTCGTTTCTTGTTTTTTCTTTTTTTGCTATTTCTATTCCTTCTTTTTACCACTTTTTTTTTCTTACGTACATATGACGTTAAACAACAATACGCGTACGATCACCGAAATTCAGCAAAGTTAAATCTGGCCAGTACTTAGACGATTGCCCGCTTTTAATAATCTTTGATGTACGGGAGGTGTAATGATTAATGGCTTGGTATTATTAAACAGAATGCCAAGTTACAATTACAGACGAGTTCTTCAGATTAACTTATGTGAAAATACTCTTGAGCAAGGTATTGATCCATCTCTTCTCCACTCAGCTACGGTTACAGTAATAAAACATGTATGACTAAAATAATGATCTGAAAATGAAGAATTATTATAAAAAAATAATTTCTGGCTTTAAATAATCTACAAGGATTTATAAAACTGTAAAAAAGAATAATTAATTTTTCGTAATGTTTTATTATATTTTTCAATTTTTCTTCTTTTATCACTTTTTTTTACTATTGGCAATTGTTATTATATTGTAACTTTTTTTTATTTAGTCCTATTCTGGTTAAAACATTCGTGTTATATATTTTTTGTTCAGATTTCATTTCTTGTCATCTTAAGATTTTTTTAAGATATGAACTTGTTTCTTGCAACGGAAATTTCGTTTTCTTTTTTCTTGTGTAATTTGAAATGATCTGGATACTAATCATTTTTTAATTATTTTCCATCTTCTTTTATATGTATTCTTGAAACTTTTCGTTTTTGATAGTTTTTTCTGCTTTTCTGCTAGACTGATTTTCGGACGCGACATTTCGAACTACGATAATTCACACCGATTTCAATTATTGAAAAACGTCACGAGAATTACTTTTCCATCACCATTTATCTTTATTCTTGAAACTTTTGTTAAATAAGTAGATAATGACGTTTATGTTTAAATGAGACACGGAAGAAAAAGATGTGAATAATCCTTCTGCGGTGAGTAGGCCTCGCATTGATGTTAAAAATGGCATCCTCTTTCAAAACTTTTACAAAATACATTCATAACGACGGAATGATGACACTGAAGAGATTCATCGATCTGTTAGAAAAAAATTAGAAAGACAAGCCACCTATGTAAAATCCACGAACTTTCTTGCAGGAAGGTAAGAATACTCCGAAATATCTCCCATTCCCCTCACCCCAAAAAAAAACTGCCGTAAAAAAAATCCGAAGAGAGATGAAAACCCTTTAACTTCGGCGCAGTGCATGTCTTTTGAAAACCATACTTCTCTCTTTCATGAAATTTGTGGACTATCGGAGGGATCAGTATTGACAGAAAATCATCATAGAACTAATGTGGAAAAAAATATGGTTTTCTAATTATATAAAGCATTACAAATAAATATAGGAATAACTTCCCTACCAAACACTTCCAAACAGCTAGAAATGTTGTGTGGATTATTTAATACTGTTTCAAAATATATAAAGACTCTCAAATCAAATGAAGATCAGCTTCCCTCTCGAATAATTCTCAGGCGCTAGCAATTTTGTGCGAATTATTCAAAAATTTTTAAAATATATAAAGCATTACAAAATCAATAGAAAAATGACATCCCCACCAAATATTTTCAAACCGCTAGCAATGGTGTGGGGATTATTCAACAATTTTTTAACTTTTTCTAAATAAGGCCTAAAACACGTTACAAAAGCTGTTATAAAATCTTGTTTGGGGTTCTTATGTAATATTAGCAACGTGGTATTTGAAGGCATTCTCAGTTCATATCTTGTCCCGTATGCTGCTGATTAGAGCGTCGTTGATCGTAGATGATTCGGCTCGCTCTAAAATATTTCCCTAATAGACTGGGTTCCATGTGCAAAACCCGAAAAAATACTATTCCATATGGGACCCAGTTATGAAAAATATATATTCTTCTTCAGTTACTCTGCGCGTGAAAAGGATTTTGTTATCTGATTTTTATTTGGTTATAAATGAAAGTATAGGTGTTTATTTAGATTGCAATATATCCACTTATGAGAAAGTAATTAATATCTATTTTTTTCGTCTGGTTCTATCAAATGTATAGCAAAAGCTCTGGGTCCCCGAATTAAAAATATAATAATGCAAATATATACAATGTTTGCGGTAATTTTTTCAGTCATTCTAAGATGTTTTGACTCAGAATCGACTTTTTAAACTTACCAGCTCACCCAAGATCTTTAGAATGTGAAAAGCTACAAAAGGTCGCAGTACGTCAGCCCATGTAAAATCGACAGCAATGATTAAATAATACCTAACTGCCAGTCTACTCAGTTAATTGTCACACGACATACACGCTTTGTTGATCATGTCTATTTTCTATTCATGAATAACTAGACAGAATATATTTTCCGCCGTATTTTGCTATTTCTTTCTGCGGTGAAATGGTTGCCATCCAAGGTTATACAGCCCAATCTATTCTAGTATTCCTTCCATAGTCGGTGAGAAAAGAGGAGTGTATTAGTTCGTAAGTGAATGCAACGAATTCAAATGGGATTCGAACTCTGCTTTCCGGTTTTCTGTCAATTAGACCACAACCATCTCTTCCGAGACAATATCCATTACGCCACGACGCTTAACCACTACCGTGTTTAAATTTGTAAAGTTGAGGTAGCAAAGAAAAATGTTTCTCAAATGAATGCAATGAATATATTTATAGAAAAATGCACAGGGAAACAAAGATATAGAGTTATATATTTGTTTTGCATTTAAATTAATTATCCTGTTAAAGAATTTCAAAATTTGCTTCCACTTATATTCTCATACTGGGTAGATATAAATTAAAATGTATACTTATACCCGGGAGAGTTAATTACTTTGTAGTGGATAATAATTGCTTCTATTAGACATTCATCGAATTCTTTACCATAAGCATTTAGCGTACTATATACGCTTATAATTGTCTTAGATGTCATGATAAGAAACCAAAGGATATTATCTTTGTTATAATATGAAAAATAATCATAGTGAAGTAACTTTATTAGTGAATAGACTTCAAAGACGTTTTAAATTTTCTCTTTACTTGCCCACTTGTTAGACTAAGACATATTCATTTGTTTTTTTTTTACTTTTCTAATGCAGAATCTTTTTCATAATTTCAGGAATTGTTTCTATCATTTTAAGGTGTTTAATTTTTGAACAAAATCTATCAGCTCACCAAAGTTAGAACAATACTAACATTATGAAATATTGTTTGGTTAATTAAATAACGATATCGATCCCTTTAAATATTTCTCAATCGTAACGCATGTTTTAGGATCGATCCAAAAGGGTTTTTTTTTAAAATTTCTTTATCATGAATTTGTGATAAGCTACGAAACATCACGGGAAAAATTTGCACATCATCTCATGTAAAATCGACTACACGTGATGCTTGAAATTATTGTTTAGGATTGATTTTTATTAAATATATTATTGGAAATAATTACAAAGATAATTGTATAGCAATGATTTTTTGAAAATGAAGGTCGATATAAGTTCGAGATTAAAAATATTAAAACAAAATAATTTTATATTTCATTTTGAATAATTCGGCAAAAACTGAAAGAAATACGTGTGTAACAAATATTTATCGTATGAGAAAATTAATATTCAAATTTATATACATTTTCTACAATTTAAAAGAAATATATTCGGTAACGTTTTTATTAGATCGTTACAAACAGCTTCAGGAATATTTTGCCTTACTTAATGGGCATACGGCTGTAGTTATTTCTTTCACTCTTTTACATATCTTTGGAATGAATGATAATGCATTGCAATAGAACTGCAGGAGGTGAACATATAGACTGGCAACTGGGTCCCACCCATTCACAGTCAGGTTAGCCAAATGCAGACGACAATTCTACTCCTGCAGCTTCCTCTCTCGCACTTCCCGCCTGTGGAACTCACACCCGTATTCTTGCTTTCCTGACGGCTACAGCCTTCAGAAATTTAAATGCAAAGTTAATACTCATCTACTAACCACTGGCCTCTAGCTCTCTTCTGTATAACCTTCCCTTTCTCTCCACCTATGTATCTGTCATTGCACCTTCTTTCTCAGCTTTCTATTGTTCCTTTCTAACTAGCTTGTACGCCTCACTCTTTTCTAATTAATCTTTTTACATTTATGTAACCCCCTGCACATCAGTGGCGTTTCCGCCTTGCTCGGTGTGAAATGATTAAAAAAATATATATAATCTGAATGCCTAGTCATATATACCATAATAAAGAAAATTTGATTAAACTGTCAAGTTTTTTTTATTTTTATGTTTATTGATTTAATATTAGAAGTACTTCTGCAACCCTATTTCCAGGTGGCTTGTATTAATATTTTATTAATTTTAAGATGAGAAGAGATTTCTCTTAAATTGGGGAATATAATATTTTTTCTCGGGAAAGTAACCGAACTGATTGAATTTACGTAAAAAATCATAAATAAAATATTGTCATCTGTTTTGATAAATTGTTGACACTAGGTTAAAATTGGACGGTGATAATTTTCTGTCTTGCACTACTAAGCTTGTGGGTTGGACAGGCAAGCAATAGATGAGAATATGTGATCTCCCCCTCATCAGTCTAGAGGCCGAAGACTCAGTGGAAATGGATAACTAATATTATTTTCATTTCGATCTGGAATGAATTACACTAAGAGGGGAAATTAAACCCCTGTAGCTACAGTTTACTACTCTGATTTTGTGCCTTTTCAATAAAACCGCGGTGAAAAATGAATTTAGCGGACATGAGCCCGTGATTTGAATAAGACCGTAAAACTGATACCGGCGTGCTGCTCGTGACGTTTGAGTAAACCCCGTCTCCGAGAACATTTTTACTGAATGCATTATTGAAATACCACCCAACTGTTACGTGTCACCAGCTTTAACTTGGTTATAATTGTGTATATAATCGATATAAAAATATATATCAAAAACTACACACGTGGCGTTGCAGTGTTCTACTTATTGTATTCGGTTTGCTAACTATCCACTACCGAGGATCGCATAAATCAGGCAGGTCTTAAATATATACTCGATCTCATACACTATCAGGGCAAACCTAGCCAGATGATAACGGGCAATCCTACTTTGAACTGTCCAAGAAAAAAAAACAGCGTAGAGGGACGGGTTACGGGTCAAGGTACGCCTGGGGATCGTGTAATAACTCATTCTTTTGCTAATTATTTTTTCAGACATTATTTAAATACGTATATCAAAATTAACAATCAGGACTCTTTAAGAATTTTAAGTGATTATAATGATCGTATAGTTCAGGAATTTTTTCCAGAGGGAAATACCGTATTTCAGGATGATAATGCATCTATTCATATTGCTAAAATTGTAGTTAAGTGGCACGAGGAACATTCTAGTGAAGTAGATCATCTTATATGGCAACGACAGTCCCCAGATCTCAACATCATTGAATATTTATGGTTCATTTTAAGAAAACAAGTAAGTATCGATATTCTTTACCATTATCATTGAAAGCATTTGAGACAGCTTTAGTTGGAAAATATATATATATATATATATAACCAAGAAACAAAAGTTAGATATTTTTCAAATCCATTGTTAATAATATAATTCGCAGCTCTAGCAGCTCGTCAGGCCAAAAGGTTTCCATAGGAATTTGGCACGCTGGCCTTCTACGCAATCTGTGGAGCTTTGGTATAACTGGACATTTGTTTGACCTAATCCAGTCTTTCCTCATTGAAGGTGGTATCAAACGGACATGCCCACCAAAACTACCATACGAACGCGCGTGTCCCTCAAGGCTCTATCGTAGGTCCTACGCTTTTTCTGATTTACATTAATGATCTCCCCGATGCCATAAGATCCCAAGTATGCATGTACGCCGATGACACCACAGTTTACTCTCGCCTCGATCAAAATTTTTTGCGACAAAGCAAAGCAAACATCAAAATTCGTAGTGGACTGGGGTAAGACATGGCTTGTAAATTTTAATGCTCCCAAAACGAAGCTGCTATCAATTAATAGACAATCAATAGACAATCGCACCTACCTCCCATTGGCATGTAACAGGCTTGCCTCCCAAAGAGTAAAACACTACGACTCCTTGTCCTCACATTCTCAGTGGAGCTTAGGTGGAATGACTATATCGAATTCATTGCTAAATCCGCTGCTATGAAAGTCGGTTTTTCTGCAGGTCTGAATCTATCCTGCACATATATAAATCTACCATCCGCCAGCGCATTGAATACTGCTGCAACATCTGGTCGGGTACCCCTGCTCTTCTCCACGGGGTTCTTGACAAAATACAACGGAGAGTCTGTAATGTGATCGATACCGTCTTGGCTGACCGGCTGCAGTCACTCTCTCAC
The DNA here is from genome assembly GCA_037127315.1 of Ascarosepion bandense. Classification (NCBI taxonomy): domain Eukaryota; kingdom Metazoa; phylum Mollusca; class Cephalopoda; order Sepiida; family Sepiidae; genus Ascarosepion; species Ascarosepion bandense. The sequence continues at coordinate 1,475,137 of JBBBDQ010001758.1, forward strand.
CGGCGTGACGTGGCTTCCCTGTACCTCTTCTATAAATACTTTCACAGCTTCTGCTCCGATGAACTTAGATCACTTGTGCCCCCTATGTACGAATTTGCACGAGATACTAGATTATCAACGAGGTCTTTTAGAGTGAAACCGATAAAATGTAACCGCAATTTCTACACCAATAGCTTCTTTTCTCGCACTTCCCGCCTGTGGAAGTCTCTTCCACATGCTTGCTTCCCCTACAGCTACAATGTCCAGGAGTTTAAATGTAAGGTCAATAGACACCTCCTAACATACTAACTCGCATCCATTCCCTCAAGCACTCTTCCCATCTACCCAACCCTCATCCTCGGTATCCCTATCCGTCTATCACCCTCCTTCTGACATTTCCTATATCTAACTACTCTTTTTCATCACCTTCCCCTATGCAACTTTTTGCGCAATAGTCGCAGTGAAATGCCTTGCTTGGGGTGAAATGATTAAAAAGAAAACTACTTTCACTGCAGTAGTTTAAAAATATTTTAACAGGTCTTCTACTTTAATAATTGTTTTCTTTAAGAATTCTTTTTTTCCTATTTTTTTTCTAGCTGGATCATGTTCATTACTTACTAGTATACATCCTAAACTTCAGAGGAATGCTTTTACAAATTCTATAATTTTAGACGTGAACACTTATAACAAGCAAAATTTGCCCACTTAAATTCAGCAAGAAAAAATTAGGACTAATATACTTATACATTTATTCGTCATTATTTCAAGAAATGTGTGCAGTCTGTCGCTGGAATGAGGCAATAAAACATTTTTACACAAACTCCTGTGTGTATGTGTACCATGGTGTATCCTCGGAAAGGAAAATTGGTAAACCAAGTTCGAATTTCAGTTGAATATATTGCATTTACTTGCGAGCAAATACTTTTAGGAAAATTATGGATCCATCACTTCTCCCTTCAACTATGGGTTGAATATCCGCACAATTTGTCTTCGATAATCTTGGTTGGCAACCAATCTGCCGCGGAAAGAAATGGCACAGTACTTCGTCTAAATTACCTGTCTATTTAGACAAGATCACCCAATCGTGTATCAAGTATGACACTTGCGTAACTTTTATTCCGTAAATGTCAAATTTTTAAAGCTTCCTTTCTTTGTAATGCGCCAGAAATTTAATTTATTCATCTTATTCTAACTGTAAACTTTATTTTTTGTTTCCGTTTTTAAAAATTTCTTTGTCACTTATAAGCTCGTTCATTAATTACATATATCGAAAGAATCAAATATTATCGAAGAGAAAATCATTTGTATTATCATGAAGGTGACATTAATATTCGTGCTATTGAACATAACTCTACAGATCTAGAAATACTATTTGTGATATTTGAAGACATAAGAAACGTACGGAACTAACGAGCAACGCCAACAAAATAGTATTCTTCAGGCAGGCTCAAATTCTACTTGCTTGGAACGTATACCAAACGAAGCCATTCGTTGCCGATTATTACAGAAAGATTTAAGTGTTCATATCATACAGCGACTGGTAAGTGTGTGAAAGGAATCTGATTTGTTTTCTTTTTATAGGTTATCAATTCTTTGTATGTTGTTTAAATCCGAAAATGTTTTGAATTGTATTAAGTAGTTCGGTGTTCCCGATGTTCTCAAATGCTCATCCACATATGTACTTAGTTGCTTTGACGTTGTTTACTGTCTGCGATCAAACAAAATAAGAGATTTTACTTTGATTTGGGTGAAGCTTTTGCAGCTGTAAATTTAAGCTTTTTCCGTGAGTGAGTAAAAGTACTAACGAAATTTGACCCCATTTAACAGTCATATATTTAACATTTTCTTTTCATTATTTCACTCCAAGCAAGGCAGCCTCACCACCGCTGGTGCGCAGGGTGTTACATAGGAGGAAAGTGATGAGAAGAAGGGACAGATTATAGGGGGTGTGTGGAAGTGAGTAAGAGAAGGAAGAGAACACTGGTGTGATGAGATCTGAGTGGACGGAGAAAAGAGTACGATAGGAAAGATGCGAGTCATTGAGGTAGATGATAATTGACCTTACATTTAAATTGTTGGAGGCTGAAGGTCTCGGATATGCAAGTATACAGAAGGGAATTGCACAGGCAGGAGATGCGAGAGAAGAAGCTGTAGAGTAAAAGATGCGGTTACATTTTATTTGCTTCACTTTAAAATGGTGGAACCTAGTTGTTACTCTAGTAGCTCGAGTAAATTCATACATAGAAGGCACCGGCGAGCTAAGTTCATCTGATTTGAAGCCGTGAAAGTATATGTAGGAGAGACATAGGAAAGCCACATTAAGCCGCCAGTCCATCATATTACAGATTCTCCGTTGGATTTTATCAAGAACCCCGAGGTGAATAGCAGGGGCACACGACCAGATGTCGCAGCAGTATTCAATACACGAGCGGATAGTAGATTTATATATGTGCAGGATGAATTCAGACGGGTAAACTTCTTGGCCCTTCAAAATCAACCGACCTTCTTAGCAGTGGATTTAGCTATAGATTCAATGTATTCATTCCACTTGAGGTCTGCTGAGTGTCAACCCAAGGAGGCGCATTGTTATGCTTTTAGAGAGGATAGCCTGATCCATGCAAATGGTGGTGTAGAAGCGATTGTCGGTGAAGGTTAACAGATAGCAGCTTAGTTTTGGAAGCATTAAAATTTACGAAACATTGCTTACCCCGTACACCACAAATTGAAGGTCCTTTTCAAGCTCAGCAGCGAGGTTCACTTTGTCAGCCTCAGCAGATATTTGATCGAGGCATGTGTATACGGTGAGGTTGTCAGTGTTACTTGGGATCTGATTACTTTGAGGAGATCGTTAATAAAGATCAGGAAAAGCGTAGAACCTAGAATAGAGCCTTGAGGGGCACACGCGTTCCTATGATAGCATCGTGAGGCATGTCCGTTCAATCCCACCTGAATTTTGCAATTTGAAAGTAATAATTTGATTAGGTCAAACAACTGACTGTCAAACGCTTTAGACTTATCCAGGGAAACAGTTCGAGCTTCGCCGTTCTTGTTGATAGCCTGTTATATATACACAAATGTGGTCGTTAACTTCATTCTGGCAGCAAAGCAGCTTAGCTTCAATAAAAATCTTCTTGCACTCATTACGAGCAGTGGCAAGAAGGCGCCTGTTCTTGTCCGGCGCCTGGCTCCTATAAAGCCAGAAGTGATCCTGTCGAGCGATGACGGCCGAGCAAGCAGAGGAAAACCAGGGAGCGAATGGGATTTAAGTTGCAACTTCCTGCCTAGGATGAAGTATTGATGCCAACCTTAACCCAAGAGAAGACTACAGACGCAATGGGAAGACTAAAAACTTTGTTCCAAGGAATTCGTGGAACCAGTTCTGGTCTGCTCTTTTGTAGCAGTAAGATATTCTGCTGGTCTTAGGTTCTTGTATGGAGTGGGAGTGGAAGTAGATTTTAATGGAAACCATCGCACGGTCAGAGTTTCCAAGAGCGCAGAGCTGCTTCACATTTTAAGAGTCAGGGATGGAAGTGAAACAGAAATCTTGCAGTGAGTCAGGCCTATTAGGGTGATTAGAGAAACGCGTTGAGAAATGAACCACTTGCGTAAGGGACGATTGATTGAAAAATTCATCGTGTAGACACCAGCAAGTACTGTGCCAGAGTTTTCAAGCCACTTTGCGTGGTAGGTGTTTAATTCACCAAATTTTACACATTATCCTCTTTATTATAGATATCTAGCGTATTATATACGCTTTTAAATTTCTGACTGCGTATGACAAACTAACTATATATTTTCAAAAGGAATCATTACTAGAATATAAAAATTGATTGTAGTAGATTTATAAGAACATAGATTTAAAATGTTATTTTTTTTTACTTTCTTTACTTGTCAACCTGTTTAAATACTGAGTGTATTTGTTTTTTTGTTTTTCAGTTTTCTAAATTAATTAAAAAAATTAATGTAAACAATTTATCCTAATCATGTTGTCGTTGCATATTTTACCAAAGAAAGAATTGTAGGATTTTATGAAAACAGTAAAATTTCAATGTTTACATTCAACTATTTATGCAGCTTATTTAATCTGCCTGGTGTTTTTCGTTTTTTTTTTAAATATTTCTTGGCATACGTAAAGGATCACACTGAACTCCCATGTGTCACAGCACTGCCCTTGAGAACCACTTATCTAGCAATTAAAAAGCTTAATTTAATTCAGGTAAACTAAATATAAGCTAATTTTATCGAAAAATGTATGTTCGTACATGTATTTTTGTCTTACGGTTTTCTTATAAAATACATTAAAATTTTGGCAAAATGCGACTTGATAGTTTTTATTCTTAGGTGTGTCTTTTTAAAAAGGTTGGGAAGCAATATACTAGGTGTTCATCGTTAGAACAATATCTGAAGCGTTGTTAATTTTTAGCTATATTCTTTCTACATTTTACATATTTTTTTAGATTTTTATCAATCTTAGAAATATGGTTTCATATTCATATTCAATGTGGTTTGTCCTGTATAACATCGTCTTTTTTTATTATTTTTCCTTCTTCATATGTGGCTGTTTTTGCAATTTGTTCAATCAAACGCTCCAATAATGCTATATAATATTCGCTATTGATCGTTCTTCCTTCTTCAAGGTAATTGATGAAAAAAATACATCGCGCATCTCAAAATATGGGGTCTAACATCTTGCCTGCTGATGTTTTCGTCTTTCATCGCTTTGGACGTCTGTCATCTGCTGCTCTCAAATCAGCTGACTGCCAATTTGACTCCGGAATGAAGAGGAAGTTCCATATATTATCTATTGTCTCATATTTATATATAAAAAAACATCTTTTTGCTTTGAAAATATTGTTGGAAACAACACTCTTAATCGACGACGCTTTGTTGTTTTTCACGACTGTGGCACCCATTTTGAACACAGCTTCCTCATTGATAAATATTTATGCAACATGGTGAATACACAGCCTTTGATGTGTTCACCTCTTCTGCTATCTCACGCAACTTACGATTGGAATTGTGGATGTATTTGGTGCTACCCTAGACAACTGCCGAGCGTTCAGCATAATTTCTGTCTGCACGACCACGTTAAAAGTCAACATATCACCTCTTAACCGTTGTTTTCAACTTAGCAGTATTAGAATATAGTTTTGCTATCGTTGAAATCGGTGCGTTGTCTGGGTGATGTGTTATAAGTGTCTTGTGGTAGGATGGAATATCTAATATAGGTACTTCTACTAAATGAAGAAGTGATATCGGAAACTGAGGCGTATTTAAGGCCAAAGACAAATCGTTTTAAAAAAAAGCGAATTGTTAGAGATGCTTTGAGAGTCGGTGTATCACAGACAGTGTTGATGAATAAAATAAATTTTGCCTAAAAGTTGCTGATTTATTAGTTAGGCCCCGGGATTTATTGTGTGATATGTTATGAGATGCTTTGTTTGCTGAGCGAGTTAAGACGAGTTATTTTCCTGTTCTAATTTTTACAAATTGTAAAATGAAATTTTATTTTTTTATTGGGTGTCACTTTTTGGAGAACGACAGACAGATATGCAAAGACATGACGCATACAAAATTCCCCTCCTCCCTCATGGTCGTTGGAGTCATCTCCAGCGAGAGGAATGTCATGCTTCTGTTTATCTTTCAGAAAGGCTGTCCTCCTCACCCGACTTCAACCTCCTTGGCTATTCTTCTAGCGGTGTGGTCGAGGCCAAGTCTAACAAGCGCGCGCACAAACTGTCGACTCTCTGTAAGGTGCAATATAAACAGATAGATAAATCGATGCATAGATAGATCGTGATATTTCTAGATATGAACTGTGATATATATATATATATATATATATATATATATATATATATATATATATTCATAAAACACTTTGCGACACAGAAAAACTTTATATTTCAAGATTACAAACAATCTACCTCGTAATATATTTAGCATATTTAAAAAACAGTAAATGCCAGAGATCACGGAAACTTTAAAACTGTTAGTGCTCTTCAACTGAATATATAGTGTTGGAATATGTATTTTTGGATAGACGGAAATATAACGTGGTGGATAAATAGATATGAGCCAATATATATATATATATATATATATATATATATATATATATATATATAGTATATTTTTTCTATACATATTAAGACAGTATACGTGAATTATCATTATGTTATATATATATATATATATAAAGAGCCAACAAACCTATCTAGGAGACATCTTACCCTGACGAGCCGTAGGGTGAAATCTAGGTAAGTTTGTTGGCACTTACTTAGATTTATTTTTTCTTTGTCGCTCTACAATTGGATTGAGCGCTTTTGTGTTAGGATTTTCGTCTCGTGGTTTTTTCTTTCCTACGAGTGTTTGACGTATGCTCATGTACTTTGTTTATTTCTTCTTTTACTTCCCCTTATTTCCCCTCCGAGTTTATTCTCGGTGGGATTTTCAAGACGAACTAAAATATAATATAACAATTATTAGTATTATTATTATTATTATTATCAATATTATATATATATATATATATATATATATATATATATATATGAGTGTGTGTTTATGTGTATATATGCAGGCCGATAGAAATATAACTCCCCCGTTTAAAATACTTGTAATTTTTTTTTTATTATAATTTTTAGAAGAAATGGATATAATATGAAGGCGTTTAACATGAGGTTTTATTTAATATTCGTTATAGGCAACAGATCTCGTTACCAACTTTGCGTGCCGTTTAGTAATCACGTCAACTGATTTCACCAGGAATTCTTGTGGAATGGAAAACATAACTTATTTTATTCGCACTTCAAGTGTTTCCAAAATCTTGGTTTTGCATAACCAACCCCTCAAAAAGAACTACTGTGTTAACGAAAGACTCATGTTTGGAAAATGATATATAAAATAATGATGAATCTTTGAAGTGGCTTTCGTGTAAGCACATGGTCAACTGACTAACGACTTGTATTATTGAATAACCTCATTTTATGTAATTGATGTGGATAACGGTCTTATATTTTCGATGAAATGCAATATTAATTAAAGTGCGCTTAGAATTGTCATTGAAAATCTGTTACAAAAATTGAGATCATATGGAGTTATAATTTATTGTTCCAGCTTCTTACATACACTGTTTTGTGTCCCTAGCCTTCTAAATAACACCAGATTTAATATTGTTTTTTTAAGAATGTTGAAAATTTAGACTAAATTTGTTGAAGCACAACGAGAAAATAATAATAATAATACTAAAATATAACAAATGATAATGTCGTATTCCAATGTATTTTGATGTTCTTTCAAGACTAATGCATCGGTACGTACGTTGCGAAATGCAATAGAAAAATACTCTTGAGAAATTGTCTACAGGGAAAGCATTGCCACCTCACAATTCACCATTAAGTGAATGCGTGTTTCTGCATGTACGAAAGTGGATCGTATTATCTCACTCAATGAAGTTCTCATTCATTCTCTCCTTCTCTAACATACAAATTTGTATATACATTTATATATAAAATATATATATATATATAAATGTGTACACGCACACGCACACACACACACACACACACACACACACACACACACACACACACACACATATATATATATAGATATATATAAAAATTATTTGTATAACTTAGCAAATATTTACCGAATCTTCTCTAAATTACGTCACTGTCTGCCCTATTTCTAAACCATCATCTCTGTCTGGCCGTTGCCGACCTCAACAATGGAGCATACCAATCCTCTGGCAAGATCTCAACGCTCGGAGCATAATCGTGTGTTACGCTAGGCTGGATTTGAGGTTGGCACCCTAGAAGAACTCTACCGCCCCAAACCTAATTTCCCGCCATTCTTGACAACCATTGGCCACTGATGAAATGTTAGTGACCGTTTCCCACATATATTACAACACATCGAGAGCGTCTACTTCCTGTGCACCTTTCTCTTGTTTGTTCGGTTGGAGCGGCTTAAGGATATTAATCACGCTCTGATATATAGAGTGTTCTGTTTAGAGCGAATTGCTTCGGATAATAAGAACAGAGAGAGAGAGAGAGAGAGAGAGAGCGAGAGAGAGAGTTACATTACCTTGCTCATTATTTTTCAACACAAGTTGATATAAAGTGAGCGGAGAGACATTTATCAGATGAAGCACTTGCAGATTGAGGTCCGTGGGAAGAGGTAAACTACAAAGGTCTTAGGTCCAATACCCGAAAGCTAGATTGCTGCTTGTCGGTACCCTTTAAAAATGTTACAAATTTAAATACTTTAAGATTATGATTAATGGCTAATTAAAAAAAAGATGAATGGTTTTATTTTATATTTTTATTACTATTTTTAAGAGTTGACCACTCAATTTAACCGGTAAATATCACCTACTTAAACGATTACTCCATCTGCGTATACAAAACTTTCTGTATTTTTTAATTTGTGTAAAATTCAGCATTATTGCAAAATATTAGCTCGTAACTGATTGTTTAGAAAGTTTGTTTTCTTGCTCGGTTTCGTACGTCATTCTGGTCGATTCCTCAGGAACGTGGCTTCTTGGTCTGTGTCATCTCTTGAAATCGCCGAAAATCATACCACAAGCCTTGTGAGTGGATTTGGATATTGGTCGATGGTTGTGCTAGTACGAAGTCAAAAGTCACCGTGACTGAGTGTTTCAAAGACCTGGGCCTTGTTCAGGTTATATAACGCGCATTCTCTGATAAAGTAAAAATTAGTTCCGCTCAGCATAGTTGCAGTATAAACAAAGACAAAAAAGGCAGCAATGGAAATTAGCTAGCCACCTTAGTAGACAAGCATACTTCGATACGATTAGCCAACCATACATATATTATTGAAAAATACGTCATGTGATTTCTGAATATTTAATGAGCGGGATAATATGATAAATATGACTTTATCTAAGAAATATATCTTTTCGGTGATTACGACCACCTGTTTCATCGCGATCTTTAGCGTTTTAATTTCGCAGGTTCTGAGCTCGTTTCTCGCTATTCCATTTGACAGATGGCTTTATACTAAATATCGATTTAGTGCACTTGTTCAGAGTTCTGGTTAATATCTTTCAAAATATTGTATTACATTAGTAGTAAAGTTTGTTCTTCATGTTATTCTATGTATAATGTTACATAAATTTACTATAAAAAAGTATAACAATAAAAGGTATTTTCCCACCAATTTTGCAACAAATAATAGAAGAAATCAGACATTTTTCGAAGATTTAATTACTGTGGTTTGTTTAAATTTAGTTGTTTGTTTTACACGAAAAATTCGAAAAACACATAATAGGTCCGATACTGATATATCTTCTTCAAACTTCTTTCATGAAATTTTAAAAAATTATGAGTGTTGTTTTTCTTAAATCCGGTTTTAAAACATATTTTTGAAAATTCTTGTATTATAATATAAAGATTAAAGCTAGTGTTCAAATTTCTATCGAGAAAAATAGACTATATATATAATGACAAAATGCGTACTAAAATACTCATTATCTCAGAAAAATGCAGTAACTCAGCAGGATTTTGTTTCTAGATGTTGTCTAACAGATATATTAAACAAAAGTGTTTCAATAGGTGTACAGACCTTATTTGCGTATACGGCCCTGAAGATAATGTGAGAAATAAAAACAAAGTAAAATTAACTGTTAATACAATGTTGAATACATCTAATCATATTTGGTATGATATTTGTTATAAATATATACAAGGATAAAGCTCTTAAGAAGGAAGCGATGAGAATTTGCAATGCGACGAATAGAACCTAAAATTCCCTGATAATTCAGTCAGTCAGGCAATTAAATGCTATACATGATACACTCTCTTATATATAATTCCAGTTGAATTTGTTGCATTCACTTACACGGAAATACATTTGGGA